>CM076577.1:1089165001-1089526741 GCA_034641835.2 Pinus albicaulis
GAGGAGTCTTTCTTGTGTGTTGGGGATCTTCCCTTCACCTTTAAGATCCATTGCAGAGGGTCATTTTACTGTGTACATCAGATAAGATCTAAATATTCTTGTAAATCTGAAGATTTCTACATATCTACAACTTTAGATCTCAATTCTACTCCATACACTTCATGTATTGCTGAAAACCCCAAGGGGTATTTGAAGTAGAGACTCTATAGTGTATGGATCCGTCATAGATTTGTCTGTTCATGCATTATTTTTCTCTGGATATAATTTGTAGTCAACAACTATTGTAGCATAATAAAAATAACGATGTCAAGGCAGTTTCTGCTCATTTGTATGGTTGGTGCACCTCTTTTTGAGGATATTTCTTCATTGGAGACTTATATTTCCTGTTATAAATTGTATGGGTCTGATTGTAAATCTGATTTTTTGATGTATATGTGAATTTTGAGCCTCCATATTGGCCTCATGCTCTTACTTTGTTGGACTACTTTATTTCTGAAGCAGTATTGTTTAATATTGATGTTGTTCCCATTTTGGGATATTACAGTGGTATCGGAGCAATCATCTTGGAACAGCCTGTAAGAAGCCAATATGTCTTTAGAAGAATAAGAGCCTCTTACTGATAGAGAGAAGAGGTATCTCAAAATAATAAAGAAGAAATTTGATTACGCAAATGATGATAGAGATAAGGGTAAAGCCCTTGAATCTGGAAGTGATGTAGAAGAGAAGGATTTCCCCAAGATACTTTTAAAATACATGCAAGATATTTCTAGAGAGATCAAAGAGATGACGATGGAAAGAATCAAAGAATCTCCTAAGATATTTCATCTTGGAGAAATATCTGGCATATCTCATTACTGGAACGATCAACCAGTGAATCAACCACAAATTTTCCAACGCTCTACTATGCCTACCTTTCTGGCTGTGGGAAATGAAGGGTTACAAGAGAAAGAATTCCTTGAAGACTAATTTTAAGAATATGAGTCTTAAAATTAGAGATTCAAGGATCAGCTAAGTTTTCAAGAGTTTTTTCACCTAAAGGACAAAAGAAGACCAAGGCATCAACTCAGAGATGGTGGATTCACTCAGAATCATGATCGACATCACTCTATGGGTAGATTATTTCTACCAAATTTTGATGGGTCATCCAAGTGTTATGCCAAAGCATGGGTAGAAAAAATTGACATCTACTTTCACTTTGAACAAGGTCTCAGAGATGGAAGCTATCAAGATTGCAGCTGTAATATCCACAAAATGGTATTGCTAGCAAGGCATGCCTACAAAATGCATTTTTCAGGAATGTATGCTACAGGATTGGAAAAAAAACCCTTGGATCCTTTATATATAACAATCTAAGATCTGAATCCAAGAGGTATTAAAAAAAAAAATCTTCTAGGTGGGTTAAATAGGTCTCCCCACACCTAGTGCAGCTGGAAAATGCCCAAGGAAGGGACTGAGGTAATACAAAACAACACTGTTGGAAAATAGCATAGTTCAGCCTAATATTTGCAGGAGATCAATATAATGGTTCATTAATCACTTATACATCATCAAATCAGGTTTATAATAAGGCCCATACAATGTACAAGAGAAAAAAAGAGAATTTTGATGAAGAATTCCTCAAGAATGAGGTGTTGCAACAATGTATTAGGCTGTAAGAAGGCTTGACAGCGTTATATTATGAGTTGAAGTAGATGTACATTAAATATAATATCTAGAACAAATATGTGTACAAAATATTAGATCCATATCAGATCAGTACACTAGAAGATTTCCTCTACACATTCCCCTTGGGGTTTTGAGCAAAACATGAAGCACAAAGAGTAGATATGAGATCTAAAGTTGCAGATCTGCAGTAGTATTCAGAAATGCTGCAGAAAATACAATATAATTTAGATAATATATGAACATGACATGGATTATATATCTAATCCATGGATCACCATAGTGAAGTGAAAAACCCAAACACCAGATATCTCTCCTCCAAAAGTATGTCAAAACACCCTGCAAATTCCTTCTTGCAAATAACGCAGTTATGGGAGAGAAAATGCGCTGTTGACTCTAGTACTGGTTTGGCCTGATGCCAAGATCTGAATATGCAGCTCCAAGGATCTAATACTATATTATTAGGAGGATAGAAGGCTCTCCCACTGAAAAGAGGCACCAGAATGGCCTAGATCTGAGTAGATGTAGCCTCCACTTGCTGCAACTTACAAGGACAAAAAAACCCTCAATAGGATCTGCATTGTAGTTGGAATATGTAACTTGGAAAAATGCCTAATAGTGGACAAGATCAACAAGACTCCTCCAAGAGCTACTCAATGGAAGAGATGAGATTCCCGATCAGGAACACCTTAGTGCTAAACAACACTATTCTCTACTAAACAACCAAGAGAATAAGAAATGTTTAAACAGACAATATATTCATAAAATTACATACCATGAACAACCTTCTCTTGATGTCCTCCTCTTCCTTTTATAAGTTAGAAATCTCTCCAAAACCTAAACCATCTCAAAGATTTAGCTCTGTTCACATGTGTAGCCTCCAACTAAAACTACGTTGTGCATCTAGGAGGTTCATTACATCTAGACAACGCTGATGATTTGGTCCTGGTTGACTTGGTCAAATGATCCAACCTCTTTCACACTTAAGTGTGCTTATGAAAATAGCTTAGATTTAGCCTTGTTCACATTGAGCATTGATTTTATTTAGGATTCACTCCTCAAATATTATTTCTTTTGACTTGGTCAACTTGACTCTGTCCACATGCAAAAAGTCTCTTTTCACACATGAGGGTGTGAAATATAGCTCCTATGATGATCCCTTTTCACACTATGAGGGGTTTTATTCTTATTTCTGAAATGGATGGGCCTCCTTACCCAATTATTCATCTCCTAAGTGAAATCAGCAAAAATCAATATTCCAATTAGCGGCATGCTACTTTTGGAATATTATAGTCCTCCCCTCCCAAATGTTTCTTGTCCTCAAGCAACTGCAAGGATAGAACTGAGAAGCCTCCTCTTCTTCCCCTGTAGCATCCTCATATGATAAAATCCTCCAAGGATCAGGATGTTGTCTCCTCAATATATCTCCAAGTTGTCCCTCCCAAGTATGCAAGCTAGCTTTTGGTGTGCATCCCAAATAGCTATCATCATGTAAAACATCCATGGAGGAAACAAAGTGTTTTCTAAAGGCCTTATTGAGGCATGGGATCTGAAATGCACTGGGAATCATCATTCCCATGTGGATCCTCCATCCCCAAGAAATCATCCATATAAAGTGAGTTACCTCCCAACATGGTAACTCATACAAATCATCCTCCACCTTAAGCTCTTGCCATGTAGGTGGGTTGAAACTCTCATCATGGTAGACAAAATAACCTACCCCACGCTATCCTCATCTCATATTATGATAAGTGTAGAGTGTTCGCTGATCTTGGGCTGCCATAAAGTTGCCCTCAAGTGACAAGATGAAGAGTAGACCTCTAAGGATCTCCTCTCCAACGTTATGAATCAAGCTGGCCCAAATCATACCATATATGATGAAGAGGACTTGATCATCATATGACATCCAATCAATCATATGGCTTACCTCATAAGGAAACAAGTGTTTTTTTGTAGTGGCCACATACTCTCTCATGCTCCCATTAGAACATGTAATGTAGAAAATGTGTGAATCTTCTTCCCCAAAAGACACATCCAACCAATGTGTCACTCCCCCAATCATGTTACAAATAGAAATAAGAGGAATAGAAAAATAAGGAACTACAATGAGAATCATGCTAGCTGCCATATGAAGTAATGGAGAAGGAAAATGGTCCCTCAAATGCAACCAACATAGTTTGACTCTTAACTGCAATAGAGAATGACAAAAAGTGTGGTTTCTCAACCACTTGCTTACTGCCCCAATCTCCTCACAAGTTTGGAGAAAGTGTATGGTGTATGGTGCAAAGTAAGCATGATTTGCAAAAGAAGAGCCTCCCCAAGTCCTCCTAGGGAGTGGACATCATCAATACTTCTTATGGCCTCAAGTAGACCATGAGATCTACAAGGAAGAACGCTCCTCTTTTGAGAAGAATCCTGCACATATATGGTTAAGGGATGCATATATACATTATACAAGTCATTATGCAAACAAAAAACACCCTTACCATATGTCTTGCTCATGCAAATGGAGTGGCTCATAGATGAGTCTCCTCTAATCCTCAAAGAGAAAAGAGGTGGATGTGCTAACTCTTCCAAAGAGTTATGTATCTCCTCCATCTCCACATGATCCATGTATCTCCTCATATGCTAATACATCTCCTCCTCAAATCCTTCCCAAAAATACCCCTCCATAATGGTGTGGTATGCTCTCATAGAATAAGTGTGGTTGAAAAGGAAATCTTTGTGAGCTGCTCGTAGTAACTTCTCCTTGATATTGGAAGCCCTAGATAAGAATATCCTACCGTGATAGTAGATGACCCCATCTCTAACTGAATATCCGTCCTCATGTAGCTGGTCATCCAATATCATACAAGTGAAAAGATCCTTGGAATACTCCACCAATAGCTAGGAGTTCCAATATGGATCTATCCTCCATAGTGACAGCGTTGATGATCTCTCATGAAGAACATCTGTCATATGGTCATCCTCCTCTTTGACATCTCCCATGCCAAATATGCAAGTTGGAAGGTTGTGATCCTTCCCATGCTGTTTCTGCCACAACACAGAATCTGAAGTGAGAGTGGGTAATGATGATGTTGGGAGAATATCTCTCTCTTCCTTGAGTCTACCCCAGAATCTTAGCACTGTACAATGACCTCCCAAGGTCTCCACTCCTATGAAATTAATGAATGGTTCCTCAAAATGTGAATCATCTCTCATCATCTACTGATCTGGTGGTCTCCTTAGTGAGACATCAACATCAAGAGTAGACTGCATATATGAATGGACAGACTTGTCCTTGCCCTCACTGCACAATCCAGACTCCCTCTTAGATACATCAAGCCTCTGAAATAGATAGGGGTGTGTGCTCCTCATCAAATAATGTTGGTCATCCTCCATATCTCCTCCTTTTATCTCCATAGTTTCACACCCTATCATCAATGGCACATGTAAATAATGAGTTGTTCCTTGATCTCCATATGTGAGATCCTGTGGAGTTCCTTCCAATGATACAAGAATCCCTCTAGTTGGAGAAAGAGATCCCTCTTCCTCTGCATGAGGTGCTAGATAAAATCTAGGCATGACAGTGCTATTGCCCTCCTCCTCATCAACATGTATGGCCAACCTCCCAAGAATTGGATCCTATTTTGAAAAAGGGATCTCCATGCCCTCTTGTTCAGGAATATGAGGTAGAGGATTTGCCTCTAACAAGGTATGATGCAAGATGTTAGCCTCCTCCATGGTTTTATGAAGTGGATCTGAGTTTATAGTTTCCTCCATCACATGAAAATTTTTTGTTTTCCTGGGTTTGTTTGTTTCCACCACATGTGTTTCAGAAAATTTTCCATCAAATATTTCCACTAATGTCTTAGCGAACCTAGCATAAGAAGAAATATTTGCATTCTTTAAGGAAAAGGACTTAAATATCCACCATGCATAGGCCTTACCTCAAAAATGCAGCGCTGCAGCTTTGATGGCCTCATCTTCAGAAATGCGATGTTGCTGCAAATAGGAGTTTAGCTCCTCCACCCAACCTCTGGCTGAAAATTTAGGTGAACCATCAAAACTAGATAGAAGGAATCTACCCCTATCATGTTGCTTTATTCTGTTAGGTCCCTATATCACTAGTATAGTCCCTTATTATTGTTAATTTAAACCTCTTATTGTTATTATTGTACCCTTGTAACCCCCATTTTGTTATTATTGTGCCCTTAAATTATTATTGTTAGGTCGGCTAGGATTACATTGTGGCCCACTAGGATTACATTATGGCCCCATGGACTCCTATATATAGAAAGGAGGTTTTGTAAATTGTATCATCCAAGAATTGTTCATTCATGTAATGTATTAGAGGTTTCCCCCTCGAAGTGGCTTATTTATAAGGCGTTGATATCTATTTTCTTCTCTTTTTGGAGCTGGTTTCCCAAAATTTGGTATCAGAGCTTTGGATTCTAGGGTTTCGCTGCTCCAAACAGGTCATCGTGGAATTTTCGCTATAAATTTTTTTCTACAAAGTTTCAGAAGCTGAAAGTTTTAGGGTGCGAAGCTGAAATCCTGAGGAATATTTTTAAAACATTTCAGATCTTGGTTCGCAATATTTTCGGAGATATGATATGTGGAAGTTAGGTCTTTTTTCAGGCTCCTAAACAGGTCATCGTGGAATTTGCGCTATAACGTTTTTTATACTGAGTATCAGAATCTGAATTTTTTATGGTGCGAAGCTGAAATCCTAAAGAAACTCTTCAAAAAATTTTAGAGCTTGGTTCACAATATTTTTGGAGATATGATCTGTGGAAGGTAGTGCTTTTTTAGGCTCCCGAATTTCATCTCAAAAAGGTGATCGTAGGAAAATTTCAATAACTCTCTCTCTGAGCATCGGATTGGAGTGCCGTAAAAATTAGTTGCAAGTAAATGGACTTTAGTTTCTTGGCTATCAATTTCAGAGGCGAAGGATGAAACAGTGACATGTGGAAAGTCGTACACGATCGCTATACTGAACCAGTCCATAATTAGGTCGTTGTGGGAGATTGGACATAACTTTGTCTTGGAGAACCAAAATCAAGTCAGACCCATGGCATTCAAAAGAGAATTCAGAGAGCTAATTTAGTACTGAATTTTAGATATTGAAGATCCGCAATCACAGAGATAATTTAATTTCAATATCGAGCTCCTCAAAAGCAAGTAAAAGGTGTGTATTTTTTTTTTTCTGAATTGCATAAGTCTTGTTTGAAGAATCAAGTTGAATTGATTGCAAGGGCATATTGTAGAATAGATATCAGTATTGGATTATAAAATGGCCCCTAAAAAGAATTCAACACCCATTAAGCCTTTGGAAAGCTCTACTATGAATCATGAATACGAAGAATGGCAACATGACATATCAAAATTACAAGAGCAAGTGCAACAAATTTCACTCTCGCAAAGAGCAACAAAAAATGACATGGAAGTTTTAAAGAAAGGCATGGAAACTAAGATGGATGGTTTGAAGAAAGGCATAGATGGCATGGAATCTAAGATTGATGGCATGGAGGCTGGCATGGAATCTAAGATGGATGACATGGAAGCTAAGATCGATGAGAAAATGGAAAACATGAAGAATGTTCTAAAAGCAGACATGGAAGGTTTGACAAAGTTGATACAAGAAATGTTTCCTAATGGTGAAAATATAGTAGAAGAACCTCATGATGAGAACAAAATAAATTTTAATCATGATTTCATAAAATTTAATGTTGGCGGGAAGAACCACCATATTCCAAAGATGGATATGAGGAAGTTTGATGGAAAGGATCCTGTAACATGGATACTACAGATGGAGCAATATTTTGATCTCCATAACGTGAAAACCACACAAAAGGTATGCATTACAACTTTAAATTTAGAACAAAATACATTTGTATGGTATCTATGGCTTTGCTCCCGTAAAAAAATTGTCACTTGGTCAATTTTTACGAAGGAAATGATAGCACATTATGAGGATACAAAGAGCAACACCTTCTTTAGCCAATTGATAAATCTCAAACAAAAGGGTTTAGTGGGGCAGCACATTGAGGACTTCCAAAAATTGAATATAAGGGTAACTGATATTCCAGAGGAACACGGGATTGATCTCTTCATAGGCACTCTAAAGGATAACATCCAACATGAAGTTCGTGTTTTGGAACCTGATTCATTGGAGAAGGCATTCAGGTTGGCAAAAAAAGTTGAATGTAAAATTATGGCGACAAGGAAGCCTACCACTCAATTCTATAAAGAAGGAAGTGTTGCTACGCCTAGATTTCCACAACCTACAAGGTTGACACCACAAAAATTGGAAGAAAAAAGAGTAACAGGGCTTTTCTACAGTTGTGATAGAAAATACACTAAAGGTCATAAGTGTCCTGAAAATAAATTATTTTACATAGATTGTGAAGAAGAAGAATAAAATGAACAAGAAGAGGATATACACCAGGTACTGGCCCTAGAAGAGGAAGAAATGAATCCAACCATATCATGTAATGCACTGGCATAAATTACCACTCCTCAAACTCTCAAGATAGAAGGATAGATCAAGAAGAAAAAGGTAATAGTGTTGATTGATTCAGGTAGCACCCATAATTTTATTCATTGTAAGGTAGCCAAGGAATTAAATTGTTTCCTATACCCAGCACCAGAATGTCAAGTGATGGTTGCAAATGGAGGAACTATAAATTTCTCTAGGAAATGCCATAATATCAATCTAACCATGGGGGAATATGTATTGACTAGTCCAATGCTTTCCATTCCTATGGGAGGTGCTGATGTTGTACTAGGAGTACAATGGTTACAATCTTTGGGGACGGTAGCTTTTAATTTTCAAGAAATTTTCTTGAATTTTTTTTCAGAAGGAAAGGAAGTTGAATTACAAGGTATTGCAAGGAAGCTAGGAAGGATAATAAGCTCTAATGTCATGACAAAGCTTCTAAAGAAAGAAAAATGAGGCATAATTGTACAATTATGCTCACTAGAAGTTCCAACATCAAAATCACCTATTCCTGCAGATCTCCAACAAGTCTTGGTGTTACACAGTAATTTGTCACCGTCCCTACCATTCCCCGTCCCGCACAATGGAGGACCCATTTTGTGACCTGTGAACATTTTCATGCCTTGAAATCATCATCAATGCATTCCTCTAAGCATGAGCTTCAATTTCCCTAAAGACATCTCCTTGCAAAAAACCATGAAAGCATCTCCTTTTGCATTGGCGCGGGCAGACAGTTCATCACTCGCGCCAGTGGGGAAAATACTACAAAGAGGTCGCGCCAACTGGCGCTCTGTCCCAGAGCAGCAGTCGTGCCAGCCAATTTAAGGAGTGTCTTTTAAATAAAGATGGCGGAAGTTGTGTTTCAACAAACTCAGAAACCATTGCCTATCTTGAGTTGGGAGGATTGGCTGCGGGAATTCCATGGAATGGAAGTGGTTTTCCACCTCTCATGGAACCTTCCTTGATGATAGGGCCAATCCCACAATAATAGGGATCCCAACTCCCTCCTTCCCCATCTATAAAAGCTTGTCTATTTCCATTGCAAGCTATTCTTGAAGTGCCTAAGCTTTGAACCTCCAAATTCCCAAGAGCCTTTGTGTTGTAAGAGCCCTCTTTCTTCCCTTAAGGCTGACTCAAGTAAGGAGACTACCGTCGAGAGACTCTAGAGGGGTTTTCCCTTTCCCTGGCGAGCTTTGCGAGACGTGAACGACTGGGAACCCTTTCGAAGGAGATCGCGGCGTCAGAACATTGGTTGTACTCTCTTTCGATTGTTATTTAATGAATGATTACGGTTATGGTTCCACTCTGTTTTCACTTATGTTAATATGAGTTTTATCCTTTCTGACGATATATAGTTGCGTATTCTAGATTTTATGCTTACATTCATGTCGTTTCTTGCATGTGCAAGTGTCCATCCACGGAGATCGTGGGGGATCGTGATCTGCCGAGGCTGAGGAACGGGAACGCTCTCTTCTACGGATCATAGCATTGGACTCCAGGTAGGCCTCCATCTTTGGTATTTTATTCGTAACTAGGAACTTGCACTGTAACATTTGATGATTGTTGCTAGACCCCTACCGGGCTAGTAGGGATCACCTCTGTCTGCAGAGGGGATTTACCTCCTCAACAATTTGGCGACTCCACTGGGGAATCGTCTAGTTTTCACTGTCTCGTTTTGATTGTTTTATGATTTTCCTTCCTTGGTTAGCCTTCTGGGTTGGGTTCTTTTGTTGTTTTTTGCTTCTTGGTTTTCTTAGTTTACATTGATCTGCTTCTGGAGTAGTTCTTTTTTGTTTTTGGCTGAGAAACTCGACTGGCGTGCTTTTTAGCCCGACAGTCGCGCCAATTGGCGCATGTTGCTTTTTTATAGCCCGCGCCAATTGCTTGCTGGCGCCAGTTGCAGCCTTACAGTCGTGCCACTCTTATAGGGTATTTGAGTTTGCTCAGTTTTGAGCTCTTTAGGTCTGGTCAGTGTTTTTCTTCTTGATTTTTCGACTACCTGAGTGTGTTGGGGTCCTGTTTGACTGGGAATTTGCCTTCGTCCTTTGGTTGTTTTCTTTTATCTATCGATTTCATATTTTAAGCCCTAGGGCATCTAGTGGCTTTGTGTATCGAGCCCTCCTTGGGAGTTTTGGTGTTTCGTTTATCCAGTCAACTCTTTGATTGCTCCTTTGCATCCTTTTAGTAGTTGTTCACTGTTTTGTTGTGATTTTTGGGTGATTGCTCATTTCTTCATTCAAATTTCATTTGGTCTTGCTTCAGGCCTAGATCACACGGTCCATTGGAGCCTTTGAGTCTTTTTCTTGGTTTTGAGAGACTTTGGTCGATTTGAGATCTGATTGCTTGTGTCATTGAGTGAAATTTGTTCGTTTTTCTCTCTCAATATCGTTTCTCAAGTTGTCCCATTTATTTTTAGTTTGTTTAGTGCATCTAGCTATCAAACATTGAAAATTATAAAAAAAATCTCTTTTGCTTTTGGTTGATTAGTGCAAATTGAAAATTTTCGATTTTACTAGTAATTAGTGATTGGAATGAAAAATTTTCGATTCCATTAGTTGCATTAGAGATCTCATTGTTTGTCTTCCGATCATTTTGTTTGTGTAAAGACTCTCAACTCTTCTATAGCTAGTTTTCATCGAACTAAATGGTGTACTGCGGCATGTAGCTTTGCATTTAGGAGTTTTTGAAACAACACATTCGTTAGGGCCTGAAAACTGAAACCTAATTGAAGATCAACTTTAAAATCTATTCAATTAACCTAAGGCAACATTGAAATCTAACGAAACACATTTAGAGGTCTAGGCTAGAGACGTGTTCCGGCGTCTTTAAACCTAGCAGCTGTCGTTCGCCTTTTGGCTTTAGACAGCGCTAGTACGGACTTGTGCTCCCCGTACCGTTGCGTATATAAAGGGAGTCCCCTCTAGGTTTTCAATCCTTTATCCACAGGAAGCCGAGTCTGCCGCCCTATACCCGTGATACACCGAACACAGCATTCGGGGAGATTGCCTACACGTACAGAAAGTCCTTGGTTGATTTCTTTTTCATTATTAAAACCAAGGTGTATATTGCAGTTCACGGTTATTTGGTACACCCTTTGTGCCTAGTATTCCTGAGCAGTCATTTGGTCTTTTCTAACTCCCTAAATTTGAAAGGGCCGTCAAGCGCTTGTCCTTTCACGCTTGTGTCAAATCTAAAAGAGATAGAGTCATCTTTTATCATTTCTTGACTCTTAAAACATGAAACGGTGAATTTTCTTATTTTTCAATGTGGTAAAAATTAATCACCCACGATTATACGCCTTGTTAGACTTTGCTTGTTGACCATTTGATCGTGTGTCTTGACTCTTTTTCGGTCTGTGTATGGTTTAGAGTCTTGATGGCAACTTTTTCAGAGTTTACCAACCAAGGAATCCCCTCAGAAGGGAATCCTGGTCATTTTCCTCCTTTTGGGAATGTTGGTGCTCCTTACATGGCAACGTTGTACCTTCCTGGGTTAACTGTTGGGTTGCCTGTTTGGTTGTTTTCAACCTCTGTCGTCTCGAATATCTCTGCTACTGTTCAATCAGTTCCTCCACCTGAACAACATCATGTTGATTCCAAGGTGGACCTCTCCCCTTCTTCGCCTGTTTCTGCGTCCTCCTCTTCTACTTCGCATGGTGAAAGCCTGGATTCGAGTAACCAGGTGGTTAAGAAGAAGAAGAAGAAGAAAAAGAAGAAGAAGTCTGATAAGCGAGAGGCTAAAAGTGCAGCCACTGTTTCTGAAACATCTCCTCTTGATAAGCCTTCCAACCCTCCATGGAAAGTCAAGTTCCCTTGCATGTTGTGCATGGGAGACCATCTTCTTCAAGACTACTCTGGCATCCCCAAGGTACTCAAAGCTTGGTCCAACAGCCGTCCGCCATTGCCTTTGACTTCCGGGAGCCAAGTTGGGGGCACGTCTTCAACTGGTGCTGATAAGGCTCCTAAGAAGCAGGGTAAAATCACCAATCCCTGTAAGTTGTGTGAAGGGCACCATGCCATTCACCTTTGTCCTTATATGGATGAAGCCAAGAGAGTGTTGGAAAACCCGGCTGTTTCCACACCACGCCTTCCACCTGGTTATAATCGGCTTTCTTTGAGTCCTCTGCCAGCTGATCCTACGATTAGTCAAGAGTCATCTTTGGTCAATCCCACTCCCTCAGAAATTTGAATTCAAGAATCCGTCCCTGACCAGCCATTGGTCGTGGGATCGATTGAACTGGCCCCATCCACGGTGCACCAGGTCTTTTCTGTCAAGAGTGGATCTCACACCCCCCATGTCCTTCTGATTTCTTCAAATTCTTCAGACTTGGAGAAAGATTCTCCTGTCCCTGTACTTCAAGAAGCTACTCCTCCGCCTCCCCTGATGGAGGCTCTGGAGGATACCCCTCCCACCTTTGAGATGGAGGTTATGGAGGATGCTCCTTATTCCGTAACACCAGGGGAAGACCTTATCGGTTCGATGGTAGCCCCCCCGAGTAGTCTGATCGCCTCCTTTGATTGGGGTCGATTTGCAGGATTCTGCCTTCCGTCTTATGTGCCTTTCGAGATCACAGTACAGGCTCTTGGTCTGGTCGTACCCAACACCATTATAAATGAAGGCGCCTCTGTTAGTATTCTATCCTCAACTACCTGGCAAGCTTTCGGTTCGCCACCGCTTGCGCCTATTACGTATAATCTGTTGACTTTTAAGAGAAGGACGAGTCAACCGTTGGGGATCCTTCCAAGGTTACCAGTTACTTTGGGAGGTAAAACCGTCCATATGGATGTGATGGTCATCACAGGCCCCTTGGATTTCAATCTGGTCCTGGGGCGCGATTACACTTATGCCATGGGAGCGCTTGTCTCCTCCCTTTTTCGTGTGGCCTGTTTTCCGCATGAAGGACGGATCGTGACCATTGACCAGCTTTCGTTCTTTGGCCCTAATGTGGCAACTGGTCCGCCGTCACCCCCTCCTGGTTTTTATCCACCTGTTGTATCTGCCTCATCGCAGGTCAACTATGTGGCTACCTACCCCGTGCCTGTGCTCAGTGATGATGCCGTTGTGCATAATGTGCTGGGGGCATTGGGTCCTGACTTCCAGGGTGTTTTCCTTCCACCGGGAGTGGAACTCTTGGAAGCACTGACTTCTTGTTCATTTCGATGAAGGTCGGTTAGAGCATGGTTTCCTCCCTGTGTCAAGCTCTTTAAAAAATGAAACCAGGTTCTCGGAGCATAGTTCCTCCACTTGTGTCGAGCTCCTAAAAACAATGAAACAAGCTGTTTGAGGACAGTTCTTTTAAGTGTGTCAACCTCGTTAAAATAATGAAACACGAGCATGTTCAATTCGAATTTTTGTTTTGAACCTTCACTCCATTTTCAATGGACTGAAGCTTGGGGGGCATGCACCTCGAATTGAGACACCATGCTGGGGGGCATGCCCGTCTTCCTTATTTCAAGCATAGTTTGCATATGTGTGTGTTATGAAATGTGTGAGTAGATACATTGTGTGAATACATTTCACATTGGGTCGTTTGTTATGTAACTAATACATTAGATTAAATTTGTATTAAACATTTACATGACATATAGAAAACATCATCACATGTAAAAGATCCATCCAAAATAGTCATATGTATACATATATATATATGTGTCGAAATGTTTGCACAGTGTGCATCACATAGATCAAAAAATATACATAATCGTCTTAAGTACATCCGGAGACAATATGTCTCTCAAAAAATATGTGTGGTGTAATCCCTAAGAGCTAATCCGCATGGTGCTCATGATAGCATGTAATTGAACGCACTAAGCGTCTCAGGATTCGGTGGATCCGACTTGGAACTCCCACCGTATGACGCTGGTACACCATCGGTACGTCCGCCAGCCGAGCATAGTCCGGGATCCGTCGGGCAATGCCCTCGAGATTCTGGATCAACTCCTCTCCTCCTGTGCCCTCTCCCTGAGGATCAGGGGCGAGATGAGTCCTCCGTGAAATTGGAGACATCCCAGCTGGTCTCTCAGGTCCCACATCTGCATACATATATATAAAATGTGTTAGGACGAATGTGTATTAACAAAAAAAAAAACATAAAACATAAAAATAAAAAAACATGAGGTCTTACCCAACTCCTCGTCCTAGTCATCTCCTTCTGGCAGTGGGAGATCTGGGTCTTCGGTGAAGTCAGTTCCTACATATGGCCAGTCCTCCACTACAATCAACTGGCGCTATAACCACCTAAAGAACTTCAGCCTCTAGGACATCTGTTGGCCGCCTCCAGCTCTGGGCATTAGTGCTGCCCAGCAAGCCATTCTTGGCTCTCGTGGTATCGGATCTGCTACTATGGCCCCTTGGCCCTGGAATATTGGTAAACGTTCCAGAATGAACGATACCAAGATGGAACCATAGCCAAACTATTTCAGTTTAGCTTGTTTGCATTTTGTGAGCTGTCTTTTCATGTTTATTGTTACTGCTGTTGCCCAGTCAAACAGTAAGGGACTCATGCATTCTGAGGCTAGCAGGATTTGGGCCTTTGTGGCCTCGTGTGGTGCCTGCGACCCTGCAGCCCACGTGATGGTATGTAGGACAACTCTCAATGCCAGATCGGGGATAGTGTGGATATCCACCTTTTAACTCCCTGATCCCATTTGTGCTCCTTGGCACACTCGTGCCATCACTTCTTCCATCTTCTCGCCAGATGGTCTACTTCCAGTCAAGACGGGGATCGGACCTCTGCGAGACAATCCGGTTATGAAATACACATTAGAGACCTCCAGTTCCAATACATGATCTCGCAACTTGAACACTTGTTCATGTTCGTCCCAAATACTGATCAGATACTGGAGGAGCTCGGGCTGAGCTCGTAGACAGGGTGTAAGGAAGAAATTCTTTAGCCCACAGTTTCTGAGGGCATTCATGCAAGCCTCACTTTCTATGGCCTGTTCATCCTCTTCTCCATGCTCTCGTTCTTTCCACTCAATCACCATTTTTATTGATTTCCTACATCCACATGGTCATAAACCCTTCATTAGATCTCTGGTAGGCTTTAAATTCCATTCAATTTGGTTAAAATATAAAATTTTTAGGTGGAAATTTAGGTTCGGCCGCTGGCACGGCTGTTTTGTGAATAGTCGCGCCACGTGGCGCGAGGCCTTTGCATAGAAAATCCCATTGGCACGGGTCCGTGCCCGATACCCACACCAATGAGCGCAGCCCTAAAAATTCAAAGAGTGGCCACAGAGATCTGATACATAAGGGAAAACTATTAAAAAATGGATTGAAATGAAGTAAAGGGAAGCGCCTCTTACCTGTAGCAGACGAGAATCTGAATGGTCAACCGGATCTGTCGCAATCGCCGTCAGAAGTTTGCACTCCAAATGGACCACTGCTGCTTTTTACCGAGGTAAATAGTAAATGTAATTTTATTTTTACCATTTTGGCATATTTATAACTTTTTTGACATAAGATGAGTTTTAAAAGTTATTTTTATCGAATATTTTAAATATGTTATGTCGAAAATGGGTTTTACGCTTGCTTGGTATGTGCAGCAGCAGGTTTTTGTGACTTTAACGATGGAAACGAGTTGTATTTTATACTTTTTCGGACTCGGTAAATACACAAAAAAGTCACTTTGGAGTCATCTTTCAGCTCTTTTCTGACTCTGTAAACATGAAAATATTGCTGAGGCCCTTGTCGTTTTGATCTCGTTAAAATGGACACGAATCGACATCTACCCAGTATACGTTTACCCCTTTTTCGGGCTGGGATGGATTGATTACAAAAAAGGAATACCCTAGCCTATCGCGACTAGGAGGTTTTCTCGGATATTGTTTTCTACCTTTTCGGATCTGAGGAACTATTTACGAAAAGGGACCTGTGGAGTTTACTTTTCTGTTGTCTTTTCAAACTCTCTAAACATGAAAATATGCCGAGTTCTCCCTTTGTCAGACTCGTTAAACCCTGATGACATCGGATCCAGTCGAAATGACGTTCTCCAAGTTTCTCCTTCCTAGGACTCGTTAAATGCACTAGGATGGATTCGCCCGAAGGGCGGACTTATATTACAAGCATATGCTATCCCCTTCAAGCTTGTTATCAAAATAATTGGGGTACTCGCCAGAAATGGTGGGGGAAAAATGGAACCATCGTCGTTGTCGTCGGCAGTATGTCGCTCTTGAACATGGCACTTGTCTGCATTCGTGTCGGGTTGGGGACATCTCATCTCGTTTCCTCACTTTGCCTCCGTGGGTTTGGATAATCCTTTTTGACCTCTCCTCTGCTCATTGCCTTGTCACCATGACCTCTGATCCGTTGATGTCAAATACTGCCAAGTCCACTGTCGTGCCGTTTATATGTTCAAGAGAAGTTGGCCTCTACGAATATCAACCTTCCTCTGATTCTCATACGATCCTGATTCACAACAAAAACATCATGTTCCTCTGTCTCGTGTCGATGATGTGGGAAACATTATGGCCCACCTTCGATCAAGGTCACTTCCTGTCGACTTCAGCTCATTATCCGGGAAGTTGATCTAGAGACTCCTTTATGGTACCTTGGAGCCTGCATGCCTCAATGGCAGGTTCGTCGCATTCGACGTGGGGTTTTCATCATTGGCCTCCGCTCGAATGATTCTACGGGTGTTCGACGCCAGCTCATTGATTCACGTGCCGTAGATTGTACATGTGGTACCTTGAGGGCCATTTTCATTATTGGTGGTTCCTCTCGCGTCTGTTAACAGCTCTCATCATTGGCTGGTAATCAGACGATGTTCTTGCATGTTCGACTTCAGCTCACATATTCGCATGCTTGAACTTGTACTTTGTTTGGGTCGAGATGGAGCGCAAGACCCTGGATTGTGTCTGTTGTAATCCAGGCTACGATTGTGGATTATTATCATTATGTACATGACTCACTGATTGGATGGCTGCGACCATACCTGAGTCTATTTATTTGATCCTCGCTGGATGGTTGCGCCCATACCCTGGATCCGGATTATAGTGTACTCTGTTTCGGATGGCTGCGCCCATACCGCATATACATCATGTACTTGAGATATCAGTTGTATTTTTCTACGCAGGTTCTCCGACGGCGGAGCTTCAGTTGAACATGTTCTCGTAAAGCATTTCACCCCTCTCTCTCTCGGGCCTCATACTTTAGGGGGCATCTGTTACACAGTAATTTGTCACCGTCCCTACCATTCCCCATACCGCACAATGGAGGACCCATTTTGTGACCTGTGAACATTGTCATGCCTTGAAATCAACATCAATGCATTCCTCTCAGCATGAGCTTCAATTTCCCTAAAGACATCTCCTTGCAAAAAACCATGAAAGCATCTCCTTTTGCATTGGCGCGGGCAGACAGTTCATCACTCACGCCAATGGGGAAAATCCTACAAAGAGGCTGCGCCAACTGGCGCTCTGTCCCAGAGCAGTAGTCGCGCCAGCCAATTTAAGGAGTGTTTTTTAAATAAATATGGTGGAAGTTGTGTTTCAACAAACTTAGAAACCATTGCCTATCTTGAGTTGGGAGGATTGGTTGCAGGAATTCCATGGAAGGGAAGTGGTTTTCCACCTCTCATGGAACCTTCCCTGATGATAGGGCCAATCCCACAATAATAGGGATCCCAAATCCCTCCTTCCCCATCTATAAAAGCTTGCCTATTGCCATTGCAAGCTAGTCTTGAAGTGTCTAAGCTTTGAACCTCCAAATTCCCAAGAGCCTTTGTGCTGTAAGAGCCCTCTTTCTTCCCTTAAGGCTGACTCAAGTAAGGAGACTACCGTCGAGAGACTCTAGAGAGGTTTTCCCTTTCCCTGGCGAGCTTTGCGAGACAGGAACGACTGGGGACCCTTCCGAAGGAGATTGCGGCGTCAGAACATTGGTTGTACTCTCTTTTGTTTGTTATTTAATGAATGATTACGGTTATGGTTCCACTCTGTTTTCATGAGTTTTATCCTTTCTGACTGATATATAGTTGCGTATTCTGGATTTTATGCTTGCATTCATGTCGTTTCTTGCATGTGCAAGTGTCCATCCGCAGAGATCGTGGGGGATCGTGATCTGCCGAGGCTGAGGAACGGGAATGCTCTCTTCTACGGATCATAGCATTGGACTCCAGGTATGCCTCCATCTTTGGTCTTTTATTCGTAAATAGGAACTTGCGCTGTAACATTTGATGATTGTTGCTAGACCCTTGCTGGGCTAGTAGGGATCACCTCTGTCCGCAGAGGGGATTTACCTCCTCAACACTTGGACAATCATTCCAAGGTGTTTGAAACTCCCAAAGGACTCCCACCTATTCGTGATCATGATCATGCTATTCATTTGATTCCAGGAAGTGTTCCTCCAAACATCAGGCCTTATAGATATCCTTACGTCCAAAAGAGCGAAATTGAACGTATGATTGCAGAAATGTTAGAGGCGGGTATAATTCAACCTAGTCAAACTTCTTTCTCTGCTCCTGTAGTATTGGTACACAAGAAGGATGGATCATGGCGAATGTGTCCGGATTATAGGGAGCTCAATAAGCTCACCATTAAAGATAAATTTCCATTCCTGTGATTGATGAATTATTGGATGAATTACATGGAGCAATTTATTTTACCAAGTTGGATCTTCATTCAGGATATCATCAAATTAGAATGAAGGCTGAAGATATTCCAAAAACAACATTTCGAACTCATGAGGGTCATTATGAATTTTTGGTCATGCCTTTTGGCCTTACCAATGCACCTTCTACATTTCAAGGGTTGATGAATTCCATTTTCAAACCCTTCGTTATAAAATTTGTGCTATTATTTTTTGATGATATACTAATCTACAACAGGTCTTGGAAGGATCATGTTGAACATGTTTACAGGGTGCTCAAACTATTGTAGGAGAAACAATTATATGAAAAAACATCCAAATGTTTCTTTGGAGTACAAGAGGTGTAATATCTGGGTCATATTGTATCTCACGAGGGTGTTAAAGTAGACCCTAAAAAAACTAAAGCCATTAAGGAATGGAAAGTCCCCACAACCATAAAGAAGTTGCGAGGATTTGTCGGGTTAATAGGGTATTATCGCAATTTTGTTAAGATTTCTTGGAGAATAGTAGTGCCTATAACAACATTATTGAATAAAGAAGCATTTTCATGGACTCCTGAAGAAACTAAGGCTTTTTAACATCTTAAAGATGCAATGTGCCTAGCACCTGTCTTAGCTACGCCAGACTTCACAAAAACCTTTATTGTGGAATGTGATGCCTCAGGAAATGGAATTGGTGCTGTTTTAATGCAGGAAGGAAGACCCATTGCTTTTGAAAGTCATCCAATCAAAGGAAAGTATTTACAAAAACCTATTTATGAGAAGGAAATGTTAGCAATACTGCATGCACTAAAGAAATAGCGAACTTACCTAATGGGAAGACACTTCAAGGTAAAAAATGATCATGATAGTCTTAAACACTTTTTGGAACAAAGACTATCTTCAGAAGAGCAGCAAAAATGGGTCACAAAGATGTTGGGTTATGAATTTTAAATAATCTACAAAAAAGGAAAGCTTAATGTTGTTGCAGATGCACTCTCAAGAAAGAATGAAGAGGTGGAAGCATTTCTTTGTGCCATTTCTATTATCCAACTAGATTGGATAACCGATGCAAGAGATGAATGGAAGAAGGAAAAATATGCATGGACACTCATTCAAAAGTTGCAGCAAGATCCTAGTACATATGATACATTTAGTTGGAAAAATGATTCCTTATGGTACAAAGATCGCTTATCTCTTTGTAAGAATTCCCAACTAAAACAAAAGATTCTTCTGGAATTGCACACTTCTCCTTTAGGAGGACACTCAGGATTTTTAAAAACTTACCACAGGGTGAAGCAAGAATTTTTTTGGAATGGCCTTAAATCTGATATTCAAAATTTTGTGAAGGAATGTTTGGTTTTCCAGCAGAATAAAGTTGAGACAATTAAGACCCCAGGACTTCTACAACTTTTATCCATTCCAAGTCAACATTGGGAGGAGATTTCAATGGATTTTATCACAGGTTTACCTAAGTCTGAAGGAAAGAATGTCATCATGGTGGTAGTTGATAGAGTTACCAAGTATGCACACTTTTGTGCATTATCTCATCCATTTAAAGCAAGTACAGTTGCTACTACATTTATGGACAGAATTCAAAAGCTACATGGAAGCCCAAGGGTTATTGTGAGCGACAGAGATCCCATTTTTATTGGAAATTTTTGGACGGAGTTATTTTCTTGTTTGGGTACTCAATTAGCTCATAGCTCCTCTTATCATCCTCAATCTGATGGTCAAACTGAGATAGTAAATAAATGTTTGGAAGGATATCTTCGTTGTTTTGTATCTGATAAACAAACACAATGGGTCAAGTGGTTACCTCTCGCTGAATGGTGGTATAACACTTCCTTCATACTGCAGCAAAAATGACCCCATTTATGGCACTTTATGGATATCATCCACCATCGATCACATCATCTTTAAGGGAAAATTTGAAGGTTCAAGCAGTGGAAGATCACGTCGAGCATCAGCAAGAAGTTCTCCAACTCTTAAAGGATAACCTGAATTTGACACAAAATCGAATGAAACAACAGGCAGATCAACATCGCAGCGAGAGAAGTTTTGATGTAGGAGATTGGGTATTTTTACGGCTACAACCATACAAACAAATGTCCCTCAAGCAAGCTAAGAAGGATAATAAATTATCACCAAAGTACTATGGTCCTTACAAGGTGTTGCAAAATATTGGTACTATGGCATACAAATTGGAGCTTTCTGCTTCTTCGCGAGTACATCCAGTTTTCCATGTTTCATGCTTAAAGAAGGTTATAGGTGAAAATCTTCCAGTTCAAACAATATTGCCAGAACTTGATGAGGAAGGAAAAATCATATTGGAACCTAAAGCGGTCATGGAAACAAGAACTCGACAACTACGGAATCGATCAATTTCAGAGTATCTCATCAAGTGGAAGAACTTACCCACTGAAGATTCTACATGGGAGGATGAGAATTTTATACAGAAGCACCCGGAGCTACTCAAGTGTTGAGGACAACACTTTTTTTGAAGGAGAGGGGCATGTTAGGTCTCTATATCACTAGTATAGTCCCTTATTATTGTTAGATTAAACCCCTTATTGTTATTATTGTACCCTTGTAACCCCCATTTTGTTATTATTGTGCCCTTAAATTATTATTGTTAGGTCGGCTAGGATTACATTGTGGCCCACTAGGATTACATTATGGCCCCATGGACTTCTATATATAGAAAGGGGGTTTTGTAAATTGTATCATCCAAGAATTGTTCATTCATGTAATGTATTGGAGGTTTCCCCCTCGAAGTGGCTTATTTCTAAGGCGTTGATATCTCTTTTCTTCTCTTTTTGGAGCTGGTTTCCCAACATATTATCTTCACCTTCATCTTGAAAAAATCTGGAAAATTAACATGATCTCTAAAATTCTGAGTTTGAGATTCATACTCTTGCAAAAAATCACTAAGAGTTTCCCTCTTAGTGATTCCTTCTTAAACCATCTCTCTCATGGAAAATCTGGGCATATGACTGCATTGTGCATCATGATGTGTGGCTGCATGCTCACACTCATCATATGAAAATCTAGAGTTTGATTCAGATTCAAACCCTCTTGGATATTCTATACACATCTACCTTCTTATTTTCTTAAGATCTCCTTGAATGCTCTGTATAGATTTAGGAAGAAGCTTTAAGAGCCTCTCGTCCTTCTTTCCTCCAAATAATGGAGTATTTATTATGTTCATATCTTCTTGTTCTTTTCTTCTAGATAGCATATTGGCTGAAACTCACAGGCTGAGCCAAGATTATGCTCGGATACCACTGTAATATCCCCAAAATGGGACTGCTAGCAAGGCATGCCTGAAAAACACATTTTTCAGGAATGTATGCTACGGGATTGGAAAAAAAACCTTGAATCCCTTATACCTGACAATCTAAGACCTGAATCCAAGAGGGATTCAAAAAAAAATCCTTTTAGGTGGGTTAAACAAGTCTCCCCACACCTAGTGCAGTTGGAAAATGCCCAAGGAAGGGACTACAACAATACAAAACAACACTACTGGAAAATAACGCAGTTCATCCCAATATTTGTAGGAGATAAATATAATGGTTCATTAATCATTTATATATCGGAAAATCAGGTTTATAATAAGGCCCATACAATGTACAAGAGAAAAATATTGAACTTTGATGAAGAATTCCTCAAGAATAAGGTGTTGCAACAATGTATTAGGCTGTAAGAAGGCTTGACAACGTTATATTATGAGCTGAAGCAGCTGTACATTACATATCAGATCTAGAAAATATCTATGTACAAAATATTAGATCCATGTCAGATTTGTACACTAGAAGAGTTCCTCTACACATTACCCTTGAGGTTTTGAGTAAAACATGAAGCACAAAGAATAGATCTGAGATCTAAAGTTGCAAATCTACAATAGTATTCCGAAATATTGTAGAAAATACAATAGAAGTCAGATCAGATTTGAACATGAAATGGATTAGATATCTAATCCATGGATCACCACAGTGAAGGGAAGAACCCAAACACTAGAGATATCTCCTCCAAAAGTATGTCAAAACACCTTGCAACTTCCTTCTTGCAAATAACGAAGTTATGGGAGAGAAACTGTGTTGTTGACTCTAGCACTTGTTTGGCCTGATGCCAAAATCTAAATATGCAGCTCCAAGGATCTAGTACTTACTTATCAGGAGGATAGAAGGCTCTCCCACTGAAAAGAGGCACCAGAATGCCATGGCTCTGAGTAGATCTAACCTCCACTTTCTCTAGCTTACAAGGACAACCAAACCCTGAATAGGATTTGCGTTGTAGTTGAAAGATGTAGCTTGGCCAAATTCCTGATAGTGGACAAGATCAAAAAGACTCCTCCAAGAGCTACTAAATGGAAAAGGTGGGATTCTTGATCAGGAACACCCTAGTGCTAAACAACACTATTCTCTTCTAAATAGCCAAGAGAATAAGAAATGTCTAAACAGACAATATATTGATAAAATGTCATACCATGAACAATCTTCTCTTGATGTCCTCCTCTTCCTTTTATAAGTTAGAAATCTAGCCAAACCATAAACCATCTCAAAGATTTAGCTCTGTTCACATGTGTAGCCTCCAACTAGAACTACGTTGTGCATCTAGGAGGTTCATTGCATCTAGACAACGCTAATGATTTGGTCCTGGTTGACTTGGTTAACTGATCCAGCCTCTTTCAAACTTAAGTGTGCTTATGAAAATAGCTCAAATTTATCCTTGTTCACATTGAGCATTGATTTTATTTAGGATTCACTGACTTGGTCAACTTGACTCTGTCCACATGCAAAAAGCCTCTTTTCACACATGAGGGTGTGAAATCCAGCTTATAGAATGATCCCCTTTCATACCAAGAAATTTTTTTATGCTGATTTAAATTAAGTATGGGTCTTCTTCCCCATTTATTCATCTACTAGGTGCAAAAATAAAAAATCAATATTCCCATTAGCTGCATGCTAATGTAGGAATATTATAGCAGCACTGCACTTTGAAGGTGAAGCACATGACTAGTGGTTCCATGGCTTGTCTACATTGGGTCATGCCAATGTGACTGCTTATTCAGATTTCAATAGAAGGGTGGTGGAGAGATTTTATAGAAGAGATCTAGAGGCAACTTTCCTGAGCCTTGCAAAGTTGAAGCAATCAAGTAATACAAAGTCTTATATTTTTGAATTTTTGATATTATCTGTTATGGTTCCTAACTTGTATGTAGAAAGAAGGGTGTACATGTTCATCGATGGTCTAGATGAACCTCTTCATGGGTTGGTAAAGTCTACCAAGCCCACTACCTTGCATGATTCCATTGAGAGGGCTACCGTCAACATGCCTTGCCAAAATCAAAGGAAAAATTTCAGAACAAGCCCTCTTTTCCTTCTAAAGGAAGAGAAGAGAAAGCTTCTCCTTCCAAGGAAAGCTCATTCAAGAAGCCTCTTGATATTGAAGTCCAGAGAGATCTAAGGAGGAATAAGCTATGCTTCCTTTGCCCAAAACCATGGGTACCTGGACATAGATGTGTTGCTGGTAAAGCACATTAAAAAGAGGTCTTCTCAGATCTTGAAGAAGATGAAGATGATGAAACAAGAAGGGGTCACAACACTAACAATGTTGAAGGAGATCCAACACCATCAGGAGATGGAAATGGAGCATTTGATCCTATTGGAGGAACTCTTGCATCTTTGAGAGGAGTACCTAAGTACTTAACCTTAAGAGTTCAAGGTTCAATCATGAATCAAAGGGTTTCTGTATTGATTGAAAATGGGGCTACCCACAAATTCATTGATGCCCATACTGTGTAGAGGAGGGAAATACCCACTGACAATTTTGAGGGATTCTATTTTTTGGTCCCAAGAGATAGAAAAATTCAATGCATGCATTATGTTCCATCACTTTCAGTCACCATGGGTACCTACACTTTGGTTGATCATTTTTTTGTAGTTGATATACTAGACACCAATGTTATTTTGGGTGTTCAATGGTTAATTACATTGGGGAAAGTCACCACTGATTGGGAGGCTTTGCAAATGGAATGGGTGGACAAGAAAAGTGGTGAATATAAAATGATCAAAGGTATGCATACATATCCCTCACATAACACTTCCACAGAGAAAATAGAGATGTATTTTCATAGTGGAAGCAAGGACTTTATAGTCCCATCCATTAGGTTCATGATATTTTTGCATGTGACACTCTTATCTGGTGGAAAACCACTTGGGAGGCCACCTGATTCTGATTTTGTGGGGAAGACCTCACAACTTGCTACTACAAACTTAGATCCAAGAGGGATTGGAGAACTTGAAGAAAAAGCTACATTGTTGGGAGACTTTGGTAAGCTCAAGAAAGAGGGAGATCGTCTTCCCTTATCATCATCACCCACTCTCATTTCTAGATCTATGCTGTGGGAGGAGAAGAATGGAATGAAAAACCTTCCAACACACACCTTTGGCATAAAATATGTCAAGGAGGAGAGCAGCAACATGAAAAACATTTCTGTTGATGCATCATCAGTGCTGTCATTGTTGAGCAGTTTAGATATGTATTGGAAATCCAAATTGTTGGTGGATTATTCCAAATATCTACACACTTGTATGATACTTGATGACCAGATGCATGAAGAGGGCTATCTAGTCCATGAGGGAGTCATTTATCATCATGTTAGGATATTATTGTCTAGATCTTCTAAGCTCAAGCAGAAGTTACTACAAAGAGCATACAAAGATTTTTGTTTTAGCCACATGTACTCCATGGAGATCTACAACATCATCATGAGAAGCTTTGATTGGGAAGGCTTCAAAGAAGAACTACATCAGAATTTTCAAGAATGTATGAACTATGTGGAGTTAGGGAAGCCATGTGACTCTATGCAAGAGTTATTTAAGCCATCTCTTCCCTCTTTGGAAAGAGGAGAAAGATCCATGCACAACTCCATGTGTATGAGGAACCTTGTTTGTGAAGAATCTGATCATGTAAAGCAAGTTTCATTTTCTGATTTTGCATATTATTTCACCATGTTTATGTAGGCTATGACTCCAAGGAGGAGTGAGGTATCATGTAAATCTCATGGCAAACATTGGGCCACTAAAATTTTAGAATTTGGCCACTCCCTTGATGTGCAAAGGGAGATTTTATTTCATGATGGATGCTTTCCTAAAACACCAAACATATCTCACACTTTCAGCCATAGTGAGATAACATGGGCAGCAAGTGGTGGGGAGACCACTTACCACACCTTGATCAAATGCAGGTAGGAGATGAACTGTGCTGGTACCATATGTGGGACTATGACCCACCTCCTCATGCTCAAATTTCTATTTGTTTATAAGTAGTTTTTCTTCCATACATGGATGACATACTTGTACTTTTTATGGGGTTGTATGGAGGGAGGATGGGAAGTTTGTATGTACCACATGGGATGGAGACTCTCTATGTGCCTTATGCTACATGTTTCAGAGAGAGTATTGGTTCAACCATGTTTGTTTGATTTGAATTCATGACTCCTTGTGGGATGGACTATGTATATATCATAATGACTTTGGAGAAACAATTCATGGAGGGTTGGATTGGTGATCACTTAGCTTATGGAAGAAGCTTAACACATGATTATGGTGTCACCAATGGAGGAGGAGAAGTGTTGCAGCGCTCACCTTATTAGTTGCTTGAGGACAAGCAAAATTTTGGAGGGAAGGACTGTAATATTCCCAATTATACCAAGCTAATGGGAATATTCATTTTTGTTTCATTTTCTTGTTGCATGAATATATGTGTAAAGGAGGACAATAAAAACTCCTAAAAATAGTGAATAAATAAATGCCCCATGTGAACAAAGCTAAATTTGGGCTATCTAAATAAACACTCTTATGTGTGAAAGGGATTGAGCCATTTGACTGGGTCAACCATGACCAAATCAACATCATTGTCTAGAAGTGATCCTCATTGATGCACAACACACTCTTAGTTGTAGGTGGCACATGTGAAAGAAGATAAATCATTGATTTGGTTTATGGTTTTGCAAGATTTCCATCTTATAAAAGGGGGAGGAGAACAACATGAGAAGGTTGTTGATTGTATTATATTTTTGAATATATTGTCTGTTTAGACATATATCATTCTCTTGGTTGTTTAGCAGAGAATAATGTTTTTTAGCACAGGGTGTTCCTGATCAGGAATCCCACCTCTTTCCTTGAGAGGCCTCTTGGAAGGTTCTTGCATATCTTGTCCACAATCAGGCATTTGGCCAAGCTTCATCTTCCAACTACAATGCAAATCTTGTTGAGGGTTTGGCTGTCCTTGTAAGCTGCAGCAAGTGGAGGCTAGATCTACTCAGATCTAGGCCAATATAGTGCCTCTTTTCAGTGGGAAAGTCTTATATCCCATTTTCAAGAGATTATTGGATCATTGGAGCATCAGATCCATATCTTGGCATTAGGCCAAACTGATCTTAAACCCTACAACACAGTTTATCTTCCAGATATGCATTTTTTGGTAGGTGCTATTACAGGGACTTTTGGCATATCATTTTGGAGGAGTCTTTCTTGTGTGTTGGGGATCTGCCCTTCACCTTTGAGATCCATTGCAGATGGTCATTCTATTGTGTACATCAAATTAGATCTAAGTATTCCTGTAAATCTGAAGATTTCTACAAATCTGCAGCTTTAGATCTCATATCTACTCCATATGCTTCATGTATTGCTGAAAACCCCAAGGGGTATTTGAATTAGAGACTCTATAGTGTATGGATCTTTCATATATCTGACTATTCATGCATTATTTTTCTCTAGATCTAAGTTGTAATCAACAACTGTTGCAGCATAATAAAAATAACATTGTCAATGCAGTTTTTGCTCATTTGTATGGTTGTTGCACCTCTTTTTGAGGATATTTCTTCATTGGAGACTTCTATTTCCTGTTATACATTGTATGGACCTTATTGTGAATCTGATTTGCTGATGTATATGTAAATTTTGAGCCTCCATATTGGCCTCCTTCTCTTACTTTGCTGAAATGCATTATTTCTGAAGCAGTATTGTTTAATATTGTTATTGTTCCCATTTTGGGATATTACAAAGATAGTGAAAAAGAGGCACACATTGAATGGAATGATGCCAAAGGGAAGGAAGATGAGGAACCAAAGGAGAAGCCTACCTCCCCAAAATATGTCCCTAAAGACATATCAATGATTTCATGCCCTAGCCCTCAGCCAAATCTAAGCTCCTATTACAAATTTATTGGAGGAGGACGAATGATCCCTCAAAAGCTCCCAGTTCCCCTATTTTATCAACTAGATCAAGAAAGAGCACGCACACATCACTAGATATAAATTTCTACAAAAAAGGGTGAGAAAGATGTAGGAATCATTGAAGAAAAGGTCACTGAAATGGGGAAGGATTTGGCTGATGTCAGACTTAGAGAAAAATTTTTAAAAGAGAAACTTCATGAAACACATGCAAAGAATGCAAGGTTACAAATCTAGCTCTAGTAGAAGGACAAAAAAATTGCCACCGTGGTAGATTTCTACATGGAGGAAATCCAGCACAAGAATCCTTCAAACTCCTATGCCATCTACCTGAAAGAAAAATGGCTACAATTTTAGAATTAAGACACTAGCATCTTATGGATCCTTGCCTTTTCAAAACTGTAGGCAGTTTATTGAATTTTTCAATTGGTCCAGTATAGGAGATAAGGCAAAGTTGGCAGAATTTTATATGCACAATCTTGTTTTGACTGATTTAAACATTTGGGCCTTAGCCTCTTAGATGGTCAATGAGGGGGAAAGGGAAGAGGAAGTAAAAAGGGTGATGATAATATAAGGCAAAGAGTGTCTACATATAAGGGTAGAGATATTCATCCCTAGCGAGTCATTAACATTCACCTCATGATAGAAAATGGTGCCAACCTTGTAGACAAGTACCTCAACACCCAATCACAGGCCATTGCAACCTTTGATGAAATTTATAGACTATTGGGAGATGAATGTGTAATGGAAAGTCAAAGAAAATGGAATGACCTCACTCTTAGTCTCAGGAAAATGGAATATCATACCCCAGAGAGATTTATAAATTCCCTAGAAAGGGAACCATTGTACAAGAGGGATATGTAGACAATTAAAATCTAATGGCTTGGCATGAAAATCAGTCCACCTTTTTTGTTGGGAGTAGGTGAAGGAAAATACCAAGATGAGGAAAATGAAGAGTGGGAGGAGGGAAAAAATAATGCTGGATTCTACCCTTCTAAAGGAACTCCTTCACTTCTTCCTTGGGATGTCAGAGGGGCCACTAAAGCACTAAAAGAGATGAAGAAGGAGTGACCAAATTTCTTAGAGGATGAGTAACCATTTTTTAGGGGGGTGATGATGAGAACCATCATTAGGTATCTTTTAAGGGCTTAATTGTCACCTTTTTAGCTTTATTAGTATCTCTTTCTCACATTTAATTACATTATGGTCATATGTTTATTAGTGTAGATGGTGATTAAGGGTTGTCATACTTAGAATGCCTAATATGGTTTAAATGAAGGATAATCACAAAGATATGCCATTTTTGTTGAAGATTGTGAAATCAAAGCTCAAAGTAGACAACAAGGAGTGATTATAGGGGGGTTGACCACCTCCTTAACTCCTAAAGGCAGCCAAAGGATCCTAGAGATTCCCTCCAATAACTCAAAATTAAAGGCAAGAAAGAAAGTGGAAGATTAAGTGAATCAAATCTCCACTTCTCTTATAGTCCAAGGGGAAAAATCACCTAATTTTTAGGGAGTTGTTGGTAGCTACCCTTTAGGTTAAATAGGGCAGAGCAAGAAATCATTAGGATTCGAATTTTGGAGAAAGCTAGAGTACTCTTAGCTCTTGTAATAGACTTTTGTGACTTTCATGTGCTATGTAATGAGATTATTTATGCAACAAAATGAGTATTATATTTCTCCTTCCCTGATTTAGTTTCATAGGGCCGAGCTTGTGTGTTAGGTCCCAATATATTGGCCTTAGTCTCTCTTGTGTATTTATGTTTAATTTCCATGCCATTGTAGCTAGTTTACTTCATGTGTTGTAGTTATTTTTCTTACATTTCATCTTGGTGTGTTTATATTGCTTCCATTTCATGTTGTTGTAGTTAGGCTCTTGTAGATCATGTTATTGTAGCATATAAATCTCCAAAGTTGTGTGCGTCAAAGCCTTTCTCTCTCACATTTGTCATTGGAGCTTGAGGATCGAAAATCTTCACCACATGCCCAAAATTTCTTTTAGCTTATGTTTTTTGGGAAAAAATAGACATGTTTCTTTATTTATCATGAACATATTGTGTATCTTGAGTTAATTTTATTTTTTAAATGAATAGGTAAGTTTTCTTAAATTCAACTCAAATTTTCCACAATTTTCATCATAGATTTGTCAATGATAAATGCATGAATAGGTAGTTTTCTTGCAGGTTTGGGTAGAGCAGAAGAGGAGGACTCCACCAACATCCCTAGTTTTATTTTCCACCCTTCACCAACCTAGTTTCAACAAAATCGCCTTCAGCTCTATTTTTTGAGATCTTCACCACAACACCGAGAGCCAACTTGGAGGACCAAGAGCCAACTTGGAGGTGCAATACAGGATTTGAAAGAAGTTCCGAGCTTGGACAAGAGGTTTACTACCTTACATCCACCTAAGTACAACTTCATTCCACCTTTCATACCCCTTTCCTCACCATTTCTAGCCTCAAAATACCCTTGCCTTGTTTTCTGTAGTGTTTCAGGACATCTTGTAGTAGATCCTGTAGCAATGCCAGTCAGACACTTATTCAACCCAAAAACCATCTTTCACTTCACCTAGACCTATAATAACCCCCAAGACACCTTAAGCTCTAGATCCATGAGTCCAAGACCATCTTAAGCCACCTCAACACCTCCTTCTTTTGCTAGAAAATAAAGTACTTACAAGCATAGTTAGCTCATGAATATATGCATTGTTAAAGCATAGCAGTCAAGCATGGATTAGTTAGAGTTTGATCATCCATTTGGCCCAGAAATGTGTGTTTATATTATTTTCCATTTCTACAAGTTTAATTCAAAAATTTACTTTATGAATGCCACTTAGTTTAACTCTATTTCTTGCATTAGCCTACTTGTGGATTTCCTTTCTTGTAAATAGCTAGACGTGTCCTTATGCTTTAGAATAGTTTCTTTATTGCTGATATAGTAATGATATTGAGTTATTTGAAGTCTTAGGTTTCATCCAGAAGTGTGACAGACTTAATTCCCTACAATCAACCCTAGCAGTAGCACCCCTTCATAGGACTAAGAAAAGGATGGCTTGAGTAGAATGCATCTGTTTTGTATATAGCACTGTCACCTCCAAGTTTGTACGAACCCTTGGTTGATAAAGTAAAGTAGAGTAGCCTCAGGGAGTTCCAACACTCTTAGTGCAATACCAGGGTTCACCACAATCTTGGTGATATTAATTAAAAAGAATGACAAGTGGTGATTTTTCACAAATTATACATAATTAAATAAGTCCATTTTAAAAGACTAGTTTCCCCCGCCTTTCATTTACAAATTTTTCGAAACTTTTTCTTGTAAGAGATACTTCTCATTTCTTGAAATTTTGAGTGGGTTTAACCAAATTTATGTATCTCTATAATTCTAGGAAAATGTCACTTTTACATGCTCCCATGGAGCTTACACTTATGAAATATTACTCTTTGGGTTATGCAATGCTCTCTCTACTTTTCAAAGGGTTGTATTAGTCATGTTATCTGATCTTATTCATGATGGCATAAAGATTTATGTGGATTATTTTTTTGTGTATGATAAATCTTTTCATGAAGCATTAAAGAATCTTTAGAATTTTTTAATTAGGTTTCAAGAAACTCACCTTGATTTGAGCGATTAAAATGCCAAATGAGGTATATTGAAAGGATTGTTCTTAAGCACTATATATTTGATGCAGGAATCAAGTTAGCCTTGCAAATATTGAAGTTATTATGAAGCTACCAACTCCAAAATATCCAAAGGAGGTGAGAATATTTATAGGTCATGCTGGCTTATATAGGATATTTATAGAGAAATTTACAAAAGTAATTGCTCCTCTATTTAAATTATTTTCTAAACATGCTAATTTTTTTTGGCATGAACATTTGCAAGCATCCTTTTAAGGGTTGAAATATGAGCTCACTAAGGAAACTATTTTAAGGAGACCTAATGTGTCCCTTCGATTTCATATTTCTGTGGATCCCTCAGATATAACTCTTGAAGTAGTATTAGGATATGAGAAAAATAAATGTTTTTATTCCATTTATTTTGGTAGTAAGAATTTAACACCTACTAATATGAATTAAACAACCATGGAGAAAAATTTCTTAGCAGTAGTATATGCAATAAATAAATTCAAACGTTAAATTACTAGGTATGAGGCTTTATCCATACTTGCCACTCAACCATAAAATATCTATTGAATAAATAATTAAAAAATGATAGAGTTACAAGGTGACTTTTATAATTATAGGAGTTTAATGTTTCTATTTTGGATAAAACAATTAAAACTAATTTAGTAGTAGATTTTATTTGAAGGATCCATAATGAAATATCAGAGACTCCTGTAAATAATGATTTTCATGACAAACATATTTTTTTTTTTTACAATAACGTTTGCTTGTTTGCAAATATAGAAAATTATTTAGTTTGAGAAAAATTACCACAACATTTGTTTCTTGAATAAAAACAAATTATCATTAGAGATAGTGCCTCATACTCTTGGCTTGAAGGAGACCTCTTCCATGTAGGACCAAGAATGATTATAAAAAAATATGTACGAGAAGATGAAATTTTTGATATCATAAAAGAATGTCATGAAAAACACTTTGGAGGACATTTCAATAAAATATGAACAACATATAAGGCTCTTCAATCAAGATACCATTGGCCCACTCTTTCCATGGATGAATAATAATATTCTAAATGTGATAGTTTGAAAAAACGGGGCACCTGGTGCAATCCAAAAATATGCCTCTACATCCATAGATACTCATTGAGCCTTTCAAAAAGTGTGCTTTGGACTTTATAGGACCAACTGATCAAATGTATATAGGTAAGAAGTTTATTATTGTTTTCAATGAATAGGTAAATAAATGGGTAGAAGATAAATCCCTTCTCAACACTACTAAAGAAACTACTGTTGAATTTATGTTTGAGAATTTTATTACCCATTTTAGTGTGCCAATTTTTTTTAACATATTAGGGAAAAAATTTCATGTAACCAACCCTCCCATATATAACTAATTTCACTAGGTTTCTAGGGTAAACATGAGCTAAGGGCTACAATGACATGATTCAACCTCATAGGTGAAATTTAGGAAGTGGAATCGACAAATCAAAACTTTACTAACTTCCCTCAGGTGCTACAGGATCCCCAGGAGCTAAAAAACCACTCCAAGTGCCCAAAACCTAAGTTAAATTTCTATTTTAGTGATATAAACTCCCAGAAACATGCAAAACACTACATAAATTTAACTTTAACCCTCTAGTCACATGGATGACCCTTCCTCCTAGCGACTGCAGTATACTTTTCCTAGTTCTATGCATGCGACCATGAGAATTGAGCCACTTTTTCAGGGATAGTAGACATAACTGTACCCATAAATTGATAAAAATTTCCAGAACAATGAATGAGACTAGGAAAAATACATTAATACAAAAATTAGACAAGGGCTCGACCTAAAAAAGCCTAACCATGACAATTATTCTGTCAAACACGTGGTGAACATGAAACCTACAGGACATGAATGCATATATGAACATGGGGATTTAATACTTATATACGAATCATCAATAAGGTCTAATTCCCGATTAGTATATATGCAATAACATCTATTAGGTCATTCATTCAATAACCATTCATTTACAAATGAAAACATGTTAAGATCCATAGCTGGAATATATCATAAAACCATGCTTATAACCAACATATAACCATATAAATAACAATGATAGAACAACCATCAAAGCCACATCATAAAACATACATTACTCAAAAAATACAAGATTAAAATGGCTCTTATTAACATATGAAAAATCCAACCAAGTGAGGGACCTCCACATACCACTCGACCATAGATTGGGTTGAACCAAATATTTCTTTTAGCTAATCACCCCTGTGCCATATTCTGAGCATGAATGTGGGATCCCAAGGGAAAACAAAAACATAAAAAACTAAGGGAATCCAGAGGTTAAACCATATCCACCCTCACACTACTGTGATCACACCTAAAAAAATTTCGAGATCACAAAACCAAACCAAGCTTGGATGCTTCATAATTCCTTCACCATCCATTGAGGGTTTTTCTTGTCTCCATCTGCTTGTTGAGGGATTCCTAGAGAAAACCATCACCACCCTAAACCCTTGCGATTTTTCCTAAGACCACGTCACCCGAATCCAAAAACTTTCGGCAATCCAAAGCTCAACCAATAATTAATCCCATCACACCATGGATATCCAGAAATGGAAAGGCAAGGATGTAACCATTGTAAATCTTGGAAAAACCCATTCCCATGATAACAAGAGAACCAAATACACACATGTGTGTTGGTTCAATTACTGGAAATAATATGAAATGCATACCATGGCTCTTCTCCCTTATATTTATTTTCCTCGGAACATGACCCCCCCTCCAGTTTTGGAACAAAGTCACCAGCACCAATTAAAGGCCTTTCCTTATTTTGGCCAACAAAATTTGATATCGTAGTTGCTTTCCATATTTTTCCATCCCTTTGAGATGAAACTAGTTCCCGTGGATGTAAAACCATCCACCTCCTACAATTATATTATACATGGAGTTAAAATTATGCAAATAGGCCCCACAGAGATGCACAAGATACAACATAGTCTGAAACAAATATTTTAGTTGAATACAATTATACAACTAAATAGTCTTAAACAAAGATTTTAGTTGAATACAACTATATAGTCTTAAACAAATATTTTAGTTGAATACAACTATATAAGGTCATCAGGTGTCTTTTATTCTCTCACAAACAATAGTTTGAATGTTTCTAAAGACCCTAAAAAATTAAGCACAATATGACATTCCAAAGAGAAGGATAAATCAAAGATTCAAGATAAGCCATGTCCAAAATTATGAAAAAGATGTCGGGGTTTCTTCTGGATTCAAGGTATATTAGAACAGACCCTCCTGAATGTTTGTTAATACCAAAACATAAATTTTTATTTGCTAAATATTACAAGATATGTTCTTTTCTCACTGCTAATTATAAGCAGTCCAGAAAGTACTTTAGTTTTAAATTCTAAAAGGTTAATGCCAATTCCCTTTGGTCTGAGGTGAAGAAACTATGATCTCGATTTCGCTAGGATCAATAACGAAGAATTTTTTTTTTTTTAAAGCAAACTACATTGCCAAAGTTTCAGGTTTATACAGACTTGGAGAATTATATCCAAGTTCACCGCAAGGAAAGTCAGAAGTGCAACATCCAATTAAATCTTAAGGGATTAGAAGAGAAAATCTTGCATAATTTTCTCCATGTTCTACTTGAGTACTGTAGATTTATTTGATATATACTTGACTCAACATTTAGAGTGAGTGAGAATATTGGAGACGACAAGCTTATTATTTAAATAAATAGGTTCTAACAATTAGAACATTAGTTGTATACTATTTTGTGTGGCAACTAGGGTAAGCAGAAACTGTTTTTCACTAGAGTGAAGGTTAAATTTCAACCCTCTACACCATCTATTGGGATGGAATCAGGGTTTTCATTGAAAATTTTGAAAATTTTGGCCATCTTATTTTGTTCTAAGAAGAGATTATATTGAGGCCCATAGGTGAAGGTGATAATACAAACTAGAAGGCAAATATTTTTCCTACTAAAAAATATGGATCTATAAGGAAACACCCAGTAGTATCAGGTGAGCAGTTTTTTCTTCAATTTGGAAGCAACATAAAGCCAATACCAGGGGTTGTAGAATTCATTCGTGTTTCGGACAATGAACTCCATGATTCGATAAAATATTTAGTTACTAAAAAATTAGTAAACATAAGACATAATATTTTTTTCCCGGCTTTCCTGATGAGTAATGGAATTTTGGAGAAAATGAAGAGCTTTGGTCAGCCTATTACATATTGAGAAACTTTTGAACCCAAAAATATATTTTATTGAAAAACAAATTTTGTTGCCTTTCCTCATTAGCAATCACACTTTCGACCAAGTAAATAATTTTGAAATTTATGATATGAATAATTTTATTACTTCTTATAGCATTGATACTATTTTGGATAAATTAGAATATGTTAAAGTAGACCTTTCACCGTAGTTGAAAGATTCATATATGGAATGCCAATGAACGTTTTCTAATTTTAACCTTGATGCAACCTCAACCAATGTTGTTTTTACCAATGACACATGGAAAGACCTTTGTTCATCTATCTACAGAGATGGGAAAGAATAATTCAACCAGAGTTTCCTGCTAGTGATAAGGAAAGAAATGATACTTTGGCTCAAGAAAGATATCGAATTTGAAAAAGAAATAGTGGAAAATTTTTAGGAGTAGAAATTAAAAAATAAATGGGAAAATTTTCTTACTTGAAAAAGGAAAATTATTCCCAAACAAGAGTACTTTGAGGACATGCATGTATTGAAAGTTTCTGTGTTGTAAGGTCATATATGAGGCTTGGGTCTTTGGAGGAAACTTTCAAATTTCAAGTGAAGAAGAGGAAAACCCAGTATAAAATGATCTTTTGTAGAGATGGAACCAAAGAAAAAATACTTTTATGAGTTAAATTCAAATTCCATGCATTGCATTATTCCATATTTATTGGAACCATTTGAATTAGTGTGTTGTGATCCTAAGATAGAAGATATTAAAAAGGTGGCATTTTTTTAGATTTGGTGAGTTGCTGATTTTTATCCATGATAACATACTTAATAGGTTTAACTTGTACATGTCTCCAAATCTAGGACAATTTCTGTGTGGGAGAAATCCTATTCGCACATTTAAACAAAGTTTTTACATGGTTTATTTTGAAGAATGTACATGATTCCTGGCTTTATATTATACTCAAGTATCCAAGCTGGTTTCAATATGAAAGTTTGATGAATCATTCTGGAATATAAACTAGACATGTGTTGAAATTATTTTGGAATTGTTGTTTGGGAGTACAAGTACAATAAAAATGAAATATATTCCTGGGAAGGCATAATTACTTCTATTTGATGACATGAGTAAGGTTACAATGGTATAAATTCATCATCAACCTTTGATGAAACCTAAAAAAATGTGAAGAATACTTGCAGCTTCTGCTTGAGTAGTTAGAGCAAGAAAAAGGAAAGGTTTTTTCAAATATTAGGATTTAGTTTCAAGTTATCGTGTATGAAATTTGGGACTCAAATCATGTAGATATATTTTTCCCTTATTATAAAAAGAGGTTGCTGGAAAACTGGATCTATCAACTTGTTTTTCTTGTACCCATACAAATAACTCGAATTGAAAACAATGGACTACATCCCTTGCTTGATGGGCTTCAAATACCTCCACATCACATTTACATAGATAACATATCATTAGCAAAATTTCTCCTCTTTGGATTATATGATGTTGTCTTAAGTCAATGGGATGGTAAAATCATGGTGGTCTCATTAATCGAAAAGCAAAGTAGTAGCAAGTCTTACTTATTAAACCATATGTCTGGCTCCCTTATTGACATAACAGTGGGTATATGCATTGATGGATTGTAGATGAAAATGCATATGGATTCAAATTGCATCTATTTATTGATAGAATTTAAGGGATTGGGGAGTTTTGAGAGAACATAACATAAATATATGATACTCTCAGTCCTAAATGTTGTGTTGAGTAATTTAAAAATATTCAACAAGAAGGTTTGTTTTGCAAAAGGTCATATTTTTTTGGTTTTTTGGTTGATTTTCTCATATTTTATTGGCCTCTAAACTTTTCTTTAAATTCCATATCTATTTAAATATTAATTACCATTTGTGGTATTTTTTTTCCTTAATCAGGATTTTCCGCTTAACAAGGAGACACAAGTTATCTTCCAATGTTTCCAAAGTGGGGTGAACTTGGTCAAGAATGATGAAAATCTGTTCAAGGGACTATTTTACATCACTATCAACAATGTGGATGTTTTTGATGCAGAGGAATTAAAATATGAATTCCATGTAAAAATTCTACAAATTTTTAAAAGATCTCGTGAAAACTTACTGACAAAGATGTATGGAGGAATGGTAAAACTTGCTACAATGCCTCCTTTTACTTAATGAGAATATCATCAAGAAATTCTATATGATACAAAATTGGATGTAGAGGAAGAGATAAGACATATATATGAGAGTGGTTGTGCCTTCTTGAGGGATTTGAAACTTGTTATTGCCCAGATAGTAGCAAAGGATTGGACCCCTATAGATTTGAAGCTTGTTGCTATCAAGGTTGGTATCCTTTGCAGGAACTTGGTTTCTCCTATTAAGGTAGGATTCATTTTTGTGCCAGGTATGAACAAGGTGCTTAGGAATTTCTACGCTCAGGAAGTGGTAGGGGATTCTCCAATAGAACTTGGGGATCTCTAATTTGATCTCCAGGACACAAGACTTCAACTTGCAGCTTTAGATGAAACTACATCAAATGATAAAAAATTGTGTTGTCTCAAATCAAGAATAGAAAGTGTCTTGAAAAGAAGAGGTGAAAAAGGTGATCTATTGCACTCTAAATTTCAATACTTCCTAGTTATGGTGGGTAAGGTTTCACAGAAAAAGGATGCAAATGTATAGGAAAGACTCAAAAGAACATTAAAAAATCAAAAAGTTTTCATTAGAAATCCGTTGAAAAATTATAACCTGACAAGTGTCCATTGTTAACCAAGTACTCACAAGAAACCCACTAAGCATCCAAAAAATACTAACAACAACCATCATGTTCCTATAAAATGCTAACTTGAATCCCAGCATGGAGGCTGATGCACAACGATAAACTGAGACAAAGGATATGTAAAGGTAGACACTACCACATTCTTAAATAATCGATTACAAGAAGTATATGTGACCCATATAAGTTTAAATAATATCATATAATATAATGCCTCATAATATGTTATGGCAAGAAGAGTCTATAAATTTGGTGGCAAATTTTTCTGTTATGAGAGGAAGACAGTAAAGACTTGGAGGAAGAGTTTTCTGTTACACTATTTTAGCAGAAGGAAAACGAGGAATGGAATAAATATATAGAGACATAAGAAATTTTCCTCATGAGTTTGATCTGAAAATGAAAGTATTTGTACTGTTGTTCAAAGTATTCATTTCCATTAAATTAAGTGTGCAAAGTGTTTGTAAGGTATTGTAAGTAAAACAAAGTGTTCTTGGTAACTGTTTATGAATTTAAGTGTGAGGGTATGTTGTTTAAATTTAGTGTTTAACAACTTGAATATGAAATACACAGTAGAATAACTTCACCATAAACACACAATATGATGAGGCAGTTCACCCCTCCTGGCCTACATTTGTCGGGTCCAAGGCTCCCAATGGGCATGTCCTTGATATATAATGATACTAAAATTGGTAATATAGTGAGAAAAAGGCCTAAATAGACCAAACTAGTTGTGAAAATGAATTCAGAACATAGAAGTCAGTATAAATTGGCTTTTGTTTCACCTCAAATGGTTAAGCATAGCCCAAAACATCTTTAACTCCCTCTAGGCCCTGATGGCTCTCCAAGCTTCCCTGAAGAAAAAGTACCTGAAGATCAACTCTGTTGGCTTTGAAACCTATCCAAATGTCTCTAGAATGCTTAGAATAGTCGAAATTGACTAAAATTTCATCCAAAAAGGTTCAATATTCTGAAATTTATGACCAAAACAGTATTTGCCCAATCTTTCCTTAAAAAACGCCACCAAATTCGGGCTAACTCCAGTTAGCCCGACCATTCTGGCCAATCCCGCCAAAAATGGCGCGCCTGCTATAAATTCTGCCAAACCTTAAGCAGGGATTAGATTAACTTAACTATGTGTTAATTAGTGGATAAGCATGTTTTAACAATAAGCACGTTTTGTGCACTAAGCAACGAGATTAGTGGCTAAGCCACGTTTTAGTGGTTAATTAAACCACATTAAAAAAATCTGCCAATGGTGTTAGCTCTTGGTCTTTAGCTTTGGGTCGTATGGAGTATGTGGTATGTAGGGGGCTGGCCCACTTTTGCCGCCACCCAAATTTTTTAAAACATTTAAATAAAACGTGGATTCCATTTATATTAAGAACCAAAGTTGTGGCCTAATGGTAGGCGCGTGTGTTAGTTGGCGGGAGGTCCAGGTTTCAAACTCGTGGACTTACAAAAATATTTTTAGCATGCTAAATTTGCCCGACCTGGGGCCACATAGCGGCGTCTGGGCCTACCACGTGGCAGCCTGTTATTGGTCAAAAAAATTCCAAGTCAACCAATCATCCAACTGACTGACACTTGTTGACCATTGATTCGCACTTGTGGAATATTCATATTTTGAATAATTCCAAATTTAAAAGTCAACTCTATTCAAAATCAGTTTTTGAAGGATATTGTAAACTTCAAACCTGCATAACTTTCACATATATTGTCAGATTTGAGTGTTGTTCACGAGGACAGGATCATATCGACGAGGCCTATCCGTTCATTCTAGTTTCAACAAATTTTGAGCAATTCAAATTTTGAGCATTTTTTCAACTTAGGACATGATCACCTTATCAGAGTTATAGGTGGGTAATATGTATGGAGGACAGATGATGTGAAAATTATAGGTAGGAATCAAGACAATACTAAAAATCCAAGGGTTTCCATTAGTAATTTTCTAAGGACTGACAAATCATTAAGTGTCAACCAAGTGACTCCTAGAAACATAGAAAATTACCCAGCAGTGCTAATGGGAACCACAAAGTGCCCATAAAATGTAGAATTAAAGCCACTAGGTTTCCAAAGAATAGTCAAGAGATATATTTTAGCATTAGTGAAGGTACTTCAACATTTTTAGGAAATTAATCTATAGAATTAGTTGTAGATAGTATGAACAATTATGTCATGATGTGGTAACAAGAGCATTTTTTGGAACATGAGGATTGGAATCTGGACGATTGCATTTAATTTGATATTGTGAGGTTATAAATTTGATGGTTCATAGACTATATGCATGATTTTCAAATTAGAAATTTGTAAATAACACCTTCTGATAAGGTTTTATGGGATAAGTTTCTAGGATTGAACATGTTTCTGACTGAAGATGTTCCTCATATACATGTAGAAGAATGCAAAATGAAATTATAGGACAAAAAATGGTAGGTGGACAAATCATTTTCAAACATTATGATCAAGTCCATAAGGTTTTGACAAAGATGATGGAAAACACAATAAACTATTAATAATGTAGTGTTGTTATTCTATAATATCCAAACTACTACTTTTGGAACATTCCAAAGATATGTGAATCACTTTGTGCTGAAATACTCCCAAGTTATATATAAAATAGGTATAATATTTATCATCCCAGCACAAGCCATGGCAGAATATGGAAAACACGTTGTAATAATAGAGTTGAAGACTAAAAAAATAAATATAGGAATGGGTACAAATCCAAAGACTAGAAGGTACATTGTGCCAACCAATATCGAATGAATAAGATGGGAAGGCCAAGAAACATAAATAGGCTGCAGGGAGTCCAGGCATTGTAGAAAGAGTGGATGAGCTATCATCACAACTTGAGACTGCCTTCTCTGCAATGTCTTGTTCATATTTCAACACTATGTCAAGTGTTAAGTGGTATATGAATAGTGGGGTATCCAGACATTACTTGCACTCTTCAACATGGTTCAGGAGTAGGAAAAAAGAACTAGAGTGAATCTGGGTGATGATATTACATAACCTATGAAATAAGTGGGCATTGTTTCATTCTAGAGACTAATGGTTGAGTTGAAATATATTTTATTTAATCATTTTTTCAAGAAAAATATTTTTCAAATTATTCTATGATAGATTTTTAGTATAGAGTTTCATTTGAAAGAAATAATGGACTATCAATGATTGTAGTCTATTAACTCCAAGGAATTTAGCTAGATGTGTGCAATATGGTGGCTTTTACAAGGTACTTGTTGATCCTTTGTCACTTCCATGTACAAAGAGGAACTAGGTTGGCCCTCAGAAGGATTATGTAAACAATGTATGTAGATATTCCATGAAGATATTTTCAAAACCTATTGTGAAATCAATGATTGATTCCAAAGCTTGTCAATGATATGAGTTTTGACATGTACCAAGAAAGCATTATTGGTTTCTCTCAAAAAGAGGGGTTAATATTGATCTAAATTTATTTTCCTTCAATTATCAAATGATCAAGCCCTTTGCTAGGAATAATTTCAAGGTGCTATGATAATATCTTGTTTGTTGGATATAATGAAACAATTAAAGGTTACATGTATATATCTCAACATACTGGAACTCTATGGTTCACTTAGACGTGAAGTTTGATGGGGTTGTGTGCTCCTTTAGATCATAGTTATCTTCTGAAGAGGAGGATGTTCCAAAATCTAATTCAAAGGTTATAAAATAATGAGGTCAAGTGTAGGAAAAAATATCTTGAAGAAGGATATATCCTCAACTTGTATTCCAACCCACAAGAAGGTAAAACATATTAATTGAACAATGTAAGATTTATAGAAGCGTGTAGTAGCCTCCATATTTTCAATAAGTATAGGCCATAGGAGATATTCTAACCACATTGAATTGGATACTTCCATATGTGAGCCTTCTAGTTGTTTTGAAGAGGAAAGTTGTGAAATTTCATAGCCAGGAGCCTTTAGGAAGAGAGGTGTTAAAGCCTAAAATAATATTGCAACAAAATTTAAACAATTCCTTCACCGTGGAAATAATACAAGTTGTATCAATCCTGAAAGGAAATGGAACCAATTCTAAAACACAAACCCCTCTCAAATAAATTGTGAAAGCTAAATTTACTCATTACTACTATCACATAAAATATAAATTGTGAAACTTTATTCCTTAAAATATTTCATTACCTCTAAAAAATCATCATAATTTTCCCTCTTATGCTGTAATATTACTTTAACTACTTAGAGATAAGCTACAACATAATCAATTGTGGAAATTAAACCTTAAAAAAAAACTAGTGATACACACCCACAAAAGGAAGAACATAGTAGTTACTGCAACATTCACTTGTAATTTACCCTAAAGTCAACATGCAGGGAATGATAATACGTGTCACTGATCTATCCCTCTTTCATACACAACCACTCTACTCAATCAAATTCCAAGCTAGGAGGCCTCACCAATATAAACAAGTATATGTGGAAAAAAATGAAAGATAGATGTATAACTAGAAGATTGAGAAAGAGCATACCTGTGGAGTTGAGGTTGGCATCTCCATTGTTGTCGAGATGGACATAGGTTTTGGGCTTCCTGCAGGGGTCCATTAATGATTGCCTACCACCAATTTTCATAAAACATACTTTTCTATCTCTTTGCTCATGGCGTCTTATATTTTGAGGACAACCCCAAATGTATATAGATATTAGTAGCAATAGTAGGTGTTAGGGAGATTAGAAAATCCATACCTCGCTGACATTTTTTTCCTTTATTTCAATTGAAATCTTAGTAAATGTAAACCCTCTTGAGGACCTTAAACCCCTATTATGCGTTAGCCATTTTTAGTGTGCCACCATACTCTTATCTTCCATGTTTCTAATCACGTGAAATATCTATGTAGAATGTTGTAGGACTTATGTAAGCTACATCAACCACCTCTACCTCCAATTGCATTTGTTAAGTTTCCCTTATGTGCATTTTCGTTTAATGTTTTAAGAGCTTACTATTTGTCATATTTAAATATGAACAAAAATGCATTTACATATCTAGAAATTATCTAGTTTTAATTGTTCATTATGACTTTTACAAATGAAAATTTGATACCTATAGCTCCTTTACATATTTTTGTATAGCTTGGTCCCTTTGTTTCAAGTTCTACATTTGTTTAAAATTAATTTCCTATAATAAACGAGTAAGAATTTATCTCTTGAATTGGAAAACATCTTTCTCCAAGTCAATTTATATTCTCATTGTTTAAGCACTCTCTCAAAAAGTTTAAAATGACACCAAATGGATGTGTGCCTCTTCCACTTCATGATGATGAACTTCACCTAGTTTGGGTCTTCGATTTTCTCATGCTTGATGTACCTTCCCATATCAGATATACAATTAGTGTTCTTTTTTATGTATAATTCTATCATAGAAATTAAATTAAATTTCCCTTCCCTCTTACTCTTAAGGAATATTATCAATTGTACTCCAACATCTCCTTCTTACTATTTTCCTTGTTCATATTTTTATTTTACGTTTTAACCTTTTCCCTCATCTTTCCCTACATTCAAGTCCTAGTCTATGTATTCTCAAAATTATAAGGACTTCTAACTTTTTAGTTTAATTTTAATTTTAATTCCATAATTCTTCTTCCCAAAGATTCAAATCCCTTATGAAACCAAAAATTGTGTTTCATAATGAGTGATTAACCTAAATTGTCTTCATACCCTAGTCAAAATCACATATGAAATTTGTATTAGAAGGAAAATTACACTAAAATATAAGGCAAAAAATAACACAACATTTGAGCCACAAAGTCCTACTCAACCATAATATTGAATTTGAATTACAATTAGAATACATAAAATATTTTCACTTATTGTTTCATAAGCATTTCAAACCTCTCTAAATATAACTCAATCACTCTGCAAATAAAAAACTTATAGTAGTATTATTTTCTAGAACCTTTTCTCACATAATTGCAATTTAACAATCCCATAAACATTCTACCATGGGGATTCACTTTATTATTCCTTAGTATGTTCATTTATCAAGGGAATTTTTTTAGTTGTAAAAATTACTTATTCTCACATAATTGTAATTTATAAATCCCATAAATACTTTACCATGGATTTCACCTTGTTAACCAATATCTTATTATGCTCATTCATAAAGGGGGTTTGAAAATTGTGAAAAATAAAGTCAATTTATTGTAAATATTGGGGGTTTCCAAGGGGTTATAAGGCATTGGGGTTATTAAGAAGGTTATCTGCTTAAAAAAAGTGTTCTTTTTATTGGAAATATGTATTAGGAAGAGTTTTTAACAAAATTATTTTCAAAGGTGTTATTAGTATTTAGTGAAATTAGGGTATTATTTAATATTCCATGAATGGAGGTGATATGCCACAAGTTTACTTAGTGAAGATTCTACACACTCTATTTCCTTCATATTCCTTAACCTCTTGCTTAAAATCGCTGAAATTCGTATTCCTAGATGAAGTAGTTTGCTTTATCCTTCTCAATATATCCTTAATGTCTACATAATTTCTTCTTAATACTTTTTTTTAAGTCTCATTTTATTTATCCTCGAAATATGTATGAATAACTTCCAAAAATTTCGTTTTAAGGATAACTCACTTAATCCCCACTCAAGCATAATAAAATTTCTTTCTCTCTCACATAAGTTCGGCCTATGTTTATTAACATAAAATTCTAGACTTTTTCCTTTCTCATTCAAATCACATTCCAACAAATTTACACTAATCCATCTCTGTCATTTTTTAGTTATATGATTTCTATATGTATATTCCTTTTATTTCCGATATATGACTTTAACATGTTCCATATTATTATTTCCAATATATAACTATAAAATGTTCTATATTCTATCATATCTTCCTTGTGCATGTTTCTCTAAACTAAACCTTGTGAGACTTTTATGATCTAACGAAGGATAGCGCCGCTAATAATAAATAGAAAAGGGTTAAGAGCTATAAAATTCCTCTCACTACGTTATGGAGCTATAGGGTGATACAAACTCCATATAGGATGCTATGATAGTTGGAGAGAATAGCTAGATTATTTAGGACCCCAAAAGAGAGAATGTCTACCATACTTCACATATGTGATAGATTATTGGAGCCATTGGGATTAAGAAATTATAAATACTTCCTCTTTTCTAATGAGGAACACAAAGATTATGATATGATTGACTTGATTAGGTGATGTTTCCTCATTCCATAAGACTAATTGGCCTATCATTAGTGGTTGACCCAATTTGACACAACCTTGATTGTGGTAAATGTATTATGCCACTCAATATTTCAACGTAATGAACCTTTCACGTTATTTATATATTTTTAGGTTATCAGGTCATGTGAGCTCATCTTATGACCAAACAACCAAAAGAAAATATGGCTCCACAAGGTATAAAAGGTTGATGTCAATACGAAGTCATTTGGCTATTGACCATGCCATCATTTGGATTCCATTGGCACTTGGTATGGCCTAACTCCTTGGACCTCATTTAACTACATTAGCATCTGGCATTCATTGGTTTGTGTGTTATATATCTCTCACAATCCCAAGAATTTAATGAGACACATTCTTAAAATTCCATGCCCTTTGGGCTAGGGAGTATAGTAATCAATTTGCAACGATGTATTAGTTTGTACACATATCAAAAGTATTCCTGAAATTTTAAGCCAAAGATTTATAAATCATATGATTCTTTAATATTATCATGATGATCTTAACCAAAGTCTTACCACAGACTAATTATTTTAACCAAAGTCTTAACAAATTTTACGGTTTGAGGTCTTATTGGCCTCTTCCCAAGGCACCAACTAAAATGAGCTTATATTATTTGAGTATAAAAATAGTATATACAATACATTATCAAACTTTATCAGCTAGTTTTTTTTTCTTTTCAAGTGAAGTAATGCTAGCATTACTTCACTAACTATAAATACTTAGCCATAAATGTTTAACTCCATGGATTTTTCATTATTTCTATATTTATCACATCCAGTGACATCTGGGTTTACATACAGGCTTAATCATCGTTTGTCTTTTCTATGTTGGGCTTTATCATGGGTAGTCTGTTTATGTTCTCTTGTTTGTTTGCTTGATTCTCTTTGTTCTATTGCCCTACTCGACATTTCTTTGTCACAGCTTGACACTAGTTTGTCATGGGTAGTATGTATATGTTATATTATTTTCATGCTTGATTCTCTTTTTGTTGTTGGCCTGCCTTTAGTTGCATGTTTGCAGGGGAGTGGAGAGATACCTGAAATGATATAGGCATGCACTATTTCAATTTGTGGCATGGATCAACCCTGCAAGAGAGAAATACATACAGACCATTCCAAAAAATGATCCATGTTATTATTCGTAATATGCAGATCTTCTTTCAATCTTCCCTATTTACACAACAGTTTTAACATCTTCTCAGTATTGAAATTACAAAAATTTCTAGTATGTTGGCCTGCCTTTGGTCGCATGTTCCTAGGGGAGTGGAAAGTTGCCAGCAAATTTAATTCATACATATAAGAATATGTTATGTTAGATTTAAGAGAAAAATCTTCTACTACCTACACATAATTTATAAGTATACAAATAATAAGACGAACTTCTTTCAGAAAAAAAAAAAAAGAAAAAAAGAAAAAAGAAAAAAAGTGACAAAACTATTGCTAAGTTATTTCTATGCTTTTAAATTCCCATGAACCGATATTTTGTTTCTAAGATCCATGAAATTTTGGTTACATTGTTTATTAAAGACCTGTAAAATAACTAAATTTGAATACCTGTTGCTTACTAGAACGTAGAAGAGTATAGTAATTCACATGCAAACCACCTCTCCTAGTTCAGAGGAGATTTCTATCGCTCCTCCAACCCAATTTTATGCATAACCACCTACTTATTTCACAATACGCCTGGGGGGTCTATGAAGAAATCAAGTAGAAATCGGTTTCCATAGGCATGGGTAACAATATTGGAGAGGGTCGGTACACTTTCTGCCATGCTTGCCAAATGGGAAATGGCTAGCCTGTCAAAGAAATAATGGATTGTGACCCATGACATAAATTTATTTTTTTGTGGTTAATGGTTTCCAACTACGATTAAAGCATCACTACTTTCATATCTACTCCATTCACCATGAAATTGTTGGGGAAATTGTATGTGTTATAATTCCAACATTAAATTATCAATCCAGGGTCATAATACTTAGAGGCACAAATGCAAGTAACACATGATTAGAAAATCTAACCTAACCTAACATCATAAAGTATAGAATGAAGAAACATATTTTACTATAATCAATCTATCTCATTCAAAACTCAAATCGTTATTCTCTTTAAATCTATGTTCTATTCAAACTCCAATTAATGTTCTACTTTAACCATGAACTATCTAACTCAAAAAGTCACTCAAAAGTAAAGCAAACAAACAAACTAATTTTCAAGCTTCTTGAAAACTATAGCACAAACAATGTAAATCATTGTTTATAATAATTATAAGTTATTGCATAAGCGATTCAAATTAATGTGTATATCAGATGATTCATAATAACAATCACAACTTCACACTACCAATAATTATGCAAGCACTGCTAACTATTATTCAAACAAGACTATTTATAATTGAAACCTAGGAAAGACCTATTATACTTAATTTCTACAATTTACCATTCAAACAATCTTATCAGAAATGAACAATTTATCTTTCAGGTGTTCTAAAATATCCTTTCAAATAATGGAAATCATGACTTAGTAATAGGATCTATTAATCTAAGTAACGAAGAGCTCAAATAAACCGAGACTAATTATCACTCAAAAAAGTATCAAGCTTATACTAATTTCAATCCAAACAAAATTAACTTTAATCTAAACTATTTATGTTAAGGAAAAAATGGACAATTTGAACAAGGATGAATCTACTCATTAATTATATCTCTTGAGATACATGAAAGCACTCAAGCTAATCTCATTATTCAACTCTACAAATACTCAAACGAAACTAAGTAGCACGTCTCTAAATTAATGTTCTTCACTAGACACACTTTAGATCTAAGAGATGCCACAAATCGATGTATGTTCTAGCTTTAAAACTACTCAATCAAACTCAGAAAGTCACTTGCATGAGAAATAATTAACCTAAAACCAATCCAATATTACTGCAATTATTCCAAAATCTCAAAACTAAAATACAGTCTCAATCAAAGACCAATATCTCGTCACATTACTTATGAGAACTTTGATATCAAAATACGCTGCTACAAGATTCTATATCAAATGAAAAATGTACAGGATGTAAGATTATAAAACTAATTCCATCTCAGACTTATGACACAATCACTAACCTTTGGATTCATTCAAATTGAAAATCACTTTGAGAATAAAATGCAGAATTTATTCATGCATTTAAATCGTTAATTGATACCATCCTTTCTAATTTGCAAATATTTGAAAGCAAAATATTTATTTGAATTCAGGAAAAAAAGAGTAAAAGTTTAAGTACAAAATAGTAACACTAAGATTTAATCAATTAATATTTACGGAACAATATCCACACCCTTAAATCCTAATAAAAAATACTTTCTACAACCTATATCAATTGGAGGACTTTCTTCCAGGTAGTGGTGGGCCCTTGCCACTCCCGGAGAAAGTATAAGTTAACTCTGTACTTTTAAAAGACAAAGGAAATCATAATACTCATAGAGAATTACATGTTGAAACAAGAATTATATTAACTTCAATGAAACATTAGTTCAGGAATTCATAAGAACCATGCTACGATATTCAACATTATCTACGTCTTTAATTCCTCATTCCCCACTATTCTTATGCGTCTCCTTTTTCTTTTACATACAAAACCATCTGAGTTTTAAAGAGTTCAGTCGGTAGTAAATTGGAGAGGACAGTTTCAAAAAATCACTAGTTAAGGAATGGAATCGATCAAATCTACATAGAGTGGAAGAAAAGGATAAATTACAATCATCTAGAATATGCAACCAACTAGCCCAATCGTGGCTGACCCAAAATTGTGGCAGACCAAAACCATTCAATGATTTTGTATTTATGTAGGCACTGATTTTGTACTTAAAATTGTTTTGAGCATAACTTCTTGTTAGTGATAAATTTTGACAAATGGTTTCTGGGTTACATGAATGAGGGTGCTCTGAAAAAAAATCAAATGTCAGAATATCAAGATTCTGATCCATTCAAAAATTTCATATTTTCACCTATAAGAAGTTATTCCATAATTAACCTTCATCGTTGATGTTCTCGGTGTTGCAAGATGAAGTGGAAGATGGAATGGTTGTTTTAGGCCTCTATTTTTCCTTACTTTATATCATCTTTTACTCGTAATCCCTCATGATTTTTTTAAAGTTTGAATGGTTATAGTCATATTTTTGTGCATTCTCGGAGACAATAGAGTAATTATTTTCTATCCCCTTGTTTTAACAAGATTTAAAACATTAAAAGCATCATTAATAATAATTTGTATGTTTCTAGGTTTATATTGAGTTGATTATATGCATATGCCAACATGCCTTGATTGTGAATTAACCTTCCTATACTATGGAGTAGGTTCCTGTACCAATTGGGGTTCCTGCACTAGCTTACTATGGGCTTCCTGCATTATTGAAGAGTTCCTGCACCACGAATCAAGCTTTTGTTCCAAAAATACAGTTCTTGTTCTAGTAGCAGATTTCTTGTTCTAGCAGCGCAGATTATGTTCTCATCTCCATGATTATCATACGCATGTTTTAATGATGGAAAAAAATCACATGGATTTTGAAGAGTAGACGGTCGATATGCTGATGTTTTACCTTCATTGCATCCAAGTCTTCAAGACAACTACTAGAGTGATGGTCAAATTATTCGGTCAAAACTGCCTTCTATAAACTATGAAGTCTGTTAACAACATATTATTCCAATGATTTTTGTGTTGAATAATTCATGACTTGGTATTGGTTGTTGCGTATACATAAAAAAACATATCAATTTGAATCTATTAAGTAAATGTATCTCCTTATGTTGGTGTAGAATCAATTTGCAATCTCTAAATTTATGTGTTGTGTAACCATAGATCTGACTAAATATATGGTGTTGTTGTAATAGATATGAAATATCACGTACTATAGAGGGGAGTCATTGTATTTTACACATCGAGTCTCCTTATTTTGGTTCAGAATTAGTTTGCAATTCTAAAATTATATGTGTTGTGCAACCATAGTATCGGAGTAGCTAAGAGGTAGTGTTGTTGTTATAAGCATGAAGGTTGCATATCGGAGGGGATATACCATTGAATTTTGTAAATCGTAGTTGGACAGATAGAGAGGTCGATTTCATAGAGCGAAGGAAGGGAAGGAGACGCTCCCAATGTAGCATCACATAAAGTTAACTATTGGATCACTCCCTATGTTGTTATAGTCCGATATTTTCCTGTACCATGTAAAGAATAATATTTCAAGGTTAATCAATGAATTTTCAGCTATGTTCTGTTTAGTTAATTCATGTGTTTTATAATTATATTCTGGTAAACTAAATCATTGAGAGAGGGTGTGAGTTGGTTGGGTTGGTTGCCAGACCATCTCGACATCACTCTGAATTTTTGAGGATTATTTTAGATTATGGTTTGTTGAGTGAATGAGTTTAATTTATTTACTATGTGACTGGTGATGGATTTCTGTACCAAACGCTTGATTGATTGCATGTTGAATTATCATATATTTCCTCCCACGAAGTGTTATGATCACACTGTTCAACATTTTGACTTCTCGATACTCTGTTTTCAAAACCTTATGTTATGAATATTTTGTCTCTTTTCAATTTGCATCATAGCACACAAGATAAGCAAGTTTTCAATTCCAAATGCTTTGTTTTAGGATATTTTTCCTCTAAAATTTTTGATTGCGTAAATCAATAATGGGAAGTTGTGACCTCGTGTTCCAAAAATACAAAGACTTATTCCTATATTTCGAATCCATTTTAATTATAATGATTATGATATGAGGTAAACATATATGGATGCATGAATAAATTGAATTCTACAAAAATATGAAGCTGCATACTCATACTCGTTAGTATGTGAAGGACAGGTCTCATATTTCTATTTAGTAATTTATAATTATGGTTGAGAGAATTTATTGATGGGTAATATTTTCCTCCCCAATATTATTTGCAATGCATATGAGAGTGAGAGTGATTTCACTTTTGACATTATCTACACATAGTAAATGTATTTTAAGATGTTAAACGATTTTGTTAAACAGTGGTGAACTAGGCAGAATTACTGTAGACTTGATAATTCTCTTTCTTAAAGAATGGTTTCGAATTGATATTGAATTTCTTTCAACATTTTCATTCTTGATTTTCGATGTTGTTCATGCATTTCTTTGTTTCTAGTCAAACAATAGTTATGCTTTACCTTCTGTTTGTCAAGAATTAGGATTTCCTTTCAGTTCAAGTGTTCCATTTTATTTTTCAAATGTTTAATCGAAGCTCATTTTTAATTGTTACAATTGGTGTTTACTATTTCTCAAGTTTCCCTTGATGTGTAGGATTCAATTTAATTTGTTGAGATTAATGCACGAGTTAGAATAGAGTATTATTTGTAGGTTTTTGGGGGATATCTCTGGCATTTCCAGTGTTGTGCCTCGAAGTTCACGAACTCCCAGATTAACAATTAAATGTTGGTATATTAATATGACCTATACTACGTGAAACATTTTGGCGTCGTTGACGCAGATGTGCTCATTGGATTGACCTTGGTAACCTATTATGATTTAGTTCCTTTCTTTTGAAAATGTTTTTTTATTTGAATTTATTTATTTTCTACACATATTTATTATTTTAATGTTTTTCATTTTCTTTGTTGTTGTAAGAACCCCCCCTACATAACACACATTATTCATGTGCTGAAAATGTACTATTGGCTTATTGCAAACATGAAAATGGTATTTTGAGGAATCATTCAATGAGGAGTTTTGATGTTGTCATAGACATATACAAATCATCCAATGATGAAGTTACTCATAAGTGTAGAGTTTAATATTTTTCTTGAACATAAAAATAATATTGTTAAATATTTGATCTCAACATTGGATGATTTGCAGGAAGAACATGAGAAGGATGAAGAACCACTGTTAATATTTTACGCCAACTATATGAAGAAGAACTTCCTTCGAAGGTGTCCACTCAGTAGCCTGAATTTTTGCATAATTTTTTAGGACACTCATTCAACTGAACATTTCCCATCACTACCAGAATTACTAAAGGTACTCAGGAAATCAAGTAAGGAGTTGAATCAATTTCCTAGTATAAAACAAAACTTATCATCATTCAATACTTGGATTAATGCTTAATCTCCTAAGAAAGTTACTCATCATGCTTATAATCCTACAATTTCATGGAAAATCTTTAATCCTCCTCTAATCGAACATCCTACTTCATGGCCATAGTGGCCAACTCCTTGGCCCTCTCCTTCAAGTCAGATATCCCCTTATCCTTAAGAATGGTTTGGAGCTTTTTCTCTATAGAAGTCTTCTATGAAAAATCAATTATTTAATCAACAACAAGAATCACAATGTTTGTTCAATATATTATCAAGTCATTCTCCTCCATTGTCCTAGTTACCTGTGCAATCTTACCCTACTCCATACCCTACCCCTTATCCTAATCCATACCCTACTCCTTGTCCTTCTAATCCATACCTTACTCCTTATCCTTACCCATACCCTAGCCCTCATCCTAACCCTAGTCAAAACATTAATTCAATCCTTATACCTAACCCTAGTCAAAATCTTAATTCAAACTCTAAATTTATCCCTCATTCAAAACCTAGAACTAACCCTAGTCCAAACCTTAACCCAAATCCTAAGCCTATTTTAAGCCTTAGTCCAAACCATAGCCCCCCTAATCCAAACCAGCAGGTTGCACATCGATTTGAAACATCTATTCTCCCCGTCGATTCCCCTATTGAATGAAATGTTACATCTTTGATATTGGGGAAGGGAGTGAATTTGGAAAATTCCCCCATTAACATAAAACATTCACTTGGGAAGAAGCCTTGATTCAAATACCATTGCGGAAGAAATATTCTATTGAAACCTATTCCAAAACTATTGTTGAAACTCAAAACCATAGAATTTCCCTTAATCATTATTGTCAATCTAAAAAGAAAATATTTGAGCCCGAACTTCAAGGATTTTAATTTTTTCTATAAAAAGTTCCCTATGCCTAGAGTGATTATCAAGTTGTGGAAGGCTTGCATCAGTTCAATAATCATGAATATGTGGATATCATTGAATCTTGGTTTCAAGAAGTCATCAACACACATTATTCCCTCATCATTTGACAGCTCTCAATACCATATCAATTAAAGAAACTAGTTTCAAACACTTTGTTATACATCAAAGTTTATTTGTTAAAACTAAGTGTGAGTATATTTAGCATATGTTATGAAAATGGCTACATTGGAAGTATGCCTACACTTAAAATTGATATTACTCTCTTTAAAATAGGGTAGGGTAATGAATAAAGATGCCATTTGAAATAAAATTGTATAAAAACACTCTTGAAACTATGATTCCCTAAAGCACAACTTTTGAAATTTCTATTATTGTGCACTCTCATGGTAAGAATTTTCAGAAGAAATTCACTCTTAATGCCTCATGTTTTATAAAGTGACTTTGATTATTGACCAATAGCTATCATCCAGGAATTTTTTTTTAAGTTCCTCTTTGAAGGTATTGATAACAATCCTCCTATGGTGGAACATGCCTACAAAACTATAACAAGATTTCATAAGAACCCTAGCATGAGAAATTTGAGGAATTTTTTAGTGATTATCTAAGATTTTTTATTTAAAATGAGTCTTCAAGGCAGAAGGACCAACCAATGAATGTTAGTAATTAAATTTTTTTCACGCCATCCCGTGCTCTTAAGGAGAAAAATAACCTCCCCAACTATTAAGTAACCTATTTAAGGTTGATTATATTCAGAGTTTTCATAAGCCAGATTAATTGATGTATAGGAGGTATCATTGCCATCTAACGTACCATGATCATGGGTCCTAACAAGAATGACAATACCGCTACTGATTATCAAGCCAGGGTAATGGATTTCAGTTGAAAATTTGGAAGACAAGAGGTCTTATCATGAGATGAATTGATCCTTCTTGTTAGTTCTTGTGAATGGAATTTTAATTAGTTGGCTACCAAGACAGGACAGTGGCCTTCAATTAATTTAAAAAAGAAAAAAAATTCTTTCAAATGACTCTGATTCTATATCTAATTGATGGGACACATGCATTTCGTGGGATAAAAGGCATCCCTATTGAGGCTATTGACGCATACTAGTAGTAGGGCCATACCTGTGGTATTAAAATTAACTTTATGCTATGATTTACTTAGTTTTTTTGTCTTTCCTGAACTCATTATCATATCTCTTTGGGAATGGCTTCAACATATTTCTAGTGTTATTCCTTGGAGTTCTATCTTTTTGGAATAATTTTCTTTTATGGACGTGGGAGCCTTAGTGAAGGTACTTCAGTTTTCCCAGAAAAGAGGAGCTTCAACTATAGGTGGATAATGGTAAGATGGTCATTTTGGGAATGTATTATTATGACTACTTTTAACACCATCGATTTAAAATCATATCACTCATATTTACAATAAGGATATTAAAGTAAAACTTTTGATCAACGATTCCCCATAGATGTTTGTGGAAATTTTAATAGTTGGTTATTTTATTCAAGTAAAAAATTGTCCTTGCAATTTGGTATTCCTATGGTAGCCCTTGTGTTAGATTTTCTTGAAATCAGTCTAAATAAAAAAAGGGTACAACAAACACTCTATTTTTGGAACAAGCTCTATCTAGTGAAGGAAATATTGATCACACAGAATTGCAGGAACATTATTAAAAGTGTCCATAGATGTTTAATCTTGTTTTTCTGCAAGGGATCGACAATACAACAATTGATTTTCTTGCATAAGGACATGAAAGAAGTTCAAGACGAGGGGATGTTAGGCCTCTGTTTTTCCTTACTTTATATCATATTTTACTTGGAATCCCTCATTCTTTTTTTTTAAATTTGAATGGTTATTTTCGTCATTATGTACATTCTCAGAGACAATAGAGTAAGAATCTTCTATCCACTTGTTTTAACGAGATTTAAAACATTAAAAACATCATTAATATTAATGTGTGTGTTTGTAGGTTTATATTTAGTTGATTATATACATATGCCAACAGCCTTGATCCTACATTCACCTTCATGTACTATGCAACATGTTCCTGTACCATTTGGGGTTCTTGAAATAACTTATTATGGGATTCTTTCACTATTGAAGAGTACCTGCACACAAATCAAGTTTCTATTCCAACAATATAGTTCTTGTTCCAGTACCACAGTTCCTGTTACAGCAGTGCAGATCCTATTCTCATCTCCATGATTATTATACATCCAATTGTCACGATGGAAAATTATCACATGGATTTTGAAGAGTAGAGGGTCGATATGCTGATGTGTTCCCTTAATTGTGCCCAAGTCTTCAAGACAATAGGTAGAGTGATAGCCAAATTATTCGGTCAAAACTGCCTTCTATAAATTACGAAGTTTGTTAACAACGTATTCTTCCAATGACTGTTATGGATAATAAGTCATGACTCGGCATCATTTTTGCATATACATAAAACTGCATATCAATCTGAATCTATTCAGCAATTGTATCTCCTTATTTTGGCACAGAATCAGTTTGTAGACTCTACATTTATGTGTTGTGTAACCACATATCCAAGTAACTAGATGGTGTTGTTTTAATAGATATGAAAGATCCTCTACTATAGAGGGGAGTCTTTGTATTTTGTAGATCGAGTATCCTTATTTTTTCTAGAATTAGTTTGCAACTCTAAAATTATATGCGCTTTGTAACGATAGGATCCGAGTAGCTAAGAGGCAACATTGTTGTTATAAGCATGAAGGCTGCGTACCCGAGGGAATATATCATTTAATTTTGTAAATCGTAGTTAGATGGATAGAGAGGTCAATTTCATAGAGCAAAGGAAGAGAAGGAGACGGTCCCAATGTAGCATCACGCAAATTTGAATAGTGGATCGCTCCCTCTGGCTAGAGTCCGATATTTTCTTGCACCATGTAAATAATAATATTTCAATATTAATCAATATGTTTTCATCTATGTTCTATTTAGTCAATTCAGGTTTTTTATCACTATACTCTAGTAAACTAAATCGTTGATACAGGGTGCAAGCTGGTTGGGTTTGCCGCCAGACCAGATCGACATCACTCTGAATTGTGCAGGATTAGTTTAGATTATGGGTTGTTCAGTGAATGTGTTTAATTTATTTACTATGTGACTGGTGATGGATTATTGTACCAAAATCTTGATTGATTTCATGTTGAATTAGTGTATCTTTCCTCCCATGAAGTGTGCTGATCACATTGGTTGAAATTTTTATTTCTTGATACTCCGTTTTCATAGCCTCTTGTTATGAATATTTTGTATCTTTTCAAATTTCATCATAGCACATAGGATAAACGAGTTTTTCAATTCCAAATTATTTTTTTTAGGAGATTTTTCCTCTACAAGTTTTGATTGCGTAAAACAATAATGGGAACTTGTGACCTTGTGTTTGAGAAATACAAATACTTATTCCTATTCTTCAAATCCATTTTAATTATAATGATTATGATATGAGGTAAACATATATGGATGCATGAATAAATTTAATTCTAAAAAAATCTTAGGCCACATACTCATAATTTTTAGTATGTATATTTTTATTGTGATTTCATATGCCTTCCTGAAACAACAAAAGCACCATCATCAATAACCCTTTTGATCCAAATATTATCAAAATAAATTAAATAGGTTAAATAATAAAAAATTACCTGATCATGCTCCAAGCTTAAGATACTAGCCCAAAAAATGTGAAAAATTATAGTAATAACGATGAAAACCATGAGTAAGAATAGGGTGAAAATGTGAATTAAACCAGACAATTCCAAGGCCTAACATCCCCTTGTGCCGATAATCTTACATGTATTCATGAAAGAAAAACCTCTACCATAGACCAAAGTTAATTAAGACTGTAGGGATAATATTTCTCTATTAAGTCAGGCTTCATTGACTTAAACTATAGGGCTAATTGAGTGGTAGCATGTAAGTAAGTGTCATGTGATTTCAACTCCCTTTGCATCAATAAGATAGAAAAAAGTTGTGACGAGGGATTCAGTAATGTCAAGACTGACCTTTATTATTCCAAAAGAGTAACTAATACTAGGGCTACTAAAGGAATGCTAACAATTTTGTTACTATAGGGATAGTGTCATGCTAAAATGGTTAACCATAAAAAATTCCACAAAGCATCTCAAGAGTAGTCCAAAGTAGCAAGTATTTACTTGCAATAGCCTCATTATTATAAATAGAATTGACTTTATTTAAAATCCAAGGAATTAAAATGGATGGAAATAGGGAAAATAAATATGACAAAATGATACCTTCCTAGGATGACCATCTTACCGTTACCCAAACATATAGTTGAAGCTCCTCTTATTTAAGCAAAGTGAATCACCTGCGCTAAGGGTCCCACATCCATAAAAACCAAATTATTTCTGAAAGATAGAATTCCAAAGCACATTATTGAAAGGATTTTAAAGCCATTCTCAGAGAGATATGATAATGAGTTTAGGTAAAAACAAAAACAACCAAGTAAATCATAGTGTAAAATTAACTTTAATACCATAAGCATGGCCCTGCTGCTAGCAGGAATCTATAGCCTCGACAGGGATGCCTCCTAACCCAACAAAATGTATGTTTCCCACCTATTATATATAGATTCATAGTCATTTAAAAGCATTTACTTCGATTTGGGAATTAAATGAAAGCCAATGTCCTCGCTTGGTATCCAGCAAATGACAGTGCCATTCACAAGAGATAAAAAGAATGAATAAGTTGACTCATGATGAGGCCTCTTGTCTTCCATATTTTCAACTAAAATCCATTACCATGGATTGTTGACCAGTAGCGATAATTTAATTCTCATTAGGACCCATGATCATAGTAGGTTGGATTGTAATGAGACCTTCTATCCCTCAATTAATTCGTTTATGTTTAAAAAAATTGATTATTATTAACCTCAGATAGGTTACTTAATAGGTAGGGAGGAAAATCTACTCCTTAAGAGCGCAAGATGGTATGTACCATTTTTAATTACTAAACTTTACTAGTCAGTCATGCTACCCTAAAGAATTATTAAAAAAACATCTTAGATAATGACTGAAAGATTCCTCAATTTGGTCATGCTAGGGTTCTTATGAGAGCTCATTATGGTTTTATAGGAGTGATCCACCATAGGAGTCTTTTCATCAATACCTTCAAGGAAAAACTTGAAAAGGATTCTTCAATGATAGTCTGTTAAGATTATGAATTGAAAGTATAACAATAACAATCCCCCTAACTGACCCAATCAATAATCTCGACCAATAATCAAAGTCACTTTATAAAATATGAGGCATTAAGAGTGAATTTCTTTTACAAGTATTACCACAAGAATGCATAATGACAAAAATTTCAATGGTTGTTCCTTAGGAATTGCAGTTTTAAAAATGTTGTTGCAAAAATTTATTTCAAATGACAATTTTATTCATTTCTCTTAAACTACTCTATCCTAATTTAGAGAGAGGAAGATCTCCATCAAGTGTAAGAGTATTTCCAATGTAGCCATGTGCATAACAGAATGTTAAATATACTCACACTCAGTTTTAAATAATAATATTCAACACATACCACATTATGAGAAACCTGTTTCTTTAATTGATATGGTACTAAGAATTGTTGAATGACGAGGAAATAGGGTGTGTTGGTGACTAATTGAAAACATGATTCAATGGGATCCACATATTTGTGATTCTCCATCTTATGCAAGTATTCCATAGTTTGATTATCACTCTCTTGGAGGCATAAGGGATCTGGTGAAATACAAAATATAAATCCCTCAAGTTCAAGCTCAAATATTTTATTTTTAGATTGAAAAGGATGGTTAAGGGAAATTCTAGGGTTTTGAGCTTCAACAACAATTTTATAATAGGTTCCAATTATTGATTTCTCCTTTAATGGTATTTGAAATAGATCTTCCTGGGGTGAATGTTTTGTATTGAGAGGCGATGTTTTCAAACTCACCCCTCCCCCGAACCTTGAAGATATATCATTTTGTTTAGTGGTGGAATCAACAAGAAGAAAAAGTGTTTTAATTGTTGTGAAACCTCCTTGTTTGGATTAGGGTCTAAGCTATGGTTTGGGCTAGGGTTGGAACTATGGTTTGGGTTAAGGCTTAGACTAGGCTTTGGATTTGGATTCAGATTTGGGTTAGGATTTAGACTAGAGTTAGGTCTAGGGTTTAAATTAAGGTTAGGGATAAGGTTTGGATTAGGTTTATGGTATATATTAGGATAAGGGCTAGGGTATGGATTAGGGTTAGGGTTAAAGAAAGGTTGCACAGGTAATTGAGACCATGAAGGATGATAACTTGATGTCACATTGAGTGGAAATCATGATTGTTGTTGATTTTGCATAAAATACTGCCCTAGGGAAAATGATATAAAACATTCTTGAGGCCATGGTGATATCTGAATCGAAGAAAAGGGCCACTATGACCATGAAGTAATGTATTCAATTAGATGAGGATTAAAATTTTTCCAACGAATTGCAGGATTACAAATCCATTGAGGAACCTGCTCAGGAGAATAAACATTATTCCAAGTATAAAATGGTGATGGGTTTTGAGTTATTCTTGGTGGTTGATTCAATTCCTTACTTGACTTCCTGAGTACCTTTAGTAATCATGGTAGTTATGGGCAACGTTCGGTTGCATGACCATCCTCGCAAATTTTTCAAATTTTCAAGCCGCTAAGTGGGCACTTTCCAAGGAAGTGCTTCTTTCTACAGTTGGCACAATAGATCAGCAGTGGTTCTTCATCATTTTTATGTTCTTCCTGCAAATAATCCAATGTTTCAACCAAATATTTAATAATATTATATTTGTGTTGAAGAAAAATATTAAATTATGCACTTCTGAGTTATTTATTGGACAATTTATGTGTCTCTATAGTAGCATCGGAACTCCTCATTGAATGATTCCTAAAAATATCAATTTCCTTTTCCCAACAAGACAACTAGTATATTTTGTCATCACATGGATTAGTATATATAGGGGGTTCATATAACACCCCAAAATGTTTTATCTTTAAAGAGATTGAAATCTTAATCTAAATGACTTAAAATTACTAATTGCAATAAAACTCACCAAAATTACTTACTTGGACAACCAAACTTTGGAGAAAACCCACCATAGTGGATGCATGGCTCTTCAATCATGTCTTACCATACACTCTCCGCCCTTTGATGGTCCTACAAAATCATCACCACACAACAACTACAGTCCAATCCCTTTAGCACCTCCCCAACGATGGTGCAAAAAATATTAGTTAAATTATATGTATTATAATATCAACATTAAATTATCAATCTGGGGTTGTAAGACTTAGAGGCACAAACGTAGGTAACGCAGGATCACAACATCTAACCTAAAATGACATCTTGAAATACATAATGAAGAAACATATTTTATTGTAAACAATCTATCTCATTCAAAACTCAAATCATTATTATAGTTTAAATCTATGTTCTATTAAAACTCCAATTATTGTTCTAATTTAACCATGACCTATATAACTAAAATACTCACTCAAAGGTAAAGCAAACAAACAAACTAATTTACAAGTTTCTCGAAAAATATAACACAAAAAATGTAAATCATTATTTATAAGAATTATAAGTTACTGCATAACCGATTCAAATTACTGCATATATCCGATGATTCATAATATCAATCACTAATTCACACTAAAAATCATTATGTAGACACTGCTAAATATTACTCAAACAATAGTATTTCTAATTGCAATCTAAGAAAGACCTTTTATACTTAATTTCTACAATTTACCGCTCAAATAATCTTATCAGAAATGAACAATTTATCTTTCAAGTGTTCTAAACTCTCATTTAAAATCATGGAAATCATGATGTAGTGATAGGATCTATTAATTTAAGTAATGAAGAGCTCAAATAAATCGAGACTAATTATCACTCAAAATAGTATGAAGCTTATACTAATTCAAATCCACACAAAAATAACTTTAATCTAAACTATTTATGCTAAGGAAAAAATGGACAATTTGAATAAGATTGAATCTACTCATTAAGTCTATCTCCTGAGATACATGAAAGAACTCAAGCTAATCTCTTTATTCAACTCTAAAAATACTCAAAATAAACTAAGTAGCGTAACTCTAAATTAATGTTCTTTACTAGATACACTTCAAATCTAAGAGATGCCACAAATTGAAGTATGTTCTAGCTTTAAAACTACTCAATCAAACTCAGAAAATCATTTGCACAAGAAAGCATTAACCTACAACCAATCCAATATTACTAAAATTATGCCAAATCTCAAAACTAAACTACAGACTCAATCAATGACCAATATCTCATCACATTACTTATGATCACTTTGATATCAAAACATGCTACTACCAGATTCTATATCAAATAAAAAATGTACAGGATGCAAGATTATAAAATTGATTCCATCTCAAACTTATGACACAGTCATCAACCTTTGTATTCATTCAAATTGAAAATCACTTTGAGAATGAAATGGAGAATTTATTCATGAATTTAAATCCTTAATTGATATAGTCCTTTCTAATTTTCAAATATTTGAAAACAAAAAATTTATCCAAATTCAAGAAAAATAGAGTAAAGGTTTAAGTAAAAAATGGTAACGCTAAGATTTGATCAATGAATATTTTCCGAACAAGATCCACACTCTTAAATCTTAATCAAGCATATTTGATACAACCTATATCAATTGAGGGACTTGCTTCTAGGTGGTGGGTGGTCCTTGCCACTCCTGAAGCAAGTCTAATTTAACTCATTAATTTTAAAAGACAGAGGAAATCATAATACTCACAGAGAATTAAATGTTGAAACCAAAATTATATTAAATTCAATGAAATATTATTTTAGTCGTTCATAAGAAGCGTGCTACAGTGTTTAGCATTCTATGCATGTTTAACCCCTCATTCCCCACTCTGATTATGGATATCCTTTTTCTTTTACATACAAAACCATCTGTCTTTTATAGAGTTCAGTCGGTAATAAATTGGAGAGGATAGTTTCAAAAATTTAGTAAGGAAGGAATGGAATGGATCAAAGCTACGTAGACTGGAAGAAAAGGATAAATTATAGTCTTCTAGAATGTGCAACCAACTGGCCCAATCATGGCTAAACCAAAAACGTTGTAGAATGAAATTGTTCAATGATTCTTTACTTGTGCAGGCACTGATTTTGTACTTAAATTTTTTTTGAACACAACTTCTTGTTGGTGATGAATTATGACAAATGATTTATGGGTTACATGAATGAGGGTACTCTAAACAAAATCTATGTTTCAGAATCTCAAGATTCTTCCCCATTCATAAATTTCATAGTTTCACCTATAAGAATCTATTGTGTACTTAACCTTTGTCATTGATGTTTTACGTGTTGCAATATGAAGTGGAAGATGAAATGGCTGGAGATGATGTGACTGTTGATCTGATTTGCTCAAGAAGGATGAAGAGAATGAACTGAATATGTTGAAAAGGTACCAACAACCACATTTTCCTAAAAATGTGATGATATATGAAAGCCTGAAATTGGTGCAGGAATGCTAGTGTAGGAGTGTTGGTGCAAAAACAGAACTTGGAGCAATTAATTATTGATGCATGTATATTTTTTATTGTGATTTCATACGTCTTCCTGAAACAACACAAGCACCATCATCAATAACCCTTTTGATGCAAATCTTATTGAAATAAAGGAAATAGGTTAAACAATGAACAATTACTTGATCATGCTCCAAGTTTAATATATTTGCCCCAAAATTGTGCAAAATGATAGTAATAACAAATAAAACCATGAGTAATCATAGGGTGAAATTGTGAATTAAACAGAACAATCTTGGGGCCTAACACCCCCCCGCATGCTGATCATCTTGCATGTCATCATGCGAGCAAAACCTATCACAAAGGCCAAAGTTAATTAAGGTTGTATGTCTAGGGTTTCTATATTAGAGTTAGGATTCATTGACTTAAACTACAAGACTAATTAAGTGAGAGAATCTAATTAAGTGTCATGTGATTTCAACTCTATTTTCATCAATAAGATAACAAAAAGTTGTGACCAGTGATTCAGTGATGTCAAGACTGACCTTTATTATTCCAAAAGAGTAAGTAATACTATGACTACTAAAGGAATGCTAACAATGTTGTTACTATAGGGATAGTGTCATCCTAAAATGGTTAACCATAAAAATTTCCACAAAGCAGTCCAAAGCAGTAGGTCTTCACTTTAAATAGCCTCATTATTATAAATAGAAGTTAATTTATTTAAAATCCAAGGCATAAAAATGGATGGAAATAGGAAAAAATAATATGACAAAATGATACCTTCCCGGGATGACCATCTTACCGTTACCCAAGCATATAGTTGAAGCTCCTCTTATTTAAGAAAAGTGAATCACCTGCACTAAAGGTCCCACATATATAAAAACAAAATTATTTCCGAAATATATAATTCCAAGGCAGATTACTAAAAGGATCTTAAAGCCATTCTCCTAGATATATGATAATCAATTTAGGTAAAGACAAAAACAACCAAGTAAATCATAGTGTAAAATTAATTTTAATACCATAGGCATGGCCTTGCTACCAGAAAGAATCTATAGCCTCGATCAGGATGCTTCCCAATGCAATGAAATGCATGTGTCCCACCTATTAGATATAGATTTAGAGTCGTTTAAAATAATTTACTTTGATTTGAGGATTAACTGAAGGTCATTGTCCTAGATTGGTAACCAACGAACGATAGTGCCATTCACAAGAGATAACAAGAATTAACAATTCGACTCATGATGAGACCTCTTATCATCCATCTTTTCAACTAAAAGCCATTATCCTGGCTTGGTGACCAGTAGCAGTAATTCATTCTCATTAGGACCCATCATCATAGTAGGTCGGCTCGTAATGCACCCTCCTATCCCTCAATAATATGTTTATATTAATTTTTTTTTTATTATGATTAACCTCAGATAGGTCACTTAATAGGCACGGAGGAAAATCTACTCCTTAAAAGTGGAGGATGGCATGAAACGTTTTTATTTACTAATCTTTAATGGTTGGTCTTGCTACCCTAAAGACTTATTTAAAAAAACATCTCAAATAATGAGTGAAATATTCCTCGATTTGTTCATGCTAGGGTTATTATGAGACTCGTTATGGTTTTATAGGAGTGGTCCACCATAGGAGGATTTTCGTCAATACCTTCAAAGAGAAACTTGAAATTTTTTCTTAGATGATAGTATATTAAGCTTATGAATGGAAATTATAACAATAACAATCCCCCTAACTGACCCAGTCAGTAATATCGGCTAATAATAAAAGTCACTTTATAAAATATGAGGCATTAAGAGTGAATTTATTTGACAATTCTTACCACAAGAGTGCATAATGAAAAAAATTTCAATGGTTGTGCCGTAGGAATTTCCATTTTAAGAATGTTGTTGTAACAATTTTATTTCAATTGAAAATTTTATTCATTTCTCTTATACTACTCTACCCTAATTTAGAGAGAGGAAGTTCTCCTTCAAGTGTTGGAGTACTTCCAATATATCCATGTGCATAACAGAATGCTACATATGCTCACAGTCAATTTTAAAGAATAAAATTCAACACATACTAGATATGGTACCAATATTTGTTGAATGATGAGGGAATAGGGTGTGTTGATGACTGCTTGAAATAAGGATTCAATGGGATCCACATATTTATGATTCTCTAACCTATGCAAGTCTTCCAGAGTTCGATAATCACTCTCTTGGAGGCATAATGGATTTCGTGAAAGATAAAATATAAATCCCTCAAGTTTGGGCTCAAATATTTTCTTTTTAGATTGACAAGGATGGTTAAGGGTAGGGTTTTGAGCTTCAACAACAATTTTAGAATAGGTTTCATTTATAGATTTACAACGAAAGGGCCACTGTGACCATGAAGTAAGGTATTCAATTAGAGGAGGATTAAAATTTTGCCATGGAACTGCAAGATTATAAATCTATTGAGGAACCTTCTAAGGAGAATAAACATTATTCCAAAAAAGTGTGATGGGTTTTGAGTTATACCCAGCGGTTGATTAAATTCCTTACTTGACTTCCTGATTACCTTTAGTAATCATGGAAATGATGGGAAATGTTTGATTTCATGACCGTCCTCACAAATTTTACAAATTTGCAGACCTCTAAGTGGGCACTTTCCAAGGAAGTGCTTCTTTATACAGTCGACAAAATAGACAAGCAATAGTTCTCCATCCTTTTTATGTTCTTTCTAAAAATCATCCAATGTTGCAAGAAAATATTTGATATTATTATATTTATGTTCAAGAAAAATATTAAATTCTTCACTTGTGAGTTATTTATTGTATGATTTATATGTCTCTATAGTAGCATCATAACTCCTCATTAACTGATTCCTAAAAATACCATTTTCCTTTTCTCAACAATCCAGTTAGTATATTATGCAATCACATGGATTAGTATATATAGGGGGCTCGTACAACACCCCAAAAGGTTTTATCTTTAAATAGCTTGAAATTTTAATCTAAATAAATTAAAATTACTAATTGCAATAAAACTCACAAAACTTGCTTACTTCGACAACCAAAATTTGGAGCGACCAAACCATAGTGGATGTGTGGCTCTTCACTCACGTCTTACCATACACTCTTCGCCCTTTTACGGTCTTGCAAAATCCTCACCAAACAACAACTACATTACAATCCCCTTAGCTCCTCCTTGGAAATGGTGCCAAAAATGTTAGGGAAATTATATGTGCTATAATTCCAACATTAAATTATCAATCTGGCATCGTAAGACTTAGAGGCAAGAGAACAAGTAATGTAGGATCAGAACATATAACCTAAACTAGCATCATGAAGCACAAAATGAAGAAACCTATTTTACTATAATCAATCTATCTCATTCAAAACTCAAATCACTATTTTATTTTAAATATATGTTTTATTAAAACTCAAATTACTGTTATACTTTAACCATGACCTATCTAACTCAAAAACTCACTCAAAGGTAAAGAAAACAAACTAAATAATTTGCAAGATTCTTGAAAACTATAGCATAGACAATATAAATCACTATTTATAAGAATTATAAGTTACTGCATAAGCGATTAAAATTACTAAGTATATCAGATGATTCATAATATCAATCACTACTTCACACTACCAATCATTATGACAACACTACTAACTATTATTCAAACAATACTATTTTTAATTGCAACTGAAGAAAGACCTATTATACTTAATTTGTACAATTTACTACTCAAATAGTCTTAACAGAAATGGACAATCTATCTTTAAAGCATTCTAAACTCTCCTTTCAAATCATGGAAATCACGACTTAGTGATATGATCTATTAATCTAAGTAACGAAGAGCTCAGAAAAACCAAGACTAAGTATCACTCAAAACAATATCAAGCTTGTACTAAATGCAATCTAAACATAATTAACTTTAATCTAAACTATTTATGCTAAGGAAAAAATGGAAAATTTGAACAAGACTGAATCTACTCATTAAGTCTATCTCTCGGAATACATGAAAGAACTTAGGTTAATCTCTTTATTCAAATATATCAATAATGAAACGAAACTAAGTATCACAACTCTAAATTAATGGTCTTGACTAGAGACACTTCAAATCTAAGAGATGCCACAAATCGAAGTATTTTCTAGCTTTAAAACTACTCAATCAAACTCAGAAAATCACTTGCACAAGAAATCATTAACCTACAACCAATCCAATCTTACTACAATTATGCCATATCTCAAAACTAAACTACAGTCTCAATCAATGACCAATATCTTGTCACATTACTGATGAGCACTTTGATATCAAAACACATTGCTACATGATTGTATATCAAATGAAAAATGTACTGGATGCAGGATTATAAAATTGATTCTATCTCAGACTTATGACACAGTCACCAACCTTTGGATTCATTCAAATTGAAAATCACTTTGATAATGAAATGGAGAATTTATTCATGCTTTGAAATCATTAATTGATATAGTCCTTTCTAATTTGAAAATATTTGAAAACAAAATATTTATTCGAATTAGGAAAAATAGAGTAAAATTTTAAGTAAAAAATGGTAACACTAAGATTTAACCAATGAATATTTTTGGAACAAGATCCACACTCTTAAATCCTAATCAAACATACTTGCTATATCATATATCAATTTCAAGGCTTGCTTCCAGGTGGTGGTGGGCCCTTGCCACTCCTAGAGAAATTATAAGTTAACTCAGTGCTTTTAAAAGACAACAGAAATCATAATACGCACAGAGAATTAAATGTTGAAACCGGAATTATATTAACTTAAATGAAATATCATTTCAGTCATTCATAATAATCATGCTATAGTCTTCATCATTCTATGTATCATTAAATCCTCATTCCCCACTATGATTATGCGTATCCTTTTTCTTTTACATACAAAACCATCCAGATATTAAAGAGGTTGTTGGGATGTGTTTGGTGCACATATGTATGAAGTCACACCATCTTAATGGTTGTCGTCTACCCACTTAAGTTATTGGTAATAGGCAGAAAAAGAAGTGGAGTCAAGCAAGTTAGTGGAACAAGCTAGAATCATAAGCATACCAGATAGAGAAATAACATGCATATATAAACTAAAAATAAACTAAAAATTAAAGCAAATAAACACGAGCTCTGAAAAGAGTCAAATGACAACAATAACACGAATGGTGGCTCTTGGCCACTCTTATTGAGCGCTAGTAGGAATAAGAGTGAAAATTTACCCTCTTGCCAAAGGGCCCCTAGAATATGGGTTCTAAGTCTTGATGCAAGGATTTTTTTATCCCAAGCTTGCCTCGGTGCAGTCTCCCTCTCTCTCTACTGTGGTAGACTGAACTTGTTGGATGGCCAACAATTGAGTCCCCTCTATCTTCAGCTTCAGATCACACACTGCTGGTATTTCTTAGGAAATTTTGGCCAACATAACAATGAGTTCACCCATTCTTCATCTCATGGTGGCCTTATATAGGATATTTCAAATCTTGCTTCCTTCTCTTTGTACATTGTGGATGGTGACCCAAGAGAGGGGTGTGATTCCTTTGTGTGCTCCAAATATTCCATTGTGTGCTCACTTGGTGCCTAAGGAGGCGTTGGTGGCTATCCTTAGGCGACTTCAAGTGAGGAATCACTTGTCCTATGCTTTGTGTGGTCTTGGATAGTGACATTTTTCCACTCCCAGGATTGCGTGCATTTCGGGTCATAAGGCATGCAAAGGAACTCTTCACGAAGGATAATGTGCTCAAAAGCATTTATGACTTGTTCAAATTTGATTTTTCCTCAGACCTTAGAGATTTTTAAATACTTTCCAGATTCTGTAATGTCTTCCAACCCTGTAAATCCTTCTGCTTGACATTAAATAATGTTGTCTTCTAGCTGTACGATTATCCAGTGTTAATAGTTGCCCCCTAATGTGTGAGATCTAGGAAGAACTGTATAGCCAAAATACATTATAGTTTCTTTTATATATATCGTGCGTAGAGAGAGAGAGAGAGAGAGAGAGAGAGAGAGAGAGAGAGAGAGAGAGAGAGAGACCTGCGTGAAGCTTGGCATTTAAAACACCCTACAACGGTTCCAAGAATGACCGTGTCCTAAGGGACTCCTACACGAAAATATAATAAAATACATATACAATTTTCTATGAGCCAGACATGTCCCATGCTCGTGATGCTGTGGCTAGTTAAACAAATCTATTTAACAGATATATGTTTTGTCTGTATCACTGATATGGTAGTGATCTGGTGGTTGCTGATGACGACTGTTGATGCCCTTAGGGGTATTTTTTCTTTAACAATAGGTGGAATATGGTACCCATATGCGTAAAATTGGTATGGCATATAGCTGCACATTATACGCATAGGTGTTGGCTGGGACCTTCCTGTGTAAGCATTGCTGAAAGAGATGCTTATGGAGGCATGAGTCATCGAAAAATTTGATCAAAGTGCAATGGTTGTAAGGTACGATACCATTTTGACATGAAATATTTTGTTGTAGTCGAATGTCAGAAGGATTGATGACATCTATGGGAAATTATGTCTCCCATAGTGCCACCCGAGGATGCCCCTTTTATGGAGAGGGGTAATCCAAGGTATCGCTTCCTTTTTGGAAAATTGGTGTCGAAGTCAACAAAAAAGAAGCCTCAACCGAATGAGGGGTCTTCGACATGAGGGGTTGGGGACTTGGATGTGATGGGTTTAATATAGGAATGTTGGCAATGGGTGACTGAAAACTGATGATGGGGATTGGGTGGCCCAAGGTCAGAGTATACTAAGTAGCTTGGTGGCAATCATAGTTATTTTTGATGGGGAAATCCCTGGAGTCGGTAGGATTTCCAGGGATATGAATGTCATGGTGGCTTGTGCATGGGGATGTGATACTCCGACCAAGGGTGTTCATGGACTGCTGCCATGGTAGAAAAATATGGATGGGAGGGTTAAGGGACGTAGTGCACCATTCGAGGTCTTTGTACACTTACCAAAAGAATAAAATAATGGGGTTTGGTTTGTACAAAACACAGACATGGCTACCCTAAAACACAAAAGTGTTTGCTCACTGATGTTGTGAGGAAGGTTTTTTGTTGAGGGTGGGGGTCCCATTGGTTGGTCTCATGTGTGGGGTTGATGAAGCAGATGAAAAATTATTGTAGATGAGATTATGCTGGTGGAGGTATGGTGGGCCAAATGCGAGGCGTAGTAGTGGAATTTTGATCTACTCGTAAAACCTGATCATCTAGGAAGGGGGTTTTAGCTTGTATGGTAAACTTGACCTTATGCATGGTGAATGGATGGGCATGAGGTGCTTCCTAGACTAAAGTGGTATGGCCATGGAGTCACTTTTTTTGTGATATATGGTCTAGTGTGGGTGACGAGCGCCATGGAGGGGAGGCTCTATCGACCAACAAGGATGTTTATCATGTGCAGGGTGAGGTGATGATAAACACGGCTAGATATCAGGACCCTATGGTTGATTTCTGATGGAGAAATGATGTCAGGATATGCAAATTTTACTGGGACTCTATCATGTTGGGGGTAGAATGATACCTGCTCTGGAACTTTCAGTAGATGGAGCTATGGATGGTTTGCGAGCTTTTCCTATAAAAAAAACTACCTCAAGTGAAAGAATCTTCTTTATCAAATATTATTGAAAGTCATGAGCTTTAAAAAAGAAGATTAGAGAGGGCATACCTGCCGGTGCTAAAAATTTAATTTTTTGGGAGTGCGATTATGTGGCATCGCCTCTGTTCATCATGGAGTGCTAGTTATGGTGCAACTTATGGTTTAGAAAATAGACCTTCTGATCTCTCGCTATGGTCCTCCCAAGTTTTTGAAAAGGGTGATATATAGGTGAATATGGCCCTATTTCAATTCATTTATACTTCCTGAGTTTTTGAGAGGTCAGAGGCTTTTGCATAGCAGTTCTTGTCATTGTAGTCAGCCTGAGCACCAAGGATTAGTGGTATCATGCCCAGTTACCTCCATGACATCTTGCACTTTAATTTTTTCAGTTTGATGGTGTCAGGGTCCGTACAAACTGGGTTTGTATGGGTTCTGGGTGATTTTTTCCCTAGAGTGCGTAGACGATTGGGGTAAAGGCACGCCCTCTCTATACGCATTTTTGGGGGATAAGTGCACTAAAAGTGCCATGTTCCCCTTATTTGGTGTGCCTTAAGAACACTTGTGCAAACTATAGCCACGCGCAAAGCCGAGGCGAAAAAAATATTTTGGTTTTTTGCCTATTTTTGTGTTTTTTCTGTACTGATGGGTACCTTTTTTGATGACAGGTTATTGTGGAGAGAGGAGGATTATCCTGAACTCTGAACTACATTGGCTACTGATGCTGGGGTGCACCATCAACTGGCACAATGGGGGCTCCTGAAGTTCATGGAGAATGAACTTCTTCGGTTGCAGGACCGACTACTACGCTACTTGATCCGACACTGGCGCAGGAGGCACAACATGTTCGTGTTGCAGGGGACGAACCTAGTCATTCGCCTTGAGGTAGATGTGTATTTTGAGATTGGGTTACTGCCTCATGGTGAGGAGCTGAGGTATCCACTCCCTTCTGGAAGAGTGGATTTGGATAGGTTTCAGAGGCGTCACTGTGGTGGGGCACCTCTTATAGAGGGGTGTATCAACATTGAATCCATCACATATTTAGCAGAGAGGTGTGCTCTGGCAGTGATTATATGACTTGCAGGGTCGTCACCTCCGCGTTAGGCATTAGGCCCATAGGTTAGAGTATTGCGCTGACTGAGGTCTAGGCATTTTTATGACTTTGCCTACTTTTTCTATGATGGGATGGTGGCCCAACTCAACAAGGTCCAAAGTGGATCGAATTTGTTTGCGTACACCAACATTTTGTGCAGCATTATGTACAAGAGGGTAGTTTTGCTAAGGCCGGTGGTGGGGATGCCTCCTAGGGGGCCACGAGAGCCTCGTATGAGGAGGTGGGCTCCAATGATGCCGCGAGGCAGTGGTGGCATGGTGGGGCGTTATTGGAACGCCAAAACATATACTTGGTTCGACGTGAACCCATAGATGTTCTTTCCATTCCCATATGTAGGGATGGACTTCCGGGGGGATCCAGATATGGGTCTCCCTCCTGGTTATGCTTGGGGGCCCACAGGTACCTTGTGTATCTTTTCTACATTTATTTGAGTATATATGTACTTATGTGTTTTGCTAGTGACACTGACATAGTTTTGGTTACTCTTACAGATGTTGGTGAGGTGGGTCACCCCATGGCTCGGTTGGCTGGACACAATCCTCTATGATGACCTAGGGGTGGTTAGGGAGGAGGTCCTATTGGAGGACCTGGTTGTGGTGCTGGCCCTTCAAGGGAGGGTAGCAACTCGGCTGCTGCCGAGGCTGTGGCCGAGTGGGCTCGTGCCAACATAGCAGTGGCATGTGCAGATACGATAGATTCTCATATCATGGAACTAACTAGTTGGGTTTCAGTTCTAAAGGATGCCTAGGGTCGAGTGGACCACTTGACCCAGAGGATTCTCGCTCAGGGATTCATGGATGACCTTGATGAGGTCTAGTTCAAGACTGTGATGGCCCGCGAGAGGGACTATTAGCCTGTTCTACGTCGACTTGCAGTATCGGTGGTGACGATAGCTCCAGTGGTGGCATCGGGCGCAGTTGTGGGTTTAGGTGCCCCTCTTGAGGGTGCACTACCCTAGAGTATACTTGTACATGGGGAAAACACCATGTGTATGCTTCCCCTATTTCTGACGACTTTTTGTATCGATTGGATGGCCATCGGGTCAACGACACTATTTTTGTACTGAGACATATGCATTATGACATATATATATGAGAGATATTTTTTGTGGCTCTACATGATGTGTCACCTATTTCAGTTTATGTATGATGTTATCCTGACGGATATCTATATTTTTGGTTTTTTATGTATGATGGTTTATTCAAGATGCATTACAGTTTAGGATATTGTTAGCTATGTGATCAACTGTTTGGTTTTGACTCCTTGGTACATGTGTAAATGTAATATAGTCAAACTGTTTAATCCTTCTGCATGCAAATATTTTCTAAATAGATGTGTATCTCTTGTCTCAAATGTTTTGTTTAACTGCAACACTACTAGCTGGGAATCGAGGTATATATGCATATGGCATATGCCCTGATGGAGGGTATCACACATAAGTTCGATGACAATGTCATATTCTTCCTGATTGTTTGTTTTTGAGTCCATGCACACACCATTTGAGAAGATTGGTGATTGGTGAGGGTGGTAGATAACCTAGGTGGCTATGGCTAAAATTTGAGACCATTTTGATGCTCCATCAGCAAATCCGAAATAGGATTTAGGTTAGTGATCCATGATGGCACTTTGAGCGCTTTTAAATAACTGGTCAAAATTTTTCAGTGGTTGGAGTTGTGTACATTCACCCTAGGGAAGGGTCATTTTGGCCCTTATGGGTAGAACCTCTTGAGGTAAAGGCCATTGATGGGGTTCCTGAGGCATGTCCCGTCTAGTTCTGTCAAGATGTATGCCCCCTGTCGGAGGCAATGTTTGATGTTGTAGGGTCATTTATACAAAGTTTTGAACTTTCCTAGCCCTAAGGCTTCTTTTGCGACATCATAGCAGAGGACTAGTTATCCCTCAGGGAATGAGCAAGGGTAGATGTGGCAATTGAATGATGCTTTTACCCTTTTCTTGTAGCCCTCGTTGTGTTGCAGCAACTGTCGTCGACTTTCGTAAACAAGCCCTAGTTGTACTAGGCGCTATTCTAGAGGCTGGGTATCATGAAGGAGTTTGATGGTGGCATGAAAATTTGGGATCTTGTGGAAATCAATGTAGATGCGCAAGGTACCTTGATTTTTTGCGATAGGAATAGGGTGGAAATATTGTGATGTGGGGGTGGCTACAATCCTATTTCCAATATGTGATGATACAAATTGTATATGGTGGATCGTGTCATCGACGTTCGGTGGGGGAAGAATCTCCGTAATGGGATTCTGCGTGAGCACAAAGTTGGGTTCCCTGCTAGGATAGTCAATTTCCTGTAGGTGGAAATTGTGTCTGTCGTAGAGGTGCATGAATGTTTCCATTAGCGGGCATACCTCTGGTGTGTGATTTTGGCCAGTGCAAATAGTGCGTGGTATCCTGTGCCAATGGAGTATATTGTATGGGAATCAACACTACTCATCATCCCGTATGTGGACGCTTGTAAATGATATGTCATAGAAGAGGTTGTCTTCTACTTCCATTTCCATGTTGTTGGCTTAGGTGCATCTAACCCTTTGGGGAAGTGTAGACTCAACGCTGCTCTTCTCGCCTTTAGTTTGTGGAAGTGTAAACATTTGATCATATGGAGAAACTATGAAAAAAGTCTGGAAATAGGTGCACGTGATATTATCTTGATTAGAGAGAAGTTTCTAAGGGAGATAAGAGATGATGCGAAAACTTTTTGAAAAGGGCTTCAGTTCTCTGCACTGGTTGACTCAGTGGTCATTCAGGTCGCATAGTCCACATGTTATCGTTGGCTTAGCCTGGGTTATATTTGGTTGGTGTGTCCTCTTGGTTTTCCCACCATGCCCATGTGGGGGTGGGGTTGATGACCTAGCGATGTACCTTTTATACCACTTACGAAGGACATCCTCCCTCTTTTCTATGGTGTGAATCATATCGATGGTAGGAAGAAGTTGCGAGGAATAAGTGCAGGGTTGCTCGTAATGGTTGCCTTGACATATTAGGCTGAATATCCATGATATGGGGGTTCTGTCTGCTCAGTTTGACGTCTGGTAGGGAACCAACATCGTAACGCTACTAAATCAAGACAATTAGCGACCACATGATTGGGCATGCTGGTCTTCTCTGTAGAGAGCATTTAGGGGTAACTAGGGGTTCCCTGATTGGTCAATTTTCGACTGACAAGACATGATGGATATGCTTCTCACATATTCTTGGGTGGTGGAGCTATTTATGGACTCTGCATCCATGTCATCTTCTTAGGAGAGGCCAACTATGGCTTAGCGTAAGCTAGCGAGTGAAAGCTAGAATCGGGGGATATTGTGACAATTCTCCAAAAGGTGATTGTCGACACAAAAAGAACATGTGAATTTCCCTGCCTGCAATCCAATGTAGTAAACCCTTTCTATAGGATACCATATGTGGATGAGTTCTAGGGCTACACACTCTTCGAGGAAGTGACCACGTTCATCGGACAATGTGCAACGTATAACAGGAGGGGGCATGACTGGTGGTATTTCTTGTGCCCTTCGTTGTTCCTGTAGGTATAGGATGGTATGAGGTTCATTTCTGAATGCCTGGGTGGACAGATCCTCTTGATAGGATTGCTCGATGGAATGTAAGGCATCCCTATATCACAGGATCTCTGGGAAATGATGGGTATAGTTCCCGTAGTTGCTGTAGAGATCACATGCATGATTGGTACGCAGTGCTTTTCCTTTTCCGTTGGTGGTAGGTTCCTTTTTATGAGAATGTGGTGTTGCAATTTATATCTCAAAGCGAAGGAGTGGTTTTAATTCATCCAATTTTTGATAGATATGGGTAGAGTGACCTATTACGTCGCATATGGCACAGAATGGTGATTCCTATTGTATGGTGGGGGTCACCATATTATTTCCTCTCTTCTTGGTTTTCTTAGCCGTGATCACCGATTTTGCAATGGCAATTTCCCTTGTAGGGGTGGTTTCAACTATTTCCTGTATGGGTGGGGCCTCCTCAGGATTGAGGGGCTTCAATCCTGTGGCAATGATGTGGGTGACTCCTGTTCCTACAGGGGGAACAAGGTACCAAACTAGGATTGCCAATGATATTCTTGGTAATACCAGTGTTACCAAAACCTGCTGAGAGACGAAAATAGTTGGGGGGTAGAGGAAATGGGTTTGGGAGGAGGCGTAGGCTAGAGAGGTTGACATGTCCGATGACTCGATGCCATTACTTCTTTTATCTATGTCCTGGTTAGCTTCGGCGCTTGATGTGGAAATCATACACACCAGAGCCCCTATGACATCAGGTGATGACTCAAAGATTATGGGAGGATCTCCTGGGAATGACCCTAGAATGGACGATGGTTTGAATTGGCCAGGGCCATATTCTTGGTACCATGAGAGAGCATATGAGGATGTATCTACATAGGGTATAATTACATCAATGTTTTTTAGCGGTTGCTTCTCGCTATGCGTTAATTGGTCTACAATAATGATGCAGTCCTCCTGGGGGAACACCATGATGCGGAAGATGGAGGAGGCTATGGCAAACATCGCATACATATAACTCCACCCAAGGAGTATATTGTAGTCCAGGTGAGCATCCAAGACTTCAATTTCTATGTGGACTATCTTCTGGCTAAGAATATTGGGAAATTTTGGCAGAGGCCAACGGGGGCTGATGGGTGACCGTCGTATGCTCTAAGCATGATGACTGAGGGTTTTAGTTCAGAAGATCCTAACTTCTACCAAATTTTTTTGGACATGATGTACGTGGATGAAAACTCGTCTATGACACATTGGTGAATTATGATATTCTGGACCGACACTAGTATTTGGAAGGCGACCATGGAAGGAAGCCTAGGGGTGGCTTTGTCTAAGTAAAAATCCATTAGGCACGTATCGGCAAGGTCGATAGCGCCGAACGCAAAAAGTATGGCTTTCCGTTGTTTTGGGCATGACTGCAATACTTCCAAAGATGACATAGTAGTGGGAGATTGTGATAAATTGTCCACGATACTATATTATGGGCCACTTTGGAGTAGTTCCATGCTCGCCTATTGGGTCCCTTCGCCATCTTAGGAATTGGTTTGATAGGCATATTTTAAATGGCCAACGGTGCATTCAGTGCATTGGTACTTTCCCCTGACGTATTGACGTCTGGTTGGGTGTCATAATTGCAATTTTGTGTTTGGAAAAACATCTCTTTGCCAGTCATGTAGATTTCATGGCTACTTTTCCCAGAGTCGTCTGTATTTTTTTGCTGAGTGCTTACTGTCCCTTGATGGGGGAAAGACTCTTGCATCACAGCTGGTTACTAGGAAGATCCTCCTTGTCCTCAGTTACTCTGTAGCTTCTTTAGCTCAGGGATACTGGGACAGTGGTGAGTATAGTGGCCATATTCACCATATATCGAATAAGAATGGTTTGTTAGAAGAGGTGGAATTTTTCTCTACCATTGGGCATTGCTCGGCTCCTAGCTATGATTCTAGTTAGAGTTTCCTCTAGCCTGGGATTGCAGTGGGCATTGATGGTTGTTTCCCCCTTGTCCATTCCCTTTTGGCTTGTTTTTTGATTTTTTCTTCACCACATTAGGAGGGTAGTTCTCCTAGTTGTATTGGTGTGGTTGTTTTTGGGACGGCTGCGCAAATTTCACCTATGAATTGGTCTGCATAGGTGCGTCTTGTGCTGGGAACTAAGCATAATGTGCTCCCTAGTTTGCACCTCGCTATTGGAGGGGAGATCTTCTGTCAGTTTTTCTTTCTGCGTATTAGGTCCCCTAAGCCGGAGGATAAGGTCCTCCTTGGTGATATGCTGGTGCCCTATTGGTCAATTTTGTTGAGGCATATGATGACTTTGAAAACTAGATTGAGGTACGTTCTTAGTAGAACTGTATGTGTAACCGGGGTTTGGACTGCTCCTGCCTAGGTAACCTTGGGTCAATGACCCAATTAGTCTGTCTCCAAAGTTCAACGCGCCTGGAAATTATTGATAAGTTTGTAGGTGCAGGGCGTTAGGCAGGATGTTGTAGATGTATCCTGACTGCGTATAAATCAGCTGAAGCTACTGGGCTTTGCTGATAGTGTCATCTTCGAATGTGGGTCTCTATTGTGCCACATCCTTTGAAATATATGTTGTAAGAGTTTTCAAGAAAAAATATAAGAGGACCCGGTCATCGAGTTTAGATTTACATAAACTACGACACCGCCTCCATTTGTGGAGATGGTTCGAGATATGGACGGTGGGGGTTTGTCTAAAATGTGTTAGTAATTCCATTCCAGAATCATGGTGAATGGGTAACTAAAAATATGTTAGGAACGCGGTGGCGAGGGTGCCAAAGGTTCCATGTGAAGCTGAAGGTTGCTCCACGTACCACTTCGCGGCTACTCTTATCACAGTGCGTTGAAATAGTCTCAATCGGATAGTTTCGTCAATGATATTGTTCGATGAGCACCACAGGTGGAAGGTCATGACATGATTACCTAGGTCTTTCACTTGCTTTCCTTTGAACGTTAGAATATTCGAAGGGAGCTTTGCAGGCATGGGAGGTCATGTAAAGTTGTGTACGATGGGGTAATTCATCGGCTTATTTAAATCGGGTAGATTCAATGAAGCTAAGAAAGGTGACTGGGAGGTTGACATCATTGCAATGTGTGAAAACACAAATTTCTGGTTAGGAAGAGGGTTGGTCTCCACCGTACCCTGTTGTGTATTCGACTGGCTTCCCGAATGGGACGTACTCCTCTGCCCCTAGGGGTCGGCGGAGATTAGTCTGTGGTGTGGTGTTGGGAGACTGACTATGGTTCCCAACTAAGGATGCCCCAATAAAGGATGAACTAATAATGGTGGCAGTGTTCCATCTTTGATGCCTAAATGACGAAAGACCTGGAACCCTCCCGGTAATGGGGGGAGGTCCAAAAGATACCTGGATCAACAAGGTCCCATTGGGTTTGTTCTGATGTTGACCAGGTTTGGCTTTGGAAAATTTTGAGAGTATAGAGTCTATGATCAAAGAAAAATTCTTGTCACATACATAAAATAAAGCAAAAAATAAAATAAATTTCCCTTTAAATTAATCTATCTGATCAAGCAATAAAAAAAAGTGGTTTTTGTTTGTTTGCATATGATACTAAAAATACTAGAAGACCTATTCGTCCTCACACACTCAAATGTAATTGGGCCTTGAGAAGATATCTTGCGAGTGCTGGCACAACGTCCCGTAAGAGCTGGCGACGCCCCCAGTCAGCCGAAGAAAATCCACCAAGGTAAGGGTGGAGGGTATGGCGCTTGCTTGCACCATCACCTGTAGGGAAAGGATGCCCTAGTTTTGGTCACTAAGGTATCACCGTCCCACATGAGAGTTTGAGTATTGGGCTTCTTGGTAAGTCAGCTAACAGTACCGAGTATTAGCCAAGTCAGGTAGCCTTAACTGATACCTACTTGCACTTCGCCTAAGCCTAACCCCCTCTGAAACGGGTCTCTGCTACGCTCGGGTTTTCTTTTCCGTGTGTTGATAGGTGGATTTGAATCTCCCTAAACAATCAACTTCTATGTTTCAAGATGAAGAGTGATCAAGGCGACTTATTGGATGCCTACCCCCTTGATCCTAACTTAAGCTATAAATTCTTTTGTGGCCCTTGTGAGGAGAATTTAGTGAGTTTGGTTAAGTTAGTTTTAGGTGTATTTTATTCTCTTAGTGAGTGGATGTGTGTGAACACAAAGTGGAAAAGCACATATTTTGAACGTGTGGATATTCGATGATCCTTTTCAAAATCCCCTATTTAAACTATGTTGTATTGTTCCTGGCTCAAAAGTAAAACACGTGCAAATCATGGGTCACTTTCTATTTTTCCTAGTTAATATATGTGATCAACTATAGGGAGATGGTGAGTTGTGAATAGGGAGCATTCATATGCTTACCTAGGATCACCAAAGGGTGCAAAGGTAGCAGAGATTACTTGCTCTTCTATAAAAAATTCAATCCTACTCCAAAAATTTCTAGTGCAAAAAATTGAACTAAACTAAAAATTTTACACTAGAAAAAGAAACTAGCTACGCATGCGTGGTGTTGGGCCACTTACTTTGGCTAGTTATCTAGGTGTGCTGGCACCAAAATTTCCAAAACATAATTTTTTTCGAAATGAAAGTTATTTCTCCTCCCCTACTTAAACTATGTGTGAACTTTGCAAAAATCAACTTGAAATAAAACTAACACTAAGCCTACAAAGAGTAGCTAAGAGTGAGCTTTCGCAAGCTGCAGGGTACCACAACCAATGCTAGAAAGTGTATTAGGGGCTGCCAAGCAGTTTACAAGTAGGAAAAGATAGAAACATGGGAGAAATTTCTCATTCTGTATTTTGCGCACAAAAGGCTAAAATAAGCGTGATTTCTGCATGTAGGTCAGCTCTCAACGCGCGCCATGGGAGCTTCTATGGGAAGAAAAAGCACGCAAAGTCCTGCAAAAGAATTTTTTGGAGCTGTTCTACTTCAGTCTGTCACTGGGGATGAACTAGGGACTGCAAGAGAAATCAGGGGAAATTCAACTCCACTCTACAGCACAGACAGAGGTCTCTGCAAAAAAAGGCACAACCACATAAAATTGGTAATAAATATTAGTGGAGTTGCCAATCTTGTCGGGATGTGTTTGGTGAACGTATGTACAAAATCACACCAACTTAAGGGGTGTGGTCTACCAATTTAAGTTATTGATAACAGGCAGAAAAATAAGTGGAGTCAAGCAAGTTAGTGGAACAAGCTAGAACCATAAGCATGCTAGATAGAGAAATAACATGCATATATAAAATAAAACTAAACTAAAAACTAAAACAAATAAACATGAGCTCTGAAAAGAGTCAAACGACAACAATAATATGAACGGTGGCTCTTGGCCCCTCTTATTGAGAGCTGGTAGGAATAAGGGTGAAATTTTACCCTCTTTCCAAAGGGCCCCTAGAACATGGGTTCTAAGTCCCTATGAAAGGATGTCTGTATCCTAAGCTTTCCTCGGTGCAGTCTCCCTCTCTCTCTAATGTGGTGGATTGAACTTGTTAAATGGCCAACAATTGAGTCCCCTCTATCTTTAGCTCTGGATCACGCACTGCTGGTATTTCTTGGGCAATTCTGGCCACCAGAAAAATGTGTTCACCTATTCTTCATCTCATGGTGGCCTTATATAGGATATTTCAAATCATCCTTCCCTCTCTTGGTACATTGTGGATGGTGAGTCGATGACCCAAGAGAGGGGTATGATTCCTTTGTGTGCTCCAAATATTCCATTGTGTGCTCACTTGGTGTCTAAGGAGGCATTGGTGGCTGTCCTTAGGCAGCTTCAAGTGAGGAATCACTTGTCCTATGATTTGTGTGGCCCCGGATAGTGACATTTCACCACTCCCAGGATTGCGCGCATTTCGGGTCATAAGGCACGCAAAGGCGCTCTTCACGAAGGACAATGCACATAAAAGTATTTAGGACTTGTTCAAATTTGATTTTTCCTCGGACATTAGAAATTTTTAAATACTTTCCAGATTCTGTAATGTCTTCCATCCTTGTAAATCCTTCTTCTTGACATAAAATAATGTCATCTTCTACTGTACGATTTTCCAGTGTTAATAAAGGTCAACCAGTAACAAATTGGAGAGGAAAATTTCAACAAATCACTAAGTAAGGATTGGAATGGATCAAAGCTATGTATAGTGGAATAACATGCTAAATTAGAGTCTTCTAGAATGTGCAACCAACTGGCCCAGTCATGGTTGACCCATGTGGCTGACCCGAAACCGTGGCAGACCAAAATTGTTCAATGATTCTATACTTACGCAGGCACTCATTCTGTACTTGAAATTGTTTTGAACATAGCATCTTGTTGGTGTTGAATTTTGAAAAACAGTTTCTGGGTTACATGAATGAAGGTACTCTAAAAAAAAATCGTGTTAGAATCTCAAGATTCTTCCCCATTCACAAATTTTATATTTTCACCTATAGGAATTTATTCCATACTTAACCTTTATAATTGATGTTCTTGGTGCTGCAAGCTGAAGTGGAAGATGGAATGGATGGAGCTGATGTGACTATTAATCTGATTTGTTGAAGAAGCCTGAAGAGAATGAGCTGAAGATGTTGAAAAGGTCCCAATAACCACATTTTCCCGAAAATGTGATGGTATATGAAAGCCCCAAATTGGTGTGGGAATGCTAATGTAGTAGTGTTGGTGCAGAAACAAAACTTAGTGTAATTAATTGTTGATGCATGTGTATTTTTTATCGTGATTTCATGTGCCTTCCTAAAAAAACACAAGCACCATCATCAATAACCCTTTTGATGAAAATATTATCAAAATAAAGGAAATAGGTTAAATAATGAAAAATTACCTGATCATGCTCCAACTTTAAGACACTAGCCCAACAATTATGAAAAATGATATTAATAACAATGAAAACCATGAGTAATCATAGGGTGAAAATGTGAGCTAAACAGGTCAATTCTGAGGCCTAACTGTTGGGTATGCGTTATATTCTTTCCACGACTAATCACATGGGGGGGGGGTCATAGGGGGGGCGATAGGCCCCTGTTGGGAAAAATACTCAAAACTTTTATTTTTCCTTACTAAATTCCATACGTGACTTTAATGAACCCAACCCATATATACATGCAGATATCATTAAGAAAAATTGCGTATTACCAGAGATCTTATTATGCATATTATTCTTTACTTAGATTAGTGCATCATTCATTCATCAGATGTTTAGTAAGAAGTAAGCATGTGCAGTAAGAACAGAATAAATCATCACACATAAGAAACACATGAACACTAGGATTTAAGGTGGAAACAAAATTCGGGAGAAAACCACCATTGTTGTTGTCTTTGTCTTCAATATTTATTATAAACAAAACTGCTTACAATCATGTACTGGCGTAGATTCATACCAACACACAGGCACCCACCTGCAGAATGCTGCAACCTTCTCTCGTTCTCCAACTACTACTGGAAGGGAGCTTCAACCCCCTGATATTGTTTACCAGCCACTCTTGGAAGGGATCTACTACCCCCTAATCTCATTTACCAGCTACCACTAGAAGGGAGCTACAACCTCCTCACTGAAGTATTTGACCCTCAGTGCCACCATGGACCACGTTTCATCAATTTTCATACTGGATCCAACAGCTCTCACACAACACAACTTGTAGGCCTATTTTCATTAGATTTTCAAACTAGACCCACTCCATACATTTAAGCTCAAAGAACATTCATCAAACTGAAACTTATAACCCATTCAATTCATTCATTGAATCATCAACCAATCAACCAACCAACCACTGATATTTAATCATAATAAACTAGCAACATAATCAGTATTCAAACAACTTAGATCTGTATGAATACATAATTGACAGGCAACAGTAATAGAACAAAACATATCAGAGATTTCCTTCTGCACACTTTAGAAAAAACCTAGATTCCATATGCACTTTTATTTCATTGAACCCGCGTATATATGTGCTTTTGATGAAACTAACTTGCGTATATATCTGCAACTATTTCAGGACTAACCTTTGATTCCATATGTGCTTTTGTTGAAACTAACCCGCATATATACGCACTTTCACTGCGATGAACCTACGTATAGATCTGCAAACATTGCAGGGCTACGCAATTATTCAGAATAGATAAACAGCTCAAATCTTACCCTTCACTTTAGAAAACATTCGCCACATCTCAGATCTAAACATTCCAGAAATAGATCTAGAAGATATATAGTCATTTCAGGTCTAGAGATCCTGATCCATCATTTTTTTCATAGGTGCATTATTAATTTATATCTATTAATAAAATGTAACCCATTTCATGCAGATATACTTTAGAGTGAAGTATCCATTCAATACCCAGGAAAGTGCACATTATCAACAATCATAAACTCTGCCCAATACTTCAATTAGAATAGTGAAAACACTGTAACCAGAACTTCAGAATTAACCCAGACTTTAGAATAGATATGCATATACAAACTCAACCTTGAACAATCATTGATTCAAATAGCATATGCTACTTTGCTTCACTGAAGCCGTGTACATGAGCGCATTTCTGCACACCAAACTGTGTATACTTCTGTGTATTCTTCAAGAAAACCTAACTGCCATACATGCTTCTAATGAAGCGAACCAGTGTATATACGCGCTTTTAATGAAACCAACTAGCACATAGATCTGTAAATAATAAATTTTGCAGAAAAGACCAAATCTATAAAACCTACCCTAATTTATTCGTTTTATTCAGCAGGCTTGTGCCAGTTCTTCATCATTCCTTCAGTAGGTCATTCTAGAGATTCATCATCATCAGATCTAGAGATCTTGAACCATCATTATCTCCATGGGTGCATCATAGATTTAGATCTATCAATTAAGAACAGAGTTCATCCATGCAAATATTCCTTAGGGAAATTTATTCATCAACAACCCTTACACATGCACACCTAGCACTATGATCTTCTTCTCCTTATATAGATTTAGCTTTTACCAATAGCATGAGTCAAAACCACTCAACTGTTGATGTTATTCTTTGACGGAATCAAATAGACAATACATCACTCAATATTGTCAGTTAATACCATGGTAATGCCTCTTGGTATTATAATTTTAGAGCACAAAAGGCATACGCGACTTGGAGCGTTCGTTTCTGCATGTATACACAACTTCGCTTCATAAAAACTGCATATATGCTAACCCTGAATGTATACGCAGGTTGCCTTCACAAGATTAGGTTATACATTGCATCCATACGTGGTTTTCCTTCACAAAAGTAGCATATACATTGTGACATATTATATTTATCATTTCTCTGGCACTTACTGGAATTATTTTCTCTATCACATCTGAACTGATCTATAGATACATCATTCTTACATCTTTAACACATAGGTTTCTTATCATCGACAACTCATCAAGTAGGTTTCCATCAAGGACAACTTCATCAAGTAGGTTGCCATCACGGAAAACACATTACATCATATTGCCAACAATCTCCGCCTTTGGACTTGATGGCAACCACGATGGTGTTTGATCACCACAACAGATAACCATTATTCAAACACCATGATACTCTTCCCATTTTACATCAAGAGAAAAGGGCAGATCAAAACCAAAACAAGGTTTCTCGTCCCTTGTATAAAGATGAGCTTTGTAGATTTTAAGTGCACTGAACTTACCATGCTCCCCTTGAGTTCATTCTGAATCTTGAGATAGATTTTTCAATGAAGTACATGAATTTATGACTCAACCAGGTATGACCATTCATATCACCAAGGACTCATACTTATATCAATGATCCAACCAAGTGGAATTACATATTTGACTAAACTACCCAACCAAGTGGGTTTACAAATTTTGACTCAACTACCCAACCAAGTGGGTTTACAAATTTGACCAAGTCCTTACATGACTGAATATAACAATTTACATCATAGATCTCAACATGACTTTTTATAAACAAGACCAAAGAATCTCAATCATGAGATCAGACCACAACAGACACTTAGAACACCAACAATGCATCCTTTCCCATAGGAAAAGTGCTCCCGCTTAGCTTGTGCACCCTGAACACTTTCAACAGAAAATCATCAAGGAATTATCTTCATCAAAATATATTAGAGAATGAAACAGAAATGTAAGAACTAGAACATCACCAGAGATACACAACAACACCACAACTATTCCAAAAATGCTGACCCAGAAAAATATGCCAGCAAAAGCCTATACACGATTTTCTGTGTATAAACTCACATATACACATGACTATCCTTTATGAAATCCGCGTATGCAATTTAATCTTTTGAATTTAAGAAAATCTGATCTTCTGAGCAGTAGAGACAATTCCTATCTTTCATCTGAGATATTTGAATGCTTCCCTGGGAAGAGGTTTAGTAAATATATCAACAACTTGTTCCTTGGAGGGAACATACTCCAATTTTACCTTTTGTTCAAGCACTTGTTCAAGTAAGAAGTGGTACTTGATATGAATGTGCTTGGTCTTGGAATGCATAACAGGATTATTTGAGATAATAATGGCACTTGTATTATCACACATAATGGATATGGGAGGTGAACATTTAATTTGAATCATCAAATTAAAGATATGACTTTTTAAGACCAAAAGACCTCAAGAGAGAGATCATATTTTAGAACCATCATAATGCTAACAACACATTATTCACAGCAAGGATAAATTCTCCCCCTAAGCCTGAGCATCCTGAACATCTTCACCAACCAAAAGCATCTTCATCAAGTAGATAATCAAAACTTAAAATCATATCAGCAGATATAACCATCAACATTAGATCAAGAAATTTATTACTGTCAGCAGCATATCAGAAACTATTTTTGTGTCTTCCTCAGTGTTTTTCTTATCAGAAAAAACATACACAACTATCTCCAATGGAACTCGCGTGTATACGCAGCTTTAGTTCATGAAACCCACATATAGAAAGTGAAATACAGAAAAATTTCACAACTCCATCTCCCCTAAATTTGTACCACCTGTACCTGTCTTCTCTTGTCACATCAGATGCATTTTTAGAAATAAACATGACCATAATTATGAAACCAAACATGGGAATCACGATATATTTCTCCCCCTGTGATGATACATTACTGATTCCTATAATGTATCTCACATCAATCCTGCAGTCATTATGAGAAGTAAACTTTAGATGCGGATGACTGCAGTAGGGTCAATATTCCCTACGTTTTTTACTGAATATTCTTCTTTTTCCATCTTTGCTGGAAATTCTCCAATTTCTCAGATCTATTCATCATACTTAATCTGCATTCTTTTTCTACATGCCCATACTTGTTACAAGCATAACATCTTATGTGAGCAGAAAATGGACCATAGCGATCATAATATGTTTTTCTAATCTTTCTTCTATTGCAATCAACTAATTTATGACCAAATTTACTGCATGAAAAAAATTATCCCTTAAAGAAACCTGAGTACCTGGGAGCTAACTGTCTTTTTGTGTAGCGTCTATCTATCTTTGACCAAAACAATTTTCTTCTGCACTTGGTTTCAACATGTCCATAATTATGACATATAAAGCATTCAACATTATTGATACTTCTATACTTAGGAGCGAATGATTTCCTTTGAGAATTCATGATTTTCGATTGCCTTTTTGTCTCTTTAAACACTTCAGGTTTTGCATTGATATTCTTTGAATCTTTAGCATTGTCTTGTGAACTAGATTCTCCTTTAATAGTTTCATGAAAACCAAGACCAAATTTAATAGAAGCAAACCTTTGACTACTAAGAATATTATCCAGAATCTTATCACTATCTTGAAACCTCAAGCATTTATCATTTTCTTCTAGTTTTCTTTTTAAAATGTTTACCTCAACCTCCAATTTTTGGCACTGCTTCTTCATACTTTCTTCTACCCTTCTTCCTTCTTCAACTTGCTCATTCAAAGTAATAATTTATTCTTTTAACTCATTTTATTTTTCTTCACATGTTTGTAGAAGTTCTTCATTCTTCTTATTTGATTTTTCTAGATCTACTTTAAGAGAGATGATTTCTTCTTCAAGTCCTTCACTGTGATTGGTTACTTCATCCTGCAGCCTTTGATACTTTTTTATCTGTCCAGATTCTAGAGATAATATCTTTGTATATAGATTCCCTCTCATTAAATAATCTTTGTTGATATTCAACTTTATCCTTGAGATTTTCAATTACTTCTTCTAGATCCATAACATTACTTTCACTTTGGTTTTCACTATCTTCACCATTGCATGCACAAGAAAGTGAATAACAGGAACAACAATCAATACTTGTTTCAACTTCTTCATTTTCTGTTGTGCATGTTTTCTAAGATTTCTTCTCTCTTTGAGTAGCATTCTTCTTTTGCTTCCTTCCCATTGAGATGGATCTCCTTCAAGCGATCAAGCTCCTTTAGAAGAACATGCTCTGATACCAATTTTTGGGAATAATACTGAGAGGGAGGGGGGGGGGGGGGGGGGTGAATCAGTATTTAGAGCTTACTCAAAACTTTTATTTTTTCTTATTAAATTCCATACACAACTTTAATGAACCCAACTCGCATATACATGCAGATATCCTTAAGAAAACTTGTGTATTACTAGAGATCTTATTATGCATATAATTCTTTACTTAGATCAGTGTATCATTCATTCATCAGATGTTTAGTAAGTAGTAAGCATGTGCAGTAAGAATAGAATAAATCATCACACATAAGAAACACACATGAATACCAGGATTTAAGGTGGAAACCCAATTCGGGAGAAAACCACCACTGTTGTTGTCTCTGTCTTCAATATTTATTATAAAGAAAATTGCTTAAAATCATGTACTGGCGCAGAATCATACCAGCACGCAGGCACCCACCTGTAGAAGGCTACAACCTTCTCTCATTCTCCAGCTACTACTAGAAGGGAGCTTCAACCCCCATATCTCGTTTACCAGCCACTCCTGGAAGGGAGATACTTCCCCCTGATCTCGTTTACCAGCTACCACTGGAAGGGAGCTACAACCTCCTCACTGAAGGTTTCGACCCTCAGCACCACCATGGACCACGTTTCATCAATTTTCATACTGGATCCAACAGCTTCCACACAACACAACTTGTAGGCCTCTTTTCATCATATTTTCAGACTGGACCCAATCGATACATTTAAGCTCAAAGAAAACTCATCAAACTGAAACTTATAACCCATTCAATACATTCATTGAATCATCAACCAATCAACCAACCAACCACTGATCTTTAATCATAATAAACTAGCAACATAATCAGTATTCAAACAACTCAGATTTGTATGAAGACATCATTGACATACAACAGTAATACATCAAAACAGATCATAGATTTCCTTCTGCACACTTCAACAAAACCCTAGATTCCATATGCGCTTTTACTTCACTAAACCCGCATATATACATGCTTTTGCTGAAACTAACCCACGTATATATCTGCAACTATTTCAGGAATAACCTTTGATTCCATACACACTTTTTCTGAAACTAAACTGTTTATATACATGCTTTCACTGCGTAAACCTGCATATAGATCTGTAAACATTGCAGGGCTGCACAATTATTCAGAACAGATAAACAACTTAGATCTTACCCTTCACTTTAGAAAACATTCACCACATATCAGATCTAAACATTCCAGAAACAGATCTAGAAGATATATATTCATTTCAGGTCTAGAGATCTTGATCCATAATTTTATTCATAGGTGCATTATTAATTCAGATCTATTAATAAATTGTGACCCATTCCATGCAGATATACCTCAGAGTGAAGTATCAATTCAATACCCAGGCAAGTGCACTTTATCAAAAGTCATAAAATCTGCCCAATAGTTCAATTAGAATAGTGAAAAAATTGTAACCAGAACTTCAGAAATAAGCTAGACTTAAGAATTGATATGCAGATACAAACTCAACCTGAACAGTCATTGATTCAAATATCATACGCTACTTTGCTTCACTGAAGCCGCGTACATACGCGCTCTTCTCCACACCAACCTGTGTGTACTTATGTGTATTCTTTAGGAAACCCTAACTTCCATACGTGCTTCTAATGAAGCGAACCCGTGTATATATGCACTTTTACTGAAACCAACTAGCGTATAGATCTATAAATAATAAATTTTGCAGAACAGACCAGATCTATAAAACTTACCCAGATTTATTCATTTTCTTTAGCAGACTTGCGCGAGTTCTTCATCATTCCTTCAATAGGTCATTATAGAGATTCATCATCATCAAATCTAGATATCTTGAACCATTATTATATCCATGGGTGCATCATAGATTCAGATCTACAAATTAAGAATAGATTTCATCCATGCAGATATTCCTTAGAGAAATTTATTCATCAACAACCCTTACACATGCACACCTAGCACTATGATCTTCTTCTCCTTATATAGATTTATCTTTTACCAATACCATGAGTCAAAACCACTCAATTGCTGATGGTATTCTTGGACGGAATCAAATAGACAATACATCACTCAATATTGTGGGTTAATAACATGGTAATGCCTCTTTGTATTATAATTTTAGAGCACAAAAGGCATACACGACTTGGAGCATTTGTTTCCGCGTGTATACGCAACTTCGCTTCATAAAAATTGCATAAATGCAAACCCTGAATGTATACGCGAGTTTCCTTCACAAAAGTAGCATATACATTGCATCCATACGCGAGTTTCCTTCACAAAAGTAGCATATAAATTATTGCATATTATATTTATCATTTATCTGGCACTTATTGGAATTATTTTCCGTGTCACATCTGAACTAATCTGTAGATACATCATTCTTAAATCTTTAACACATAGGTTTCTTATCATAGCAAACTCATCAAGTAGGTTTCCATCAAGGACAACTTCATCAAGCAGGTTTCCATCAAGGACAACACATTACATCATATTGCCAACAATCTCCCCCTTTGGACTTGATGGCAACCACGATGGTGTTTGATCACCACAACAGATAGATAAATTAAGCATAACCATTATTCAAACACCATGATACTCTCCCCCTTTGACATCAAGAGCAAAGGGTGGATCAAAACCAAAACAAGGTTTCTCATCCCTTGTAGAAAGATGAGCTCTGTAGATCTGAAGTGCATTGAATTTACCATGCTCCCCTTGAGTTCATGTTGAATCTTGAGACAGATTTTTCAATGAAGCACATGACTCTATGACTCAACCAAGTATGACCATTCCTATTGCCAAGGACTCATGCTTACATCAATGATCCAACCAAGTGGAATTACATATTTGACTGAACTACCCAACCAACTGGGTTTACAAATTTTGACTCAACTACCCAACCAAGTGGGTTTACAAATTTGACCAAGTCCTTACATGAATGAATACAACAATTTACATCATAGATCTCAACATGACCTTTTCATCAAATGAATTTTTATAAACAAGACCAAAGAATCTCAATCATGAGATCAGACCACAACAGACACTTAGAATGCAAACAATGCATCATTTCCCACAGGACAAGTGCCCCCCCTTAGCTTGTGCACCCTGAACACTTTCAACATCAAATCATCAAGGCATCTTCATCGAAATATATTAGAGAATGAAATAGAAATGTAAGAACTGGAACATCACCAGAGATACCCAACATCACCACTACTGTTCTGAAAATGTTGACCCAGAAAAATATGCCAGCAAAAGCCCATATGTGGTTTTCTGTATATAAACTTGCATATACATGCGACTGTCCTTTATGAAATCCGCGTATCCAATTTAATCTTCTTAATTTAGGCAAATCTGATCTTCTGAGTAGCAGAGAAATTTCCCAGCTTTCGTCTGAGATATTTGAATGCTTCCCAGGGAAGAGGTTTAGTAAATATATCAACAACTTGTTCTTTGGAGGGAACATACTCCAATTTTACCTTTTGTTCAAGCACTTGCTCACATAAGAAGTGATACTTGATAGGAATGTGCTTGGTCTTGGAATGCATAACAGGATTCTTTGAGATACTGATGGCACTTGTATTACCACACATAGTGGATATGGTAGGTGAACATTTGATCTAAATCATCAAATTACAGATATGACATTTTAAGACCAAAAGACCTCAAGAGAGAGATCATATTTCAGAACCATCATAATGCCAACAATGCATTATTCACAGCAAGGCTAAATTCTCCCCCTAAGACTGAGCATCCTAAACATCTTCACCAACCAAAAGCATCTTCATCAAGTAGATAATCAAAACTTAAAATCATATTAGCAGATATAACCATAAACATCAGATCAAGAAATTTATTACTGTCAGTAGCATATCAAAAACTGTTTTTGAGTCTTCCTTAGTGTTTTTCTTATCAAAAAAAACATATGCAACTATCTCCAATGGAACTTGTGTGTATATGCAGCTTTAGTTCATGAAACCCGCGTATAGAAAGTGAAATATAGAAAAATTTCACAACTCCATCTCCCCTGAATTTGTACCACTTGTACTTATCTTCTCTTGTCACATCATATGCATTGTTAGAAATAAACACGACGAGAATTATCAAACCAACCATGGGAATCACCATATATTGCTCCCCCTGTGATGATACATTACTGATTCCTATAATGTATCTCACATCACTCCTGCAGTCATTATGAGAAGTAAACTTTAGATGCAGATGACTGCAGTAGAGTCAATATTCCCTACATTTTTTACTGAATCTTCTTCTTTTTCCAGCTTTGCTGGAAATTCTCCAATTTCTCAGATCTGTTCATCATACTTAATATGCATTATTTTTCTACATGCCCATACTTACTACAAGCATAACATCTTATATGACCAGAAAAGGGACCATAGGGATAATAGTATGTTTTTCTAATCTTTCTTCTATTGCAATCAACTGCTTTATGACCAAAATTGCTGCATGAAAAACAGTATCCCTTAAAGAAACTTGGGTACCTGGGAGCTGACTGTCTTTCTGTGTAGTGTCTATCTATCTTTGAAAAAAAAAATTGCTTCTACACTTGGCTACAACATGTCCATAATTATGACATATAAAGCATTCAACATTATTGATACTTCTATATTTAGGAGCGAATGATTTCCTTTGAGAATTCATGATTTTCGGTTGCTTTTTTGTCTCTTTAAACACTTCAGGTTTTGAATTGATATCCTTTAAATATTTAGCATTGCCTTGTGAACTAGATTCTCCTTTAACAGTTTCATGAAAACCAAGACCAAATTTAATAGAAGGAGACCTTTGACTACTAAGAATATTATCCAGAATCTTAGTACTATCTTGAAACCTCAAGCGTTTATCATTTTCTTCTAATTTTCCTTTTAAAATGTTTACCTCAACCTCCAATTTTTGGCACTGCTTCTTCATACCTTCTTCTACCCTTCTTCCTTCTTCAACTTGCTCATTCAAAGTTATAATTTCTTCTTTTAGCTCATTTTATTTTTCTTCACATGTTTGTAGAATTTATTCATTCTTCTTATTTGATTTTTCTAGATCTAATTTAAGAGAGATGATTTCTGCTTCAAGTTCTTCATTGTGATTGGTTACTTCATCCTGCAGCCTTTGATACTTGTTTATCTATCCATTCATTCTAGAGATCATATATTTGTAGATAGATTCCCTCTCATTAAATAATCTTTGTTTATCTTCAAATTTATCCTTGAGATTTGCAATTACTGCTTCTAGATCCATAACATTACTTTCACTTTGGTTTTCACTATCTTCACCATTGCATGCACAAGAAAGTGAATCACAGGAACAACAATCAATACCTGTTTCATATTCTTCATTTTCTGCTGTACATGTTTTCTGAGATATTTTCTTTCTTTGAGTAGCATTCTTCTTTTGTTTCCTTCCCATTGAGATGGATCTCCTTCAAGCGATCAAGCTCCTTTACAAGAACCTGCTCTGATACCAATTGTTGGGAAAAATACTAAGAGGGGGGGGGGGGGGGGGGCGTGAATTAGTATTTAGAGCTTACTCAAAACTTTTATTTTTCCTTACTAAATTCCATACGCGACTTTAATGAACCCAACTTGCATGTACATGCAGATATCCTTAAGAAAAATTGTGTATTACCAAAGATCTTATTATGCATATAATTCTTTACTTAGATCAGTGCATCATTCATTCATCAGATGTTTAGTAAGCAGTAATCATGTGCAGTAAGAACAGAGTAAATCATCACACATAAGCAACACACATGAAAACTAGGATTTAAGGTGGAAACCCAATTCGGGAGAAAACCACCACTGTTGTTCTCTCTGTATTCAATATTTATTATAAAGAAAATTTCTTAGAATCAAGTACTAGCGCAGACTCATACCAGCATGTAGGCACCCACCTGCAGAAGGCTACAACCTTCTCTCATTCTCTAGCTACTACTGGAAGGGAGCTTCAACCCCTTGATCTTGTTTACCATCCACTCCTAGAAGGGAGCTACTACCCCTTGATCTCGTTTACCAGCTACCACTAGAAGGGAGCTACAACCTCCTCACTCAAGGCTTCGACCCTCAACACCACCATGGACCATGTTTCATCAATTTTCATACTGGATGCAACAACTTCCACACAACACAACTTGTAGGCCTCTTTTCATCATATTTTCAAACTGGACCCACTCCATAAATTTAAGCTCAAATAATATTCATCAAACTTAACTTATAACCCATTAAATTAATTCATTGAATCATCAACCGATCAACCAACCAACTATTGATCTTTATTCATAATAAACTAGCAGCATAATCAGTATTCAAACAACTCAGATCTGTATGAAGACATCATTGACATATAACAATAATACAACAAAACAAATCAAAGATTTCCTTCTGCACACTTCAGCAAAGCCCTAGATTCCATACATGCTTTTACTTCACTGAACCTACGTATACGCTTTTGCTGGAACTAACCCGCGTATATATTTGCAACTATTTCAGGACTAACCTTTGATTCCATACGCGCTTTTGCTTAAACTAACCCACGTATATATGCGCTTTCGCTGTGACGAACTTGCGTATAGATCTGCAAACATTGCAGGGTTGTGCAATTCTTCAGAACAGATAAATAGCTCAGCTCTTACCCTTTACTTCAAAAACATTCGCCACATCTCAGATCTAAACATTCCAGAAACATATCTAGAAGATATATAGTCATTTCAGGTCTAGAGATCCTGATCCATCATTTTATTCATAGGTGCACTATTAATTTATATCTATTAATAAATTGTAACCCATTCCATGTAGATATACTTCAGAGTGAAGTATCCATTCAATACCCAGGCAAGTGCACTTTATCAACAATCATAAACTCTGCCAAATACTTCAATTAGAATAGTGAAAACACTGTAACCAGAACTTTAGAAATAACCCAGACTTCAGAATAGATATGCAGATACAAACTCAACCCTGAACAGTCATTGATTCAAATAGCATACACTACTTTGGTTCACTGAAGCTGCGTACATACGTGCTTTTCTGCACACCAACCTGCGTATACTTCTATGTATTCTTCAGGAAACCCTAACTGCCATACATGATTCTAATGAAGTGAACCCGCGTATATACGTGCTTTTATTGAAACCAACTAGCATATAGATCTGTAAATAATAAATTTTGCAGAACAAACCAAATCTATAAAAATTACCCAGATTTATTCATTTTCTTCAGTAGACTTGCGCCAGTTCTTCATCATTCCTTCAGTAGGTCATTCTAGAGATTCATCATCATCAGATCTAGAGATCTTGAACCATCATTATATCCATGGGTGCATCATAGATTCAGATCTATCAATTAAGAACAAATTTCATCCATGCAGATATTCCTTAGAGAAATTTATTCATCAACAACCCTTACACATGCACACCTAGCACTATGATCTTCTTCTCCTTATATAGATTTAGCTTTTACCAATACCATGAGTCAAAACCACTCAACTTCTAATGGTATTCTCGGATGGAATCAAATAGACAATATATCGCTCAATATTGTGGGTTAATACCATGGTAATGCCTCTTGGTATTATAATTTTAGAGCGCAAAAGGCATACGTGACTTGGAGCATTCGTTTCCACATGTATACGCAACTTCGCTTCATAAAAACTGCATATATGATAACCCTGAATGTATATGCGGGTTGCCTTCACAAAAGTAGCATATACATTACATCCATACGTGGGTTTCCTTCACAAAAGTAGCATATACATTGTGACATATTATATTTATCATTTCTCTGGCACTTACTGGAATTCTTTTCTCTATCACATCTGAACTGATCTGTAGATACATAATTCTTACATATTTAACACATAGGTTGCTTATGATAGGCAACTCATCAAGGAAAACACATTACATCATATTTCCAATAGCCCCCCTGTACGTTGCATTGGGAGCAATGTTGAGGGGGTCACAGGGGGGGTGATAGGCCCCTCTGTCGAGGACCAAGGCAGCGCCCCAAAATTTTTTTTTTTTGGTCCTTATTTTCCGGTGGGCGGATCCGCCCATGGTTTTGTGCATGGGTTTGCACATGGTTTTGGGGTACGATGGTTTTTCTCCCTTGGTATTTTGTAGATCCAATCAAGGGAACTACGGTTATCTTCTAATCCAGGGTTAATGGATTAGGGGTTATGTATGCTTCGGCATGTACATATATGTGTTGTAACACTAAAAGGAATATAATGAAAAATCAAGCTGGTCATCCCAATTTGGGATCCAAGGGAAAATATCTGTGTTTATCTGTTTTATGTTTTATGCTCTCGCTATTGTTTATTTTCTGTTTTAAGATTCATTAGTAGATAATTCCTGTACAGGGTTAAAACCTACATTTGGTGTCAAAGTAATTTCGGCTTCAAGGGGATGCCTTTGCTGCTGAGGGGTTTTTTCTCCAGCCTGAGGTAGACCCTGTTCAGTGGGAGACATGCGAGATCGATTCTTGTGGTGAAAGAAGATGGTGAGTAGTGGGAAGATAGAGATCGAGAAATTTAATGGTAAGAGTTTTGAATTGTGGAAGCTCAAGATGGAGGATCTGCTGGTGGATAAGGACCAGTGGATCGCAGTAGATCTAGGTACTAAACCAACAGAAATGTCAGATGAATACCCAAAGAAACTGGATCGGAAGGAAAAGGGCACAATACGGTTGTGTGTCTCAGATTCAGTATTTTTGAATGTATCTAGGGAAGCTACGGCAAAGACCTTGTGGGACAAGCTAGCGACTTTGTACCAATCTAAGTCCCTGGTGAATAAATTGTTCTTGCAGAAAAATCTGTATAACCTGAGGATGAAGGATGGAGACTCAATGACAGAGCATCTGAACGCCTTCAATACTATGGTAAGTCAGTTGTCATCTATTGATATTAAAATCTTACGTGAATATAAGTGCAACATTTTGTTGTGTTCTCTACCAAATTCGTGGGATAGTCTGGTTATTGCAATAGGCAGCAATACAACTACCTTGAATCTTGATGACATTGTCTCAGCCTTGTTGTCAAAGGAAATGAGACAGAGAAATATGGAGGGTCAGAATGGAGATGCCTTATCTATATGAGGAAGGTCCCAGAATAGAAACAAGAATAAGGTTTTGAGTGGGAGATCTAAATCTCCTGGAAAGTTTGTAAAGGTGTGCAGGAAATGTGGAAAGGAAGGGCACTACAAAAAGGACTGCATATCTAAAGCTCCTGAGAAAGGAAAGGGATCTGATGATGCTCCTTCCGCACAGGCAAAAACCACCTCAGATGAAGGTGGGGATGTGTATTTGGCTTCTTCAAATACACATGTAGATCATGAGTCATGGTTGATTGACTCAGGTGCCTCCTTTCACTTTACTCCTCATAGAGAGTGGTTCTACGAGTATGAGAAATATTATGGTGGTGATTTCTTCTTAGGTGATGATAGGAAGGCAAAAATCGTCGGACGTGGAAAAGCCAAGCTAAAGCTGCATGGTGGAAGGTGTTGGGGTTCCCATGTTTTGCCCAGATTGGCAAGACCAAAAGATGAGACAACATCAGAACCACTTTCAGACCTTAGGATCTAGCCCTCCTGGGTCTATAGAGGGATCTCTCTAGTTTGAGCACAGGTTTATGTCTATGAAGCTCAAGTTTAAGATGTTAGTCTAGTTATGGGCACAAGGTTTGCTTGTTTGATGTGTTTGTTTGGTTGTTGGTTATCAGGACATAAGGGTTCAATGTAAGACTAGGATGAGCAAAGAGGGATAAGGCAGAGGTGAAAAATTCCAGAATATACTCAAAACCATTGGGCAATGGAGTCAGGAAAGGATTTGCTTGCTACTCGATAGGCAGGCTTTCAATTGGGCTAGTCATCTAAAACTTAGGATCTTTCAAGATGATTATGTGATATGGAAAGAAGGAGAGGAGGAGATAACATAGATTGCAGAGCACAAATTTATAAATCAGCTGGTCGTACAAGGATCCTAGTGGACCGGGCTAACTCTAATCCCCAGTGTTCCCAAATCTTCCAACTAAATCAATAACAAGAAACATATAAGAACTGAATTCATTTAATTCATACATCAGGGAGCAGGCAATAACATCCACTACACTGGTTAAACCAATTGAAATCACTTCTCAGATAATACATTCAGAAGAGAAACATAAATGGAAAGGAGAGAAGTAACATAGGGTACCTAACAAGGGTAAATATTATGTCAAACTTCTGATGCAAGCCAGTAGAAACGAAATGAAATGAATGTAAAAAAAAAGATAGGAAAACATCACCGCTGCCTCAGATCAGGATCCAAATAAATGTGCTTGTCATATTAAGTAACAATACCAATCAAGTACAATATTGCCAAAAGTTGAATACTCAGTCTAAAAACATATCCTTCAACCTATCTTACAATATTTACATCGAGACTGTGTCTCAAAAGAAACTACTTGCAGTTCTCTGATAATTGATCAACAACCTCTACAATGAGTTTCTTCCTCATTTTATAACCCCGGAGGAGAAGAGGAGGTAGGTGGAGAACTAAATGCAGTATTAAACTTCTGGAGAACAGAGGGCCAAAACCCATTCTACATAGATCATGTGCATTAATCTCTGGTGTTCTCTGGGTGGACGAATGGTCCTCTTCAGACTCTGGATTACTCTGATTTGACTCCAATGTGTTCTGGCTGCAATAATGTGTGGAGCTATTGGTGAATAAACAACAGATAAATAAATGATATAGAAATCTTCCATACTGATGAAGTAAATGCTCTGATAGTACTGGCACTATTTCAGGGTAGAAAATCTCTCCAGAACACGACATAGATTGAATGCTGTATGGGCGCTCTGTCCTTCATGGAGGAAAAAACATTCTGCTGCTGTCTAAACCCCTGATATGCCTTGATTTCTGCGTGTTGTACTTTTTCATAATCTATGGGGTCATTAATCCGGTACTTTTCCTCTGCGAGACTGGATCAAGACTCTAAAATCTTCGATTCTATGCCTTAACTCCTCGATTTCCTTACTGATTACTCCTTGCCGCTCCCGCAATTTCCTCTGGCTGTGGGCTCTGTCCCTTTAATGGCCTTGAAGAAGCTTGACAGAGTCCTAACCCTATCCTTTTGATTACAGTCACCTCGAAACACCTCTTTGAGCCTTTCTTCATTAATTGGATCTGTGTACATGGCCCTTTTCTGCGTTTTCTGCCAGTGCGACAGAGATGAGGAGCTATGGCGGTTGCCTATGCTTGAAACCCTACAAAATAGAAAACTTGTCAGGAAATCTATGGACGGGAATGATGGAGGCAGTGTGGATGGAGGAGATGGCCGTGCAGATGATGAAATGGAGGAAAAATTGCAGAGAAATGGTGAAAAATGCTCTGGTGGAGGTTGGCGGTCTGCGGAGAAAATTTGGATGAAAAAACTTAAAAAAACATGAAAATGAACCAATTATATGCAATGGAACGGGCGCATGTACGATGGGTGCACGTGGGGATGATGTGGCGCGACCGGGCGATGGCTGGGTCAACATATCTGGATCATCGATCGTGGTAGAGATCAACAGTGGAGGACAATGGATGGTGGGCCGAGGGTATGACGGTTATGGTTTAAACCCTGCGCAGCTTCGTTGATTGATGACCGTTGGATGAGGCGCCCATGATCTAACAGCTGATATGAATATCGCTGGGCATCCTGAGTCGAAAGTTAATGCGCGATGGACAAGCAGTTTTGAAACCGTACAGGAGCCACGCGTCAATCGATGAATGGAATCGCTGGCCGATGGGAAAATACTAGCAGCTCTCGGATGGTGGCATGATGAAAACCGGGCTGTTTTTCAGACGGGCGCCTTGGTGGGGACCATAGACGCGGGCGCATTGTGAACAGTCAAATCATCGTTTAAACGAACGACGTTGGCGCAATCAGAGATTTGAATGGAGAAACTCGAGCGCCGAAGATTTAACGATGGCCGTTCGATCTACCAAGATCTACGGCTGGTGTCGCGCCTGATATGGATTGGAGGTAAACGCTTTTTACTTTGGCAGGTGGTTCCAACGCTAGATCACTTGGAGGAAAAGGCGCGGGGGCTAGTAGAAGAGGGGCTAGGCGTATTATAATGTGGAAAATGGGTTTTGAAGCCATTTCACTGCATATTGAAGCCTCTAAAGGGTAACGATAGGGAGACAAAGTGTGAAATAGGCTAGACAAGGGGCATGGGCAGAATTTGAAGGGGATTTTGGGGACATTTTTAGAGGATTTTCTGGGGAAAATTAGGGCAACAAGGGAACCTTGACAAAGGGGGGTAAAAGGGGTAAAAATGAAGGATTTTAGGGACACAAGTTTCTGCAATCAGAGGGTCTTTTATAATGGAATTCAATAGAGGGGATTATCAAAGGCAAAGGCCCAGGAGACTTCAAGGATGATGTGTCTCAGGGGAGATGCATTCATTGGAGTCTCAGAAACATTTAGCCCCCTACTTTGCCTATCAAAAATTTATGGGGGGCTAACAGTGGCTCCACATGGGGATGGCTTCTTCTTGAAGGAGTCAAGAATTCAGAGGATAAATCTTTGGTGTAGGCCAGGTGCCTGCTGCTTTACACATTCCCTTCTTTCTTTGATAAGATACCACAATATGAAAACATTACATTGGCAGAAACTTTCCTCAACATTCTACCTACCCATACTACAATCCTAGCATTTTTTCTTCTTCTAGGGTGCATTTGAGCTAGCAGACCCTTTACATCTTTTTATTTTTGCAAACAGAAAATAAACCTATTCTAAATCTACCCTTCTTGCTCCATGAGACCAGATTAGACTGTTGATCTCATAGGTTTCTCTACCTAATCTAATATCTGCTAGGATTGAACTATCCAGCAGATTTCTTCTCTACATTCTACAACAGAAATTGAAAAACATTCAAGCCAGGATTAGACTGTCTGACTTGCTGTGGGTCCAAGGCATAAAGACAGTTGCACATGGACAAAATTTGCAGAAAAATGAAAACAAACTGTGAAGGCTTGAGATCTGAAACTTGAAACATCCTTCTTTCCCTTCGATTTGAGCACGTTAGAGTCATTTCTTTCTTCATCTCAGCTCTGGTTTTGGGCATGTTAGAGCTGATTCTCCTTTCTTCTTTGCTGGCCCAAATTTTGAGCATCTTAGGACCAGCTGTTTTACTTGCTTTGGCTCAGGTTTTGAGCTTATTAGAGCCAATATTTTGCATATCAGAGGTCCATGTTTTAAGCATGTTTGAACCTCTCTTTTCCTCTATTTTTTGAAACCCTTTTCTTTTTCTTGAAAATAAAAACTGCAATGGTATGTACAATGGAAATGGAAACTGGAGACTGTAAATTAGTAGAAGTAATGTTTGAGCATCCTGCCATTTACAGAACCCCTAAACAGTTTAGTGCCATCCAATTCTTGTAAGAAGAAAGCATTGGGACCCAAAGTGGCCTGGATGAGGTATGGACCTTGCCACAAACTGTCAAATTTGTTGTGCTTCCTTTATCCTCTCTTCTCGAATCCCACTTCAACACCTTATCTCCAACTTTGAAATCAACAGCTTTGGTTCTTTTATCAAAAAAATTCTTTATATTCTCCTAAACTTTCATTGCTCTGTTGTAGACCTCTTCCCTTGTTTGCTGGAGATGGATTGTCTGATTTATTCTCCTTATCATGTTGTCTTCTTCTGTTTGGATCTCCTGGATCAGTTTGATCACTGGTATCCCAAGGCTAGTAGGGAATAATGCTTCTGTTCCATAGACAAGATGAAATGGTGACATGCCAATGAACTTCTTGGTTGTAAGCCTATCAGCCCACAAGGCATGTACTAGCTTGTTATGCCATGATTTTTTGTTCTCTTCCAACAATTTTTTTATGATGATCACCAGGCTCTTGTTCGATGACTCAACTAATCCATTACCTTGAGGGTAATAGGTAGTTGAATGACCAAGTGCTATTTGGTACCTGTGACAAAAATCCACCATCTTTTTGCATCCGAAAGAAGTAGCATTATCAGTGATTATTTTCCTCGGGCAGCCAAACCGTGAGAGGATGTGACTTTCTAGGAAACTAATGATGACTAAATCTGTGGAATTCCTAGTGGGCACGACCTCTATCCACTTAGTGAAATAATCTGTGGCTGTTAGGATCCATTTGTGTTGAGCAGAAGAAGCAGGGTGAATCTCCCCTATGAAATCTAGTCCCCATTGCAGAAAGGGACCTTCAACAGTGATGGGTTGTAGGGGTAAAGGGAGGAGTTTTCTCTTGCCCTCAAAGATTTGACATTTGTGGCAGGCAATTATCATTTTATAAACATCATTGAAGAGTGTGGGCCAATAATAGCCAGCTCTGAGTATTTTTTTTGCAGTGGCTTTCCAAATCAGGTGGCCTCCACATTCTCCAACGTGGAATTCTTGCTTAACCCTCTCTGCCTCATTTCTAGACAAAAATTTAAGCAATAGGCCATTAGGATCCTTCCAGTATAAGTTTTCATTCAAGATGCAGTAATTTCTGGATTTTAGCTTTAAGAATCTGGCCTTGGTCTTTGGTAGCTTGGGAGGGGCATTGAGGTGTGTAAGCACATACAGAATGTCGGAATACCAAGGAGAGCTCTGAAACTTTTCCTCAACGATGAGATCAGGCAGCTCTTGTTGCTCATCCAAGGTACTCATCATGTTAATGTCTAGGGCTTGTAGGTTTGATTCAGCCATTAACTTAGCTAAGCCCTGTCCTTTAATCAGTTTGGTGGGTTTTATCTCAAGGTCATACTCTAGGATCACTGCTATCCATTTCCCCCTTTTCCCATCTGGGTTTTGGGATAGTATATCTTTGGCTATGATGTTGGGCACATAAGCTATAGTGTGGGAATGCAATATGTACACCCTGAAATCTTTCAAGGCCTTAATCAGAGCATAGGCCTGTTTCTCCATGATGTTGTATTTCAAGGGTGCATCTTTGAGTGCTTTGCTAAAGAAGGAAATTGGTTGTTGCATTCCCTCTGTGTTTTTCTGCAGCAAGACTGCAACCACTGTATGCTCAGAGGCGAATGAAAAGATCAGGAAATATTTGGAGAAATCTAGGCTGATTAGTACGGGAGCTTGGGTAAGTGCAAGCTTCACTGATTCGAAACATTGTTTAGCTCCTACAGTCCATCTAACTCCTGCACCTTTCTTCAGCATGTTAGTCATGTTCCTTAGGTGTTTAGCCAAATTTGGAATAAACCTCCTAAGGAAGTTAATCTTCCCAATGAAATATTGTAATTCCTTGATGTTTCTAGGGTGTGTGATTTGTAGTATTCCCTCCACTCGCTGTGGGTTTATCCTGATTCCCCTCTCAGATATAACGTGGCCAAGAAGTTTACCCTCTTGTAGCCCAAAGACAGTCTTTTTAGGGTTCAGGGACAAACCACACCTTCTACACTTTTCGAATACTTTTCTCAGATGTTCTAAGTGTTCTTCTTTAGTCTTAGAAAAGACTGTTATGTCATCCAAGTAGATAACAATGAAATGCCCTATCTCATCTGAAAATGCTATGTCCATCACTCTTTGGAAAGTGGCTCCATCATTCATCAATCCAAAAGGCATCTTCACATACATGAAGGTACCCCATGGAGTGGTAAAGGTTGTTTTGAGTTGGTCTTTTGGGATTACTAAGACTTGGTTATATCCAGAGAAACCATCCAGCAAGGAGATTCTTTTAGAGCCCACCACCTTCTGAAGGATATGTTCCATTTTAGGCAAAGGGTAATTGTCCTTGAGTGAGGCTCTATTAAGATTCCTGAAGTCTATGCACAATTTGATTTCTCCTGTTTTCTTCCTCACAACCACTAAGTTTGATACCCAATCAGAGGACCTCACTGGCACAATTATACCTGCTTCATACATTTTCTTAATCTGTTTCTCTACTGCAGGAAATTGCTTGGGATTGATTCTGCGAAGTTTTTGCCTAAAGGGTCTCTGATTTTATTTCAAGGGTATTTTGTGCTGAATAATATTTGTGTCATAGGCCTTTAAGTATTCATAGCTCCATGCAAACACATCAATGAATTCCTTGAAAAGGTCAATGTATTTCCCTTTCATGTTTGCAGGTAAAGACTTAGCCAGTTTAATCATTTTGGGCTTATCTCTTGTGCCTATGTTGCATTCTTCCACATCAGAGTCTGCATGTTCTATAGTGGGATTTTTGGCCATATCATCAAAGTAAAAAAGGTTCTCTAAGGGTGCCAGGCCTCTGGGTATATTCTTAACTTTGGCCTGCAACACCTCTACCTCTTCACTATCTGCATTTTCACTTTTGCGATCTAGGTTTCCAATCTGTTCATCTAAAGAGTTTATTTCTATGTTACAGGGTGTTTCTTCCTCATCCGAGGATTCATCACTTAGGAAGCTATGGTCAGATTTAGAGTCTGAATCAGGAAATTCAAACTCGTTTCTTCCTACCAGAAAATCTTCGATTGTTTGTCGCCTTCAAAAACCTGCCAATATTTTTCGTTGTCTGGCACAGCAGGTCTGAATTTGGTTTGAATGATGATCTGTTGGTCACTGGGAGTTTTGGGGTATGAACTGGCCAGGAAAGCTAATCCATTTGCAATGACATTTTGACTTCTAGGAACAAACACTAATTTTTATTCAACAAACTTTTTTAGCAGATCCATAGTGTCATTCCTATATGCTCTCAGCCTGGTATGTTTCACTGTGTATTCCCCATTTACCTGTTTAATAATCAGCTCAGAGTCTCCATGCACATTAATCCTATGGGATCCTAATTTTCTCAACAGATTTAGACCCAGGATCAGAGCCTCGTATTCAATGACATTATTCGTGCATTTGAAGTGCAGGTTGCAAGCATGAATTTCTGCATAATCATTCTCCATGTTATGAATCCACACTCCTGCCCCAACAGTTCTTCTAGTGCATGACCCATCGAATTTCATCACCCATAAGGGTTCATTTTCGTTTTCGTTATCACTCTTTTCCCTATAGCTGGTTTCACCATTATGTTGCGTTGTAGGGTCTATCCTGGGCTGTGGATTGCTTTGTTCCTCTTGAAATGTATGAGTTTCAGGGATCTAGTCGGATGGCTGTTCATGCTCTGTTTCTTGTTCACTCGGGGTTAGGTTTCCACCGCATATCCTACAGGTTTCATTGTGGTTTTCTTCTTCGTTGTCCTCTAAATCTAGAGCAGCCATTATGTTAAAATCAATAGCTTCTACCTCTCTTTTTTTATCTCTATTTTGGGACTCTGACCCTTCTAAATATTCATCATTACAAAAGATGAAGGATTCAAGATCTATATGTACAGAATAGACAGGTGAATTTTCTGGCTTTTTAGGGCTACTGACTAGGAATTTAATCTGTGCTTCCCTATACAGTTTTCTAAGTTGGCCAAAGATTGGGATTGTGGCATATGAGCCATCCATCTGCATTGTACCCTGTAGCTTGGCTCCCCATGATCTTGATAGTAGCATGCCATACTTGGGTGGCACATCTGCCACCACAACATCCATAACCATGCATTTAGCTGGGATTTGAGTTAAGCTCACACACAAGTCTTTGATTAGGCCTAGGCATTTTACTCTACTAGAATCGAAAGAGTATAAATCTTTGTAGGGTATTGTTATCTCTAGACCTAGTCTTTCCATAACTACCTTAGGCATTAGGTTGTGGGATGCCCCAGAATCATGCATTGCATTGTGCAGGATCTTATCATGAATGTTGAGACTGATATAGAAAGGTGGAACTACCCCTTCCTGAAACTTCTCCTCTATCTTAGGACCAAACAAGAGGGAAGGTTGATCATTATTCAAATTGATAGAGTCACCATTATCACCTAAGTTCAAAGCTCTCAAAATCTGGCCTTTATATACATCCTGAGTGGCCAGCTCAGAAAGTGGGATAGATATTTTAATTCTTGCAATCTCACTTTCCAAATTGAAAGTGGACTAACTCTTGGGAATGCTCATCTCCATTTTATTTGCCACCGACTTGGTAGCTAAATCAGTGGGCCGATTCTCGTTATGTACAATGTTTGTGATAGTTTTATCAGGAGCACTAACTGCAATGCTAGTGCTGCTAGCTGGTTTACCTTGTGCATTAGTGTTTTGGTTATCTTTTTCTCTATCCTTTCCAGAACTCTCAGCTGTTAATTTGCTATTTTGAACAGTTCCTTTAGAAGATTTCTCAGGTCTATTCCCCATGGTAGTCTCAAAAGCTTTGGTTTTAGCAGTTTCCTGACTCTTTTTGTTTCTAATTTCATACTGTTCTCTGACCTGCATCATGGCATTTTCAAATCCTAATCTGTAATCTTCAGAATCCAACCACTCCTCTTCCCAACCAGAGGGTGGAGGCTGGTCTTCTTCTGAATAACAGTTATGGATTGAATCCTCTATTTCAAACATATTAATTGTGTTTCCCTCAGACTCTTCTATGATTCCTTCATCTTCATCAAAAAAATTCTCTTGGAATGGGGGAATAACTTGTTGATCTGATTCTCTTTGTCTGTTGGAAGTGTTATTGTTTCTCCTAAAGTTTTGGTTCTGTTTTTGGTTTCTATTCTGGTTACTGACTATGATAACCATTTTCTCCATTATTTTTTGTAACCTTTCCACATTTTTAGACATCTTATCATAATTTTGGTCAGATGTGGAAGCTATGTTATCATCTCTATATGTTACCCTTCTCTCAGATTTTAGTCTTGCTCTTTTCTCAATCAGATTTTCTTCTATATTCACTGCTCCTTTCTGCATGTCCTCCAAGGTGTTGTATTCCTTATCTCTAAGCTCATAGGCCATGTCAGCATCAAAACCCTCAGGGTATTTTGTTAGGGCCATGCCTTGTGTAGGTTTCATATGTGGAGGGAGAGCATTATAGTTGCTGTTTAACCTTGTTTTGTAATCGTGAACACTCTCTCCTACGTTTCTTTTGAGGGTCATATATTTAGCTAGGAGTTGGCGAGTATTTTCCCTAGTTTCCCATTTGCTTATGAAAGTCTGATATAAGCCCGAAAGATCATTGATGCTACCTGGAGGCAGGCCTTTAAACCATTTCTTCACATCACCCCCTAAGCTTTGGGCAAATATTCTCATTTTGACTGTATCATCATCAATTTCCATGTAGTCAAAATAATCTTCCATTTTATCTACATGTTGTTGGGCTGTGATAGATTCCTTTGCAGTGAAGTGTGGAATCTTAGACTGGTAATCATTGGGTAAGGGTACTAGAGGCTGGGGTAAAACCAGAGGTGCATACCAGGCTGCCATGATGATGTTTTGATGAGGTAAAGGGTTAACTTGGGAAACGGGTATATGGATGACAGGGATATTATGACCAGCAGAGGACTGATGAGCAGACCTAGGGTGCCTGAGCCCCAAGTTTTGTGTGAAATGTAAATCAGGAGGCGTAGATGGAGGGGTCTGTCTAGTCCCAAGGTGTCTACTACCTTGCGGTGGTGAATCAGGAAGCTCAGGGTCTGGCTGGTCTAAGCCACTGAATGACCTAGTTCTAGATAAGACGTTAGGAAGTTCTAGGTCAAGGTGAAAATGTGATAGAGCTATAAGATCTTCTGGTGCAGAATTAGCTCTATGGATGTGTTTGGGAATAGTTGATATTTTAAGTGTAAGAGTTCCCTTGAGGATGGTCTCAGGATTTCCAACTATTTCAGGTGGGTTTGGGTTAGGGTAAGCTCTTGTATGAATGGTTCTAGAATCCAAAATGTTGTTTTTGACCAAGCAGCTTAACCCCACTTGGTATTTTTACTGTGGTTGACATTGTTAAAGGGCTGGTTTCCCAGTGGAGTCTTCAAAATGTTTAGGAACTATGGAGTCATCAGGTGGAAGGTTTAGGATGTTTTTGGAGGGTACACTATCCACCGCAGTGCTCTTGAGATGTCCCTTTCAAGGATATCTTCAAAACACAGCAAACTCTAACTAGAGATTGACTGGGAGGGCGTTTACCAGATATGTGACCTCTGAAAGAGTGTGAGATCCGGAGGCTACTTGGCCCTTTCCAGACTCTGTCCAAGAGTATGGGAGAACACAAAAAATGGTATAGAGGTTGATGTAAGAATAGGAGTGTTTAACTGCCAACCTAACTAGAAATTCTAGGTATTTTGAATGCTTAAGAATGTTTAAGGTGTAATGCACTCACTTCCCCAGCGGAGTCGCCATTATGTTGGGGTTCCCATGTTTTGGCCAGATTGGCAAGACCAAAAGATGAGACAACATCAGAACCACTTTCAGACCTCAGGATCTAGCCCTCCTGGGTATAGAGCGGGATCTCTCTAGTTTTAGCGAAGGTTTATGTCTATGAAGCTCAAGTTTAAGATGTTAGGCTAGTTATAGGCATAAGGTTTGTTTGTTTGATTTGTTTGTTTGGGTGCTAGTTATCAAGATAGAAGGGTTCAATGTAAGACCAGGATGAGCAAAGAGGGATAAGGCAGAGGTGAAGCATTCCAGAAAATACTCAAAACCATTGGGCAATGGAGTCAGGAAAGGATTTGATTGCTACTCGATAGGCAGGCTTTCAATTGGGCTAGTCATCTGAAACTTAGGATCTTTCAAGATGATTATGTGATATGGAAAGAAGGACAGGAGGAGATAACACAGATTTCAGAGCACAAAGTTATAAATCATCTGGTCGTACAAGGATCCTAGTGGACCGGGCTAACTCTAATCCCCCGTGTTCCCAAATCTTCCAACTAAATCAATAACAAGAAACATCTAAGAACTGAATTCATTTAATTCATACATCAGGGAGCAGGCAATAACATCCACTACACTGGTTAAACCAACTGAAATCACTTCTCAGATAATACATTCAGAAGAGAAACATAAATGGCAAGGACAACAGGAACATAGGGTACCTAACAAGGGTAAATCCTATGTCAAAATTCTGATGCAAGCCAGCAGAAATGAAATGAAATGAATGTAAACACAGAGATATGAAAACATCACCACTGCCTCAGATCAGGATCCAAAGAAATTTTCTTGTCATATTAAGTAACAATACCATTCAAGTACAATATTGCCAAAAGCTGAATGCTCAGTCTGAAAACATATCCTTCAACCTATGTTACAATGTTTACACAGAGACTGTGTCTCAAAAGAAACTACTTGCAGTTCTCTGATAACTGATCAACAACCTCTACAATGAGTTTCTTCCTCAATTTATAACCCTGGAGGAGCAGAGGAGGTAGGTGGAGAACTAAATGCAGTATTAAACTTCTGGAGAACAGAGGGCCAAAACCCATTCTACATAGATCATGTGCATTAATCTCTGGTGTTCTCTGGGTGGATGAATGGTCCTCTTCAGAATGTGGATTACTCTGATTTGACTCCAATGTGTTCTGGCTATAGTACTATGTGATGCTATTGGTGAATAAACAACAGATAAATAAATGTTATAGAAATTTTCCATACTGATGAAGTAAATGCTCCGATAGTACTAGGGCTATTTAAGGGTAGAAAATATCTCCAGAGCACGGCATAGATTGAATGTTGTATGGGCGCTCTGTCTTTCATGGAGGAAAAAACATTCTGCTACTGTCTAAACCCTTGATATGCCTTGATTTATGCGTGTTGTACTTTTGCATAATTTATGGGGTCATTAATCCGGTACTTTGCCTCTGCAAGACTGGATCAAGACTCTAAAATCTTCGATTCTATGCCTTAACTCCTCGATTTCCTTACTGATTACTCCTTGCTGCTCCCTCAATTTCCTCTGGCTGTGGACTCTGTCCCTTTAATGGCCTTGAAGAATCTTGACAGAGTCTTAACCCTGTCCTTTTGATTACAGTCACCTCGAAACACCTCTTCGAGCCTTTCTTCATTAATTGGATCTCTGTACATGGCCCTTTTCTGCGTTTTCTGCCAGTGCGACAGAGATGAGGAGCTATGGTGGTTGCCTATGCTTGAAACCCTGCAAAATAGAAAAATTGTCAAGAAATCCATGGACAGGAATGATGGAGGCAGTGTGGATGGAGGACATGGCTGTGCAGATGATGAAATGGAGGAAAAATCACAGAGAAATGGCGAAAAATGCTCTGGTGGAGGTTGGCGGTCTGCGGAGGAAATTTGGACGAAAAACCTTAAAAAAACACGAAAATGAACCAATTATATGCAATGGAACGGACACATGTACAATGGTTGCACGTGGGGGTGACATGACGTGACCAAGAAATGGCCGGGTCGTCAATGGTGGGTCAACAGATCTGGACCACTGATCGTGGCGGAGATCAACGATAGAGGACGATGAACGGTGGGCCGGGGGTACGGTGACTATGGTTTAAACCCTGCGCAGCTTCGTTGATCGATGACCGTTGGATGAGGCGCCCATGATCTAACGGCTGATATGAATATCGCTGGGCATCCTGAGTCAAAAGTTAATACGCAATGGACAAGCGGTTTTGAAACCGTATAGGAGCCACGCGTCAATTGCTGAATGGAATCGCTGGCCAATGGGAAAATACCACCAGCTCTTGGATGGTGGTGTGATGAAAACCGGGTTTTTTTTTCAGACGGGCGCCCTGGTGGGGACCACAGGCGCGGGCACATTGCGAACCGTCAGATCATCGTTTAAACGGACGACGATGGCGTGATCAAAGATTTGAACGGAGAAACTCGGGTGTCGAAGATTTAACGATGGCCATTCGATCTACCAAGATCTACGGCTGGTGTCGCGCCCGATATGGATTGGAGGTAAACACTTTTTGCTCTGGCGAGTGGTTCCAGCGCTAGATCACTTGGAGGAAAAGCCGCGGGGGCTAGCAGAAGAGGGGTTAGGCCTATTATAATGTGGAAAATGGGTTTTTAAGCCATTTCACTGCATATTGAAGCCTCTAAAGGGTAATGATAGGGAGATAAAGGGTGAAATAGGCCAGACAAGGGGCATGGGCAGAATTTGAAGGGGATTTTGGGGACATTTTTAGAGGATTGTCCAGGGAAAATGAGGGCAACAAGGGAACCTTGACAAAGGGGGGTAAAAGGGGTAAAAATGAAGGCTTTTAGGGACACAAGTTTCTGCAATCAGAGGGTCTTTTATAATGGAATTCAATAGAGGGGATTATCAAAGGCAAAGGCCCAGGAGACTTCAAGGATGATGTGTCTCAGGGGAGATGCATTCATTAGAGTCTCAAAAACATTTAGCCCCCTAATTTTCTTGTCAAAAATTTATGGGGGGCTAACAGAAGGATTAGAACACTTCCTTGTGTTCTGCACATTCCCGCATTGGCCATAAATATGATTTCTGTAAGCAAGATGGATGATGCAAGTGTAAAAACAGTGTTCGAGAAAGATACCTGTAAGATGGTTCGGGGAGCACTAGTATTAATGCGGCAAATTCAGATTGGAACTTTGTACAAGATTCAGGGTAGCACTGTTATTTCTGGGTGCAATAGTTCTGTGGTTCCCGAAAGTGGAGCGGAAATCCTAGTGGTCTCTGGAGAAAATACCATGCTATGGCATCAAAGGCTTGGACATATTAGAGAGAAGGGCCTTCAGATACTGCATGGAAATGGTATGGTAGAAGGTATGTCTAATAGCTCTTTGGATTTTGATTTCTCTGAACATTGTGTATATGGGAAGCAGAATCAGGTGAGTTTTCCTTCTGGTGCTAAGAGTGCGAACAAGATATTAGAGCTTGTGCACAATGAAATGTTTGGACCTGTGTCGGTTCTATCACTGGGTAAGTTTGTGTACTATGTTTCATTCATAGATGAATTCTCAAGGAATACATGGATATATTTCTTGAGGAAGAAATATGAAGTCTTTGACAAATTTAAAGAATTTAAGGCTCTGGTGGAAAACCAAACAGAGAAGAATATAAAGGCACTGAGGACAGATAATGGTGGGGAGTTCAGCAAGAAGGAATTTGAAGAGTTCTGTAAGAAGTGTGGTATAGCACGACAGAATACTACTCCATACACACCTCAACAAAACGAAGTTGTAGAAAGAATGAACAGAATGTTGATGGAAAAGGAAAGAAGCATGCTCAGTGTTACCGGTTTAGGACAAGAATTATGGGCAGAGGCAGTGGAGACTGCATGTTACTTGGTTAACATATCACCTTCATCAGCGTTGGAGGATAAGACTCCACATGAGGTATGGACTGGTAAGAAACCCTCTCTTTCACATCTGAGGGTATTTGGATTTGATGCATATGTACATGTTCCAAAGGAGAAAAGGATCAAGTTGGATAATAAATCTGAAAGGTGCATCTTTATTGGGTTTAAGGATGGTTTAAAGGGCTGCAAGCTTTGGAACCCAGAAAGAAGGAAGGTTGTGTGAAGCCGAAATGTGGTGTTTAGAGAGGTGAAAGATGTTGTTAAACATGAAGTCCTACCAAAGGAACCTGAGAAGATAAAGTTTGAGCTAAAGGAGGATGAATCAGACTCTACAACAGAAGAAGACTCAGAAGAGGAAGAGCCACAAACTCCAGCTATGAGAAGATCAGCTCGAGAAAGAGACAACTAGAAAGGTATAGTCCATCTGATTTTTGTTCAAATTTTGCTTTAACTATAACTGATGATGATCCCAGAACTGTCAAGGAGGCAATATATTCAGAGGATGGAAAACTCTGGATGGAGGCCATGGTTGATGAAATGGCATCCTTGCATAAAAATGAGGCATGGGATCTGGTGGAGTTGCCGGCTGGAAGGAAGCCCAAAAGGAGAAAATGGGTGTTTAAGAATAAGATGAATGTAGAAGGCAAGGCAGAGAAATACAAAGTTCGGTTGGTAGCAAAAGGTTATTCCCAGGTGCCGGAAATCGATTTTGGTGATATTTTTTCTCCTGTTGCCAAAGTTACTTCTATTAGATTACTTTTATCTGTTGCTGCTGCATTTAATTTTGAGGTAGAACAGATGGATGTGAAGACAAAATTTCTTCACAGGGATTTGGAAGAGGAGATCCACATGAAACACCCTGAAGGCTTTATGGTGAAGGGGAAGAAAGAGCTGGTATGCAGGTTAAAGAAGTCTCTGTATGGGTTAAAATAGTCATCAAGGATGTGGTATCAGAAATTTGATACCTATATACGGGGACTTGGCTTCACCAGAAGCGAGGATCACTGTGTTTATTTTAAATTAATTGGTGACTGTGTTATTTATTTTGTCTTGTATGTGGATGATATGTTGTTGATTAGAAATGACAAAGAAATTATCTAAGATTTGAAGACCCAAATATTCTCCAAATTCGACATGAAGGATCTTGGTGATGCAAACTATATTTTGGGCATGAAAATTAAGAGAGATCGGGAAAAGAGGAAGCTCTAGTTAAACCAGAGGAAGTATGTCGAGACTATATTGCAGAGGTTCAATATTCAGGATAGTAAACCGGTGAATGTTCCGATTCCTGTAGGTAAAAAGCTGTCTGCTGAACAGTGTCCCAAGGCACAAGAAGAAGAGGAGGATATGTCTTGTGTTCCATATGCAAGTGCAGTGGGTAGCCTGATGTATGAACTGGTCTGTACTCGACCAGAGATTGCACATCCAGTGGGAGTATTGAGCAGGTTTATGTCAAACCCAGGGAAGGAGCATTGGACAACGGTGAAGCAGGTTTTCAGATATTTGTGTGCCACTAATGATTATGGCTTGTGCTACCAGGGAAGGCCAAGATTGGAAAGAGTGTTGGAAATTCGTGGTTTTGTTGATGCATACTGGGCTGGAGATATGGACCAAAGAAGATCTACAAGTGGGTATGTGCTTAGCCTATTTGGAGGTGCAGTCAGTTGGATGAGTAAAATACAGTCTGTAGTGGCTCTTTCAACTACAGAGGCAAAATACATGGAAGCCACTCATGCAAGCAAGGAAGCAGTTTGGTTGCAGAGATTGTGTTCAACTATGGGGCTGGTGCAGCAAGCTCTAAGGATAGACTGTTATAGCCAAAGTTCAATTTTCTTGGCTAAGAACCCTGCTTATCATTCAAAGACAAAGCACATTGATGTTCAATATCACTTTGTGAGATATATGGTTGAAGCTAAAAGGGTGTTTCTAGTAAAGGTGGACACTTTGAAGAATGTTGCAGATGCATTGACAAAGTCTATGAGCACTCAAAATTTCTGTTGGTGTAGAGAAAAAATGGGTGTTGCAAAGTTGGGCTAATGACTCAGCTCTCCTGTGGCCCCCTGCGGAAAGAAAAAAACAAGTGGGAGAATGTTGGGTATGTGTTATATTACTTCCATGACTAATCACGCACAGAGGGGGCGATAGCCCCACTTGTACATTGCACTAGGCGCAACGTCAGGGGGGTCACAGGGGTAGTGCTAGCCCCCCCTGTCGGGGGTTTAGGGCAGCGCCCCGAGAAATTTTTTTTTTTTTGGTCCTTATTTTCTGGTGGGCATATCCGCCCATGGTTTTGTGCATGGGTTTGCACATGGTTTTGGGGTATGATGGTTTTTGGCCCTTGGTATTTTGTATATCTGGTCAAAGGAACTATGGTTATGTTCTAATCCAGGGTTAATGGATTGGGGTTTATGTATGCTTCGGCATGTATATATATGTGTTGTAACACTAAAAGGAATATAATGAAAAATCAAGCTAGTCATCCCGATTTAGGATCGAGGGGAAAATATCTGTGTTTATCTATTTTATGTTTTATGCTCTTGCTATTGTTTATTTTTTTTTGTAAGATTCGTTAGTAGATAATTTCTGTACAGGGTTAAAACCTACACTAACAGAGATTTTCCATTTTCAATTTGAAAAATCTTCAGTCCAAATAATGACATTTCAATGGTTTTCGTTTCATGGATGTACATATCAAAAGGCTTTTTCATACATTGATAGTGCACCTCATGCATTTCATTTTTTTGTAGCATTTAGAGGCAGCCCACACCCTATTATGCCACATAGAAAATTGTTGTTCTAGATGTGGGAGTTCATGACAAAAAATAAGGTGTTATCTCAAGGAAAAATCAATATTCGTTGTGTCTTTCTCTTGCTGGTATTAGAAATCTATTTATATAATTAAATTCAATGGAGGACAAGAAGTAGTAGTTGCACCTTCAATTGAAATGGATAAATAAATACTGTCAAATTTCGCCTATTTATGAATCCGCTTCTTGTGGAAGTTAGATAACAGTTGTATGAGTTTGAGAAATTCTAGAAAGTGAAGCAACTTGAGGAAAAATTGTGTCTCTTTTCAACAATTGTACTCACAAAGACATCAATGCATTCATTACTTTATACAAATAAATTAATTAACCGATCCTACAAGTTGTATCCAAGCATAATAACAGGATACTTCCGAACATCAACTAATAGAAGCCTACAGATTTGACCACGAAATCCACATGAAGCTACAATGTTTCTCCGCAAGCCCCAAAATCTGCAGCTTATGCCTCAAAAAATTTGAATTTTTTTTTTCTCCATAGACCTTAACTCCTTACATACTGTAGTCTTCGATCCGTGTTTTATTTCCGAACCCCCAACACCCTGTGCAAAGCATTTGCAAACATATTTGATTGATCCTGTTATCTAGATAAAACAACTTTGGCTTGTTTAAATGACTCAATGGATTTTCCCTTTCAAGGTATGAAAACTGCCACTAATTTTGTAATGATTCACCCTCACTGCCCAATCTGTGCACAAGTGAAATTGTTGAAATAAAAAATGGGCATTGAGGGTGAAGCATTGTCAGAATTGTTGGCATGGACACGGAGTTCCTCTTACTCACGGCTTCATTCGAGAAAAAAAATGTTGTCCACATTACAACATCACTAATTCCATATATACTCCATTCACCATGAAATTTCTTCATATCCATAGAAAATTATTGCCATAAAATCATTTCCCACTTTCAATTTGTAAAATCTAAACTAAAATATATTGAAATTTCAGTGGTTTCCATTTCACATATGTACATATCAGAAGGATATTTCATATATTGATAGTGCATCTCATGCATTTTTTTTAGTATTATACTAAACGAAGTCATCAACCATTTAAAAAACAAATATTATGGAAAACTAAATGACTATTGTGGAAGCTTTGGCTTCCAAATTGGCAAATTCTGGACTCTAATTTATTGAATGGCTTAGTTGATTTCAAGATTAATCATTTTCATTCTATCCTTCTATATTCCTATTTTCATAACAAGATTTATTTTTTGGATACCTTTATTTTTTGAGTAGGATGTATATGTTGGATAAATTCTTCTAAACAACATTCTTCTTCAGCAATCGAGCCATAACGAGTAGGTTCGACTGGATTTCATTGAGATGATTAAGTGTAACTTCTGACTAACTCACTATCAACCTTACTTTGATCAAACCACCACTTTCTTCCATGAGTGATCTAACACTAAAGGCAGGTGCCTTTTCCTCTGAATCTTGAATTTTCAGGAAGGTCTGCATTCTGGAAAAAAATCCCTGTATATAGGAAGCTACAATGCACTATTGAAACATTCAAGTACTTTCATGATATATTTTGAACTACATTTCTGAAAGGTTTTTCTTGAGAAGTAGTGATTCAAGTCTATGCAAGCCCCCCACTTGTAACTTTAAAGTTTGGGCATTGGGGCATCATGGAAGGTCCTTTCAAAGGCCATAAACCAACGATAGAAACTTTGCAATTCATTGGAACTGTTATTTCTAACATTAGCACACTACACTACACCTAATCTTCAACCTTCAACGTTTAATCAATTCTTAATCAATTTTTAAGAAGTATTACAGAATCGTGCAACTCATATAGTTGTTCAGTATCAAAGTCCATTCTAATATTTTAAGAGATTATTAATGTCTATAGCTTGTACTACATGGTCAAAAACTGACATTTCAAGCCAATACAAAATCCAAGAGTTAGACATTATAAAAGACCCGAACAAGCAAGTAAAACAGACCTTCTATCATACATCTAAAGCTAACACACTTAAGTCATAAAAAAGAAAGACACTATAACAAATTCATCAAGGGGAAAGCACACCATCATACCCATAAACAAAAAAACTGAAAGGGGCTCAAAACTAGGTCTTTTCCATTAATCTTGCACAAGCTTAACGTATTTTCAGGATGAAAATTTTCATAGGGGAAGCCATCAATAGAATTTTGGACTTCGAGTCCGAATACATCAGCCTTGGTTATGGGGCATTGGCCATAGTTCATAAAGCCAAATCTGAACAAAGTGGCAGCGAAACAATGAAGGGAAACGAGGCAAGCAACACTGTAGTCCATGCAAGTGTTTTGTTATTATACTTAATTGATAGTTTTGATCAATTGTTAATTATACTAACACATTGAAATTATTTTTCCCACGTTAAAGCTTCTAAGGGATAGTTTTGGCCCTTGATATAGATCTTTGAAGAATTTTTTTAAATAATTTTTTTTTGGGTTTTACCGGATTGAAAGAATATTTCTACTAGGGTCCCTAACTATAATTTGTCTATGGGACACTCATCCATTGAATGATTATAAGGTGATGCAACCATAAAGTACAGGGTGAGACTACTTATATGTGGTTGCTGATAATACTTCTTCTTTCGGTGTCTTTGCTTGAAATCCCCTTCTTTTCCCTAATTAGGAGTTCTGAAAATAAATTATAAAAAATACCACTGTAATATACTAGTCTATAAGTGTAGTATATTGGTCTACATTTGGCAGCGACTTGTTACCTCCAGAGCCATCCTTGTTTAAAAAAATGTAAGGGTTGAATTTTATTATGGTATATCCCAATCAATGGAATTGTTGTACACTCACTATTATACATCAGTTTAATGAAATTGTTGTACACACGCTATTAGACATCGGTTTAAATCTAAATATAAGTTATGGAAATTTGAAGAAGATACATTTTTTTTTTCAGAAGAAAAAAAACAGCTGTATTTTATAAGATATAAAATAGTACATAATCATATGAGCATATTAGGTTCCAGATATTCATCCCCATGGGGATGTTTGCATATATATCATTCCATGCCAGTATAAAAAAAGGCCTCATATATCATATGGACATAGAAGCACTCATAAATGAGATTGTTAAGATCATGGAAAGAGATCAGATATGAAAATAAACTAATCGTAGCCATATCTAATAGGGAGGCTGCATAGAAAGGTTCAAAAACGCTAGTATTGATAAGCTTGCAAGATAATAACCCAGGCATTGCACAGAAAATCTTTCATTGTAAAATATGCCACCGGCTCACTTGAATAAGTCTCTGACATGCTTGCAAAAATAAAAGGAGGAAACCAGGCTCGCTTGGAAACATAAACACCACTATGTATAACAGTCCCATATGAAGAATATGACAAGAAATACAGACCAAAAAATCCGTCTCGCTTGATACAAAGATAACCAGGCTCGCTTGAAAACCATAGGAGACCACCGGCTCGCTTGAAAAAATGCAGGAAAAATGTGCTCAGGCTTGCTTGATAACACTTATTCAGGAGTTGCGTCATTCATACAAAAAAGTAGCTAGAACAAACCCTGTATTGGCAAGGGAAGAACAAAAACAAAAGGAAAAGATGCACCGGAGACCCCAGAACAATCCGAAAAGGCCAATTAGGGGATGGGAATGTTCCCAGACCATACCAAGTTGTTGTCTAAATACTATTCCACCAGCAGGATCCCAAACTCCAAGCCCAATCCTTTTTTGTAAAATAGATGGAAAAAAAATGCATTATCATGAAAAGTGACTTAATGAAGTTGATCTTCCTTGGGCATGTGTAGATTAAAAGAAGAAGCATCTAAGAAATGGTAAGCATTATGTACTAAGTGGTAAAGTATTTTTGTACAATATTCATTATTTTCCACTTTATTCAGATTAAATGGGAAAGAAAATAAGAAATAAAATAAAGTATTCGTATGCATTATTGACCTTTTTGACGTACAATATGCAGACTAAAAGAAGAAGCAACGACGAAATGCAAGCATTATGCATTACTATGGTGCAATAAGTGGTAAATGATTGGTATGTATTATATACTATGAAGAAATTTAGAAATAATATATGTTTAGGTTTAAAGTATATTATCGTAATATCTAGAAGGGAATTATTATTTTTATTACAAATTCTCTTGAGTTTATGTGAATTATAGATTTTCTCATTTAAAGAATAGGAAGAAAGATAAATATTCTTATTTTATTTTTTGATTGTAGATTTTTTTGAGTTTTCATTGATTTTTTATTTTTTTTCGTAAGAAAAAAAACAACTGTATTATATTAAATAAATAGTATATCGGCTTATCATAAATATTCTATTCTGATATTTATCCCTATGTTGAGGATTAGCATATATTTCAATTTCCATGTGGAATTTATATGAGAGACTACATCATAAGCACATTTAACATTGATTCAGCTAAAAATAAAACTCACAGGTTGTTTAATCTATAGAGAAAGACCTGTTTAAGCATTGGAGATTACTGTATGTGTTTTGAGAGAGCATTGATGTCCGCTTGTCTTCTCTTGATCTTTGGACTGTATGAGGCTCTCTCGTAAAGATAAACCGGGGTCACTTGATATATTAAGGGCTCGCTTGTGTACATATACATCCTCATTTGCTATCATTCCAGGTCTGAGATCATAGTTCCAATTATCTTCCCAGAGGTTGGAAGTTGTAACTCAAAAAAACATGAGATCACAGGCTCACTTGATGGGGATTGCAAGCTCACTTGTTATGCCAAAAGTGAATTCAACAGGCTCACTTGTAATCAAATTTCTTATGCAAAAGGGCTCACTTGTACTCAAATATCATGTGCCAACAGTCTCGCTTGTATATTCTGATCAGGCTCGCTTGTGTTGTGTATTCTTCCATGCTAAAAGACAAATTGAAGAGGTAGATTATTGACTGAGAAAGTAAAAAAGAGCTATTAGCAAAAAGGAAATCTCATCCAGTGACTCTGAGTCCACCAGAAAAACAGTGTTAAGGAATTGGAATGTCCTTGGTCCAGACCAACTTGTTGTCAATAAATTATGCTACCAACAGTTTCCCGAACTCCATTCCTAACCCCTTTTTGGATAAGAAGCCTGCTCGTGTATTATTCTCCCTGTATATTTGATGAACGGGAGGTGACTCCAATTTTCTCCATAAGTATATTGCCCTCTTGTACCAGCCATGGGATGAAATTGTGGAGTTAGAAGAAAGGCCCATAAAGGAATCAATAATGAGCTTAGAATCACCATAGATTGAAACCTTTGTAGCTTCAAGTTGTATGCGGCTAGAAGGCCACACCACATGGCCATTAATTCAGCTAGATTATTTGTGCCCCTTCCTCCGTTCCAGCATACCGGTATCCGCTCCGATTCTGTGATTTTGATCCAAGCCCCGCATCCCATGATTCCATCTTGACATGCACCATCGAAAAACATAGCTAGCAAGGATATCGAGTGGGGGCGGATCCTCCTAGATTCATCCCGAGCAGACTGTATAGCAGGTTCCCTACCTCTAATCCAAAACATGATTGAACAGTAAATCTGTGGTATATGAATTGAGGTCCCATAAAAAATGTGCCTATTCCGACATTTCCATATCTCCCAAATAAGAAAGAAAGGCAGTGATTGAAATTGACCAGACACCTTATCCCATCTGCTAACACTCTCATTAAAATCTATTGGAACCCAATCTGTGCTGAGAAGAGATTTTTTGAACCATAAAATTTAGATAATTCAATAATTCTAAAATTTACTTCATGTAGATTCCTCGTTGTTAATATTTTTTATGATTACATAGAGTAAAGATAACACATATTTATTTTGATTATAGATTATTTGAACTTATACCGATTAAAATTTTGGCTATACCCATGAAAATTTTGGCATCCATTGAATATTGAATAAAATCAATTATTTAACTTATATATATATATACTCTCGAGTTTAATTTTTTATTTTTATTAACGTGTAATATGGAATTAATAATAGTTTTTTTAAATAAAAATAATAACGTCTTATATATATATAGATGGTTAATTATGATTAAAAATATTTTAAAGCATTATTAATTTGGGGTTCATTGTGTTCATTTAATTTGTTGTTGATTGATGATATTCAAGCTTAGTATAAAGAAGAGGTAAAATTATTTCATTCTTTTTCTCAATTATAAATAATGTTAATGTTAAGCTACATAATTTTATATTAGTTATAAAGAGAGATAAAATAATTAAAAGTAAATATATATATATATATATATATATATATATATATATATTTCTTATACTTTTTCAAGTTTTCATTATAGGACTATAATAAAATATTTCAATATCCATATTCAGGTTAACTAATATATTTTAATACAAGTCTTAACGATTTGCTTAATTTCTGTTATTGAGAAGATACTTTATGGTTTCTCTAGCATGAAGTGATCCTTGGAATGGATCTACTTAGTACAAATAATTCATAAATGATCTTTGAAGTTAATAAATTCCATATATATATATATATATATATATATATATATATAAAGTAAAAAAATAAATTATTTCAATATTGATTATAATAAAATATTCCAACGTAAAAAAATAATTAATATAAAAAAATCAATTTCTAATAAAAAAATGATGTGTAATTCTTTCAATTATTAATATAAAATTTGTTTGTGAAATTTAAAAAATATCAATAATATAAAAAACTTATAAATAAGATATTTCAATATATTGAAGTGTATATAAAAATGTATTAGTAACCAATATATCTATATATATATAGATAATTCCAATTTTTAAAAGAGATTTTGAAGCGATTTGATTTTTCAAAAAAATAAATAATAAATGTGGTTAAAACAGATTTATACCAATAACTTTTATAACACATTATAAAATTTTATTATTATATTAACTATAAGATACGAATTTATATTACATATAAACCATGTAAAAAGTCATTTTTTAAAATTGTTCTATTAACTATATGATAAGAATTTATATTACGTGTAAGTAGTGTAAAATGTCACTCTCTCAACCTTTAAGAAAAACAAAATAATAAAAATAAATAAATAAATTTACTAATAACTTTGAAATTGTCATCACTCAGCCCAATTTTTAGTAACTGGTGATTTTTAACTAGGTCTAAACACAAAGAAGTTGAACGTGACCTTTGAAAAGGTTTAAACGTGAAGGAGTTGAATGTGATGATGAATGTAAAAGTGAAAAATTTGGGACCTGATATATTTTTTTATGAGTAATAGTAGATAAGAGTTTTCATAAGTTATTTTTCTTTTTAGGGTAAAGAGTTACTTATTGAGAATAAAATTAATGTTTATATAGTTATAAAAATATTATGAAAATTCATATCATAATATTTATAAAAATATATATTATAATTCAAATAATTAATTAAAAAAATAAAATAAGTGTAAAAATTTGATAATTTTGATAATAATTAATTTAAAGAGTTATTTATTTATTTATTTATTACCCACGTGGCGAAACACCCATTTTCCTTCTTATCGGCATGCTTCGTATCCTTATTTCTCCCTACGCTGGTTTTGCTCCTCTTATGGGACCTTTCACGGGGGCCTTTGACTTGATTGTGTCGGTGCAATCTTCCCAACCGTCATGATGGAATGGAGCGAAGTATTAGGGTCTAAGAGTGGTTGGTATTGGTAAGGTCTCTATCTGTAGTACTTGTCTACCCAATATCTTATGCCTTGGCCGTAGAATTCACTTAGTTCTTGTAAGTTGTAATCTGAAGATCGTTCCTTATTGGAGAAATAAAATAAGTGTTCAATTAAAATAGTTTTGATAATAATTAATTTTAGGAAAAATATTTTTTATTTATCACTTTATATAATTATTAAATTTACATTTTCAAAGTTAAGTAATATAAAAAATATAAACATTTTAAATATATATTTATAAAAGAGTAAAATACTACACAAATAATAAACATAATGATATTACTCACATTTTAATATTTTAATAATGATATTACTCTTATTTTAATATTTTTTAAGTTTACTTTTGTTCTAATATAATATCAATTTTGATAATAAAAAATTCCATATTAATTTAATTAAAATTTATAAAACCACTGTTTATATAGGGAAACTTAATTGGCTAGCATTGTGTATGAAGTATTTTTTTGTCAATCGAATAAATCTATTTAGTAAATAAATGATTACAAAATGTTTGTCCAAAAAATGGTGTTCATCAAGTTTCATTTCGATTAGATTTGTTGGCCAAAAGCACCACACAAAAACTGTTTAGAAAATACCAAAATTTTCTTAAAACTGAGAACCGTAAAGACCGATATGCCCAAAAGACTCTTGCAATAAAAAAATAGCTCACAAACAACACTCGACACGATGATGCCTCAAATCATTACCCGAAGGATCTGGATGTTTGAATTCTCCATGGACGTGTAAGTATACATGTGCTTGCCCCTCTAGTTTCTACATGCGCTCACCTAATCGCCTTTAGCCTTTGTGGAGTGACGCTAGGTGATCCTACATATTCCATTGATTGCTAAGTTGCAGATTGTTCATGAAAGTTATTATTTCACTAAGATCATCATGTCTGTCCTCATTCAAATGTTACAGGAGCAAAGAATTTCCACAATTGTGCTTCCAAGGTGTCTATGGAGGCAAGAATAAAAACAAGTCTAAGTGACTGATCCAAGTTTTGGGATTCCCCCTCATCTAACTTTGCATCTTGTACCTTGTCTCCCTCCACTACCATGACTTCTCTTCTATGCTTCACTCCCTACCCTAACAATCCTATCCCTCTTCTCAGTCGGACCCTCTGTCTGACCATTTTCACTGCCCCTCTAGTCCATTTTTCCTGACACTCCTCCTCCTCCACTTCACCATAAACCCAAGAAACCACCAATCCCTAGCATCCCTTTGCATAATTCCAATACTTCAAAAGTTGCTCCTTAGTGGTGGGTTTCCACCGCCAACCAAGGTCAACACCTGAACTCACTACCTTATTATCACTATCTTTGCACCAATACTATCACGCCCACTATTAGTTAGTGTCTAAATGGCCCTCAAACCCCCTATTATCCTCCCACTGCAAAGATACAGAGCTCGAGTTCCATACAAAAAAACTAACCCACTAATTTCACTACACGGGGTCTAGTCTTTTTGTGATTACAAGCTACTCTTAACCCAAAAAAACAAATCCCAAAGACCGTCTCGGTTGATAAGAAACACCCTCAAAATACACCGCAAACAAAAAATATAAAAGTATTTGTTTCAAAGGCTTATTCGGTTCACTAGAGCCAAGTACCAGGGAAACGTTCTGGCTCCTATAATCTAGCTATGCGAACTCCCACCACAATGAAAGTGCCAACTACAAATCACTCAAGGTACCAAACTAGACATTGATAGCCACCCACGATGCACCAAGAACAACCTTACCTACATACATCACTTTTGATCCCTGAGAACCTCAATCGACAAAGTTTTCACGAGTTGGTGCCTCATACAAATGCTTTGATCCCTTTATCACCTTCACATACACCCATGCCCAGACTCAATAACAACATCAATTCACCCACCCACACACATATATATTTAACACCACCCATCGTGAAAGTTCCAAGATGAAATCACATCTATCACACATGTCATTTGTACCATGCTTCATTTTCGAGGTAAGGACGAGGCTTCAGTTTTCGAGGTGGGGAGGTGTTCCTTTATGTCTTTCATTAATCCTTTTATGCACCCCATATCATTGTGTATAAAACATTATGTAAACCATGAAATTCAATTTTGAAATCTCCACTAAATTAAATTAACAAAAACATTTAAAATATTTTATTTTAAATTTAATTATTAAAAAAAACTAATTAAATGTGATATTTAATTTTAAAAAATTAATATTTAAAAAATTATTATTGTTAATTAAAGAAACTATTATTTTTAATTAATTTAACTACCATTTTATTTTTAAAATCCCAAATTTTCAAAATGATTTTAAGCCAACACTAATAAACAAGATTTAAATTACAATATTACTTTAATCCATCACTAATATACCAGGTTTAAATGAGATAAAAGGAAACGCTCTCACCATGGAGATTTATTTTTAAAAACATGAAGATTAATATGAAAATACAAATAAAAGATAAGTTTTTTAGTTTATTAGGATGTAATGCTTTTTTTACTTCACCATGATTCATTAAAGAATATGAATAAGGGTTAAGTTGGTTACGATGTAATGTTTTTTATTTCACCACCATGCATTAGAGAATATATGAATAAGGTCTAGATGCTCCAATAATTATGAATAAGGTCTGGATGCTCCAATAATTTTTTATTTTCAAAATTTAATATTATTTTAAAAATTTTAATAAAAAAACTTGTTAGATTATAATTTTTTTTGTTAGATTATAAATTTTTTTGGTTTATGTTAATTTATTAATGTATGTGAAAATTGGTATAAATGAAGTTTAAGTAGATATTTCTTTCTCAGTGACACTCCACCTAATTAGTGTTAAAGTGAATATTTTCTTAGAATCGTTATTTTAGTAAAATATACTAAGGATTAGCTTAGTGTTGATAATATATAATTTTAAAATATTTTTTATATTTTGAAAAAATTTAAATAAAATAATTAGGAAATATTTATTCTTAGTTATGGGATGATTGATTACATTTTGTTTAAAAAATTTCTATAATGAGAAAATAAGTCATTATAAACTCATTTCTTTAATATAGTGCTGGTTATATTTTTGTTTTAAGAAAACTATGTGTTTTATTTAAAAACACTAAATATTATAAAAAATCTTATATATTATAAAAATATATTTTACAATTAAGACATTAGCTTCAAAATCATATTAAACCTATTTAAAGTAAGTGTTGGAAATGCAGAAGAGTAAAGGCATAAATAACGCAAATAATTTACACGCAATAATACACATAAGCTACGGCTCTTCTATTAATCACATGAATTTCAATCACTCTCTCTTTGATTACAATGAATCTGATGAAGGGTATTTATCCTGACTCACTTGACATGCACACACTTACATAACTCAACTTGACCATCACTCACTTAACTAACTCTCTAACTCACTTACCAAATTCATCTATCACACAACTCAACTTACTAAGCGCTTACTTAACTAACTGTCTAACTCTTCACACAGGAGTTAATTAGCCATTTTAACACTCACCCTTAATTATTACTACTAAACTAAAACATAACTCATGACAACTCAAACATGCCTACTGGTCTATGTCTCATCTAGGCTTACAACACCCAATTTTCTTTTGTGAAACTCAAACACATCTATTTCTAATGGATTTGTAAATATATCAGCTAATGGATCACTAGATTTACAAGGCTTCAAGTGAACTTATCCATTGCTCACAAGTTCTCTAATAAAATTATATCTAGTATCAATATGCTTTCTCTTTTGATGAAACACGCTATTCTTGGATAGTGCAACTACTGAGGTGTTGTCACAATATATCATTGTTGATCCTTATTGTTTTTTCTTGAGTCCATCCAATACTCTTCTTAACCATACTGCTTGACATGTTGTTGAAGTTGTTGGTACATATTTTTCTTCTGTTGATGATAGTGTCACAATGGGTTTATTCTTATATGCCCATGAAATAACACCTAAACCAAGGTGGGACACATAACTGGATGTGCTCTTCCTATCATCCAAACTACCTACAAAATCACTATCTGTGTATCCAATAAAATATTTCTTTTATGTACTTGCATACATTATGCCACAATCTCTAGTTCCTGCTATGTATCTCAAAATTATTTTTCCTGCACTCTAATGTGTGCCTTTTGGAGTCTCCATAAATCTGGAAATCAAACTCACTCCTTGCATAATATCTGGTCTTGTAGCTATCAGATACATAAGGCTGCCAATCGATCTTTGGAATAGAGTTGGATTAACATTTAATCCTTCATCGTCCTTACTTAAATTTGTACTTGTTGCCACTGGTGTAGGTACAGGTTTTCAATTATCCATCCTGAATCTTTTCAGCAAATCTCTGGCATATTTGTTTTGGAAAATAAAAATTCATTTTTTAGATTGCTCAAATTCTATGCCAAGAAAATATTTCATGAGACCAAGATCTTTCATCTCAAATTATTTTATCATGGTTGCTTTAAGTTCATCTAACTCAAGATCACCTGTAAAAATCATATGATCAACATATAAGCAAACAATCAAAATATATCCATGCTCATTTACCTTTGTGTACAAGGTATGCTCAATGTTTCTTCTGCAAAATCCATTCTTAATCATGTAGCTATCAATTTTTTTATACCATGCTCTAGGTTCTTGCTAGAGTCCATAAAGTTCTTTCTTCAACCTGTAAAATTTATCTTCTTTACCTTCAACTTCATAACCTGGAGGCTGTTGCACATAAATTTCTTCTTCTAAAATTCCATTCAAGAAGGTTGATTTGACATCCATCTAATATAATTTCCACTTGTTATGAGATGTTGTGGCTAGAGCTTCTCTCACAGTATCAAATCTGGTTATTAGAGAAAATGTTTCTCCAAAGTCTATTCTTGGTTTCTACGAGAATCCTTTTGCTACAAGTATTGCTTTAAATCTGTCAATTCACCTTTCTTACTCAACTTAGTCTTGTACACCCACTTCCCAACAATGAGGTTTTTATCCTTTAGCAAATTAACCAAATCCTATGTATCATTCTTTTCAATAGAATCAATATATTCATCCATGGCTCGCACCCGATTTTCATCTCTAATTGCTTCTTCAAACGAAGAAGGTTGGAATGAAAACAATGTAAAATTTGAACTAACATCCAAATCATGATAAATATCTTTCAAACTTCTCATGTTTATCTTACCATTACTTGATTTATCACCTGGTTTGTTGATGGGAGAATTCTGGTCTATTGATCTGCTTGAAGATCCATGCTACTCTGAAAATATTGGATTCCTTGTTGGTGTGACTCTGTTTGGTGTCTGCTCTTTTGATTCTTATTGCTCCTTTTCTGCTACATAATCCTCTTCCATAAATGGTGCTTGTGCATCAACGATTTTGTCTACAGTCCCATTCCATGACTCTTGTTCTTTAAACACAACATCTCTGTTGATTATTGCCTTCTTGGTGACAAGGTTATACAATTTTTAAGCTTTTGACTACTCACTATAACCAATAAATATGACATTTTCACTTTGATCATCCAATTTTACTCTTATCTGCTTAGGCACATGTGCATAGGCTACACATCCAAAAACTCTGAAATGAGATACGTTACATGAAATACCTGACCATGCTTCTTCTGGAACTCTGTTCATCACACACTTTGTATGTGATTTTTTTATCGCGTAAACAACACATGCAACTACTTCTGCCCAATACTCATTAGAAAAGTGTCTTGCGTTCAACATGCTCCTTTTCATGTTCATAATTATTCTGTTCTTTATCTATGCTACACCATTCTGTTGCAATGTGTATCTAGTTGTAATCTGTCTTCTGATTCCACGTTGTTTTCAGTACTCATAGAATGCTTTCGAATCATATCTCCACCACAATCTGACCTCAATACATTTATTTTTCAATCACTTTGGTTCTCTGCTAAGGCTTTGAATTCTTTGAAATTTGCAAAAGTTTCAAACTTCTACTTCAAAAATTAAACCCAAGTCTTTCTACTATAGTCATCACTAAAAGTAAGGATATAACAACTTCCACCAATCGACTGTGTCCTCATAGGTTCACACAAGTATGTATGCACCAACTCAAGTGGTTTCTTTGCTATGTATGAAACTACCTTCAGAAAATTTTCATGGTGTTGCTTTCCCAAGATGCAACACTCACAAGTACTAGTAGGTTCTTTGATAGGAGGAAATCCTCTGACCATCTGTTTCTGCTACAAAAATCTTAAACCAAAAAAATGCAAGTGTCCAAACCGAAAGTGCCATAATCAGTAATCATTATAACATGAAATTGTAAAATAACTAACATGACTGTTATATTTCGTAATTAGAGAAAAGAGTATGTTCCTCGTCATTTGCACCTTCTCTATTAGCTGCTTGCTTGGGGGTTTTTCATAAATAACACACTTTTGCTCCTGTTATCACTCTAGTAATTTCTTAAGTTGTGGTATTTTGACTTTTTAGTCAAATAATACTAGAGGTAACCACAAACCTACTTCAAATTCTAGGATCTAGCCTTCCTAGAATTCAGAGAGGGCTTTCTCTTTATGATTTATCTTTGTTTGATTTATAAATGTTATGCTAGTTATGAAAGTACAATTTGGTTTTGGTTTAAAGGGTTTGGGGGGGGAAAAATCACTTGGAGGTAAAATAGAGAGAAATATACTTGTCCATTGGGTTATGGAGTCTAAATCAAGCTAGAAACCCTAGAAATCAAGACTAAAAAGGTACAAATATATTCATAGCAAGATAGATAACCCTCATAGATTTGGGAAAGTTGTTTTTGTGAGGTGGTATGATCGCGATAAAGGACACTTAAGGATCCTTTGATCTAGAAAATGGAAGTAGGAGGCAGAGGTCAAATGGGAGTGAGAGCAATTAAGAATTTTCAGCACTAGAAATCAGAAGAAAACATTAAAATGGAAACTAGTTAAAGACGGGGAGCACTTGACTAATCATGTAGTAATACTCCTAGTTACACATTCAGACAGAACAAACATATAATGAATGCATGAAACTTAGAAAAGGAAAGAGTGACAAGTGGGAAGTACTTCACTCATCAACTTATCACAGGGATCCTGAATTATGATGCCAGTCAGCTTGTCCAGTCTGCTACTTTGAAATCAAACACACAATAGCCTCCAATGTTCAACAAAAATGTCTATAGTAAAGTCCAGCAATTTTATTCCACACTGAATACTTCTAATGTAGAATTATTTATACAAAATGTAATTACAAATATCCTAGGAGAAATCTAGGAATATCTTTAGGAAAAATAAAATATATTTACATAATAAGAGGGAGAACTGCTTAACAAATCAACAAGCTGTCCTCTTATTGAAAATAAATAGAACTGTTTAATCCAACAAGGATCTTTTGATTGACTAGTTGTCCTTCTTGTTGGCTACTAGAAAATATCAGGCTTTTGACTTGCCTTCACTGACACTCTTTCATCTGGTACTATTTAACTAATACTCTTTAACGCTAATACACTTTTGACTATTAGATCACTGCTTACTGTTGTAAAAATATGTCTTTTTGCAGTAAAATCAGCAGTCTGCCTTTTTATTTCACTGTTATTTTTTATTGTTTTTCAAGGTAACCTTCCTTCATTGTTTTACCTCTTATTGTTACATTAAATTAGTAAATTCTTGCCACTGTTCTGCCTTGGGAATTTGAACATTCTTCAGCTTCCTGAAATTTTCATCAGCCTCTGTGTATTTAGAAAAAGTAGGCTTGAAAACGAATAGATGTTTAATCTCATGTTGTAAAAAGAATTGATCTTCAAAATGCTGAAGGAGGACTTTTCTCATGGGAGTGCCTTATGGTAATGGTTTGTTGACGTGTTCCTTAGCAACTTCCCTAATATTTTTATCATAATATTTTTGGGGCATTAGTTTTTCATTAAAAACATGGATGTCTGGCAGGCCCCTCTATCTTAAGTTTGTGTATTTTACCATAAACTTTGTTATGGAAATGTTCATTGATTCACATTTCTCTTCCATATTATTCATCAAATTCTTCTTAGTTACAACCTTTTTAATCTGTAAAATTGTTTCTGTTTTGTCCAATACCTGTAATTCCTCCAGTTCTGCCCTGTTCTTGCTGTTCAAGAATGTGATGAGTTTTAAAGCCTGAGCAGGCTTATCAGTTAACTCATCCTTCGCCTTTTGAATCTCTGCCTGAGCTGCTAGTAATAAATCTCTCTGCTCATATATAACCTGAATTGAAGGCCATTGAGTGTGAATGGCTTCAATTATGTTTTTCCATTGATGATTTTTTACAAATGAAATCTTCTCAGTGAAACTTAGCTCTTTTTATAAATTCTTGATCTGTTCTCCCAATCTGATTACTTTCCATTCATGGTTTTTAGCATTTATCAGAGCTAAATTATTTGTAGCTTCAAGATTATCAGCCATATTCTTTAGGCTATTGATTTCATTAGTTTTCAAAGACATTTCCTCCATAGCTTTAACAATTTGGTCTGCTTCATCTGTTTTTTGAACATGTGTAGTAAAAGAGTTTGTTATTGAAGTAGTAGCTGAAATAACTGGCACTGCAGTTGCCAATGGTTCTTTTGGTGCTATTTTCTCTCCTAAAGTGGAGGGCACTGCTATAGTTATTAATGGAATAACTATAGGAATTATAGGAGTCCCTTGTTCTGTTACAGTCTCTTTTTCTTTGACAAGGTGGTCCATTTGGTCCTCCATCTCTTTGATTTGAGTAGTCAGTTTAAGAATGAGGTTCATCATTTCTTCTTTCTCACTCTGATCTTGAAGGATTTCCTTGGTTTGTGGATGCTCACTTTGAGGAAGCTTGAGTTGTTTCCTCAAAGCTTCTATATCATCGTTCTTTTTCTTTATCAATAGCTCTGTTGCTTGAATGTTTGAGGGATCATATCCCACATGTAGAAATAATTCCTCTAAGGCTTTAATGCTTAGATCCTTGGCATATAAAGATGCCTTGTCAATCTTCATATGATCCTGCATATTAATGATGGTGTTCTGTAGCTTATTTTCACTAATTTCCTTGGTTGCTACTGTAGAATAAAGCATCTCTGATCTTTGTCTGTGAAATTCAATTTGGTCTAGCTCATGGACCTTTTCTGTATCAACCTCAAGGTCCACCTTTTGATAATCTTCTATTGTTTTAGGTGTGGAGGTACTAGGTTGTAGAAATGACATGATCATCTTGTTACTAGAATAATCAAAGGCTGACAATAGCCTGTTTTGATTTCCAGGCTTCTATTTTAGGAATGGAGAATATATCTCTGTTTTGATCTCCTCATTCTTCTGCTTTATCTGCTTGTATTTCTCCTTGATGTCTAAACAATTTTCCTCAGCTATTTGTGAGGAAGAGGCCTCCATATTAAGCTGCTTCTTAATCATCTGTGTTTCATCTTGATTGACTATTGATTCCTTTTCTATTTCCATAAGTGTTTCATTGATTATAGTTGTGGCTATATCATCATTAGTTACTGGAGCATCTTTCTCATCAACATCAATGGTTACTTTATCTTTGTCACCTGAACTAAATTTAAGCCTCTTATTATAGATCAGTTTGATTTTTTTATTTTTTTTTCTCTAGTTCATTCTGCTGTATAACCTCCTTCCTCTCTAATTCTTTTTGCTGATGTCTTTGGCTGTTTTACAAGTTCTAGAGCCTGTGTTGTATCCATTTTACCTGATGTCTCTGTATTACTTGTTTTATCTATCATTGTATTTTCCAGCCATTCAACTTGGTTGGAAAAAATTTCAATCTCAGGCTTAAGCTCATGTATGAAGGGAGTCAATTTGCATTTTACCCTTAGACTGCTCAGGATCCCTTGAGTATCATAGTTCCATGAAAAACTTTCTTGAAATTTAAACTATACTAATCTCTTTGTAATCTCTTTTTTTGCCTCTCTGTGGTTTATGATAAAGGGACTCACCTGATTCTTTAAATTAAATTGAGTCTTTTTTCTAGTAGCCATGAAGTTAAGAGAATCAGAATTGAGAATTTGTCTTAAATACTCCAGTGAAAAAATTCTCATGCTCATATATCTAGGCAAATTATAAGGTAATAATTTGGATCCAAAAATTATTAACTCTGTATGCTTCTCATAGAGATACCAATATCCTAATTTACTCTATTATTAAAGTTGCAAGATTCTTTTCATTTCCTCACTGACTCTGGGTTGTTCTGCTTTATTCAAAATGTTCATTGATGGATGTAGAAAGAGGTCTCAAAAATCTGTGTAGGTGAAATCACTACCCTCTTTCCTGAGCAAGGAATTCCACAAGATAATGGATAGAGGCTTACCCTCCAAGTCCATATTTTGTAATGAAATAGGAAATTTATTAGCTTTAAAGAATAAAAATAAGTGAAACAGATAGAATGAGTATCTAAAGACTCCTTCAGTGGGTAATTTTATCAGCTGATGATGGATATTGTTGGCTATGAAATCAAAAAAGTCAAAGATGATTGATGGAGGTTGGCCTGGAGATAAGGTGGATAGGAAACCTAGAATGGACTCATCAATGTGTCTAGCTGTAAATTGGGATAAAACAGGAAAAGAGGGTTTATTGAGTGAATTTTAACTGAAAAAAAAGGTTTTTAAGGTATCTTCAGGCTTTAAGTCCTTATACATCTTTGAATTTGGTCTTCAGGGGCTTAAAACTTGTGGACATTGCCTTCAATGAGTGATTTTTGCAATACAAAACTTCCTGGAAAAAATTGGCCAGGGTTTGGCCTCTTTTTGGCATTTTAAGGAAATTTTAATCCGGTGAAATCTCTTAATTAAAACCTGGTTCTATTATCGAAGGTTTAAAATTGAATTTATAGGATTAAGTGAAGTTATTTGACTGTTGAAAAGGATTTTGGAGGGTCTTGGTTGATTCTGAGGTCTGGTCAGGCTTACTAGAGTAGTAAATAGCTCTTGGTCAATCTTTAATGGTGCAATTTGCAATCAAATTCATAACTTCTGGGCATAAGTTGACAATCGGGGCTAAAAAGGCTTTACATATTCAAGTAGAGCTTTTCAAAGTTCATAATGTGCAAATAAACATAAAAATGTTGTATCAAAGGTTTTAACCCTTGATATTTTTCATCATAAATGTTCATTAAATGTGAGTCTTATCAATGGCGGGAGCGGTTTCAGATTCAAACAGCGAAACCAACAGTGGTTATCACGTCCATTTTGAGTGGCATGCTGTTTTAATAGAAATGAACGTGATCAAATGGAAAGCTGACACATCATGGAGGGTGAAATGGGGAATACCACCCATTTCATGTTCATTTTTCATTTGGGCGGACGATCATTTTTTGGGCGCGATATTGATCTTGCACCATCGGATCTGGAGTATGGGAGTGAAGGGTGAGGACTTAATTGAAAGCTGCGGACAATCAAAAGTGGGATCGGGGTAATGTTAAGTGGGTGTTTAAAGTTTAAAACCTTTATAAAACATGACTTTTAACCAAGGTTTCGATATGAAAGGGGGGTTTTTCATATAGACGGGTCTTATATATACATATAAAGCGTGAGGCTTTATATTGTATGGTGGAATATGTATAAGTGCGAGGTTATTTAAATTAAAAAAAACCTTAGTCTTATCATGATAGCACCTTGGATTAAAAATTCATGTAGAAAAAGAATTGATACGTGCATTGCAAAGGCGCAGGGGTCGAAACTTTATAAAAGACTTTATTTGTTTCAACACTCAGGATAAAATGTGATAGGCAGGAAAGTATGTTTATATTTTAAACATATGTATGGGCACAGAAATTATTTTGTTATATAGTTTTAAACCATTGAAGGGTTTAATAACCATAGGGGGCGGGATATATCATTAAGGTTAGTTTTAGAAAAAAGGGCACATTATTTGGGTTTTCATTTTAACATGTGGATAATATCTTTGGTCCAAAATCTTTATAATAGTGGGTTTTAGAGGGTATTTTAGATAAAGGGAATTATATAGATAGGACAAGGTATTTTTAGGGAATTAATAGCATAAGTCAAAATTTAATATGACAAAGGGAAATGGAATACAGAAAAATACACTAAATGACCAAGTAAAGTGAATAAATAAAGCAAATCTTTTCATTTTATCATTTCACCCATTTACTTAGGATAAAGTATTTTTGAGGGTTTTTTTATGTTTCTAAGTTAATCAAATGGGGTTTTATGTTTCATTAAGTAAGAAAGAGTCTTTAATTATGAAAGTGAGTTAAAATGTATGAATGAGGGATAAATAATGGTAAAGGGGATTTTAATCATAAGAACTCAACATTTCAACTATCCAGTCATCAAGCCTTGGGTCCGGTCCCAACAAAAGTCAGAGAAATGCTCTGAGCCTTTTTTACTGGTAGTATAGAATACTGAATATCTACAGGGGAAGGGAAATTAGTGATTTTTCCCGGTGATGAATATTACATGCTTTTTCCCACTTCTTTCTACCTACCCAACATTACTCTAGCATTTTTTCTTCCTTTCGGTAGGTGCATTTAGGCTAGCAACCTTGAAACATTTATTCTTTTAAAGCAATAAAACTATCTAAATCTACCTTATTTCATCTGAGGACTCAGATTAAACTGTTGAGCACCTCATTATTCACTACCTATCTATTGTTTTGTCAAGATTAAACTGTTTGACAAATCTTTATTCACTATCTGAAACATGGAAATTGAAAACATGAAAATTCAAGTTTAAACAGTTTAACTCATCATGGATTATGGCATTTATTGACACTCTGCCATAATCATTTGCAAAAAGTAAAAAGTAGTGGCATTTGGACTTGCACACTTTCATGTTTTATTTTCATCCTTTTTCTTTTGGGGTTTATATTTTTTTTAAGTCCTTTGATCTTTCTTTTATGAATTTTTACCCTCTTTTTTATTTTTGATTTTTTAAAAAAAAAAATTCAAAATACGGGAAAACAACTTGTAGAAAGCAAGGTATGTACATATTTTCCAAGACTATCAAAATTTAATTCAAAATTATGAATCCTATATTTATAGGACCCTAACAGCTCCTACAAGATAACTTTATATCTTTTTTGTGTCAATTGAACAACAGTTATCAAATTGCGTTTGAGAGGAGGAACACAATATACCTCTAAGATTGTCTTTCGCTACCCCTGCTTGGTCAGAATGTTGACCACTCCTTTTCCATATACATCCCCAGTCTTGTCAGTCCCCAATTTTACCTCTGTCTTCACAGTTTGATCCAAATTTGCACCACAATTCTTGTTGCCTTTCATGTGGTTACTTCAACCACTGTCTAATAGCCACACCTTATCAAAAGGTTCATGAATGTTGTTTCATGCTAGGAACATGGAGTTAGTATTCTCTATACTAGCATTATCTCTCTGGTTTCCTTGATCAACTATATTTTTCCTGCAATCACAAGCATAGTGACCAAATTTATTGCAATAATAACATTTCACCTTTCATTTGTCAGATCTTTGATTATTGTTGAATCTTTTGCTACTGCTACTTCCAATTTCATGTTCATACTCTTCTCGGCCATCTCTCTGACCGCCATATCTTCCGCGTCATCCTCTGCCTCTCAATATACCTCTGCCTCGACCTATTGAAATAGAAACTTGACTTTTGAAAGTAGTTTCTAAAGCGGAATCCTTATTTATGTATATCCTTGCCTCATGCGATAGAAGTGATCTCATCAACTATCAGTTTTTCAAAATCTTTCTCTTCTTCTATGGATGCGACCACAACATCAAACTTGGTAGACAAAGATCTAATGACCTTCTCAATCATTGTTCGATTTTCAATTTCTTCACCATAAATTTTTAACTGATTTACTACAAACATGACCTGATTCATGAAAGAATCGATGTCCTCTGTCTCCTTCATCTGCAAAATTTCAGAATATCTCCTAGTATTCTGCAATTTAACAATATTGACTTTGGCCATACCTTGATATCTTGTCACCAAAGTTTCCCATGCTTCCTTTGTTGAAGACGTGATCATAATCTTCTGGAACACTGCTCAGTCCACTCCCTACTAGATAAGAAGTAACGTTTGTGCATTCTTCCTTTTGTCTTTATTCCATTGTTACCTCTCTGCATTATTGAGGACTCATTCTTCTGCGTCATTCTGAGGTTCTGCAAACCCAAACTTGACATCATGCACTTTTAACATGGTCTCCATCTTAATGGCCCACACATCATAATCTTTCCTTATGAAAAAAGAAATTTATGGCTAGAAAGTGCTTGTTGCCATATTTCATAAAAAAAATCTTCTCTAATAAAACCATAAATATTTTTATGAATTTTACAAAACTCCTTAGAAAAATCTCTTTCAATAAAACCCTAATTTTTTTATTTTTTATTTTTATAAGAAAATTTATTTTATAAAAAATCTTTATGTAAAAAAGCTTTTTATAATAAAATCTTTTTAAAAACTTTATTATAAAACTCCACTCATAAAAAAAACCCTTTTCAAAATTCTGTTTGAAAAATCATTTTTCAACTATCATTAAAAAAAAATCCTTTCAAAAAACTCTTCTTCACGTCCTTTATGAAGAACCTTTAAAGACATCAAACACTTCAAAAATAATCCCTTCGAATACTATTGAAAACTCCTTTTGAATATATTCAAAGAAATGTCAAACCCAGGTTTAAAGTCATTATATCATAAAATTTTAACTTGAATAGTCAAATCTTTAAAATTTTAATACAAATGTTGTTGTCCTCACTAATGCATTGGTAACGTTATACAACCGCGTGTGTAATGTCATGCACGTTATGTGGAGCTATGTTAAATGCTTTTCCTGTTATGTTGAAGTGCGTTAATATTAACGCGGTGAAATTTCAAAAAGGTTGCATGCTTCAACGCCTTGTATATAGTGTATGAGGTGCGCTAAAGGCTTTTTTTTCTCAAACACGGATGGTCGTTGATCCGTCTTTCCCTAGTTCTTTCTAACCTCACTCTAATACTAATTTGCTGGAAAGGAAAAATATTAAAGGCACAAATAACACAAATAATTCACACACAATAACACACAAAAGTTGTGTCTCTTCTATCTATCACACAAACTTCAATCACTCTCTCTTTGAATACAATGAACCCGACGAAGGGTATTTATCTCGAATCACTTGACATGCACACACTTACGTAACTCGACTTGACCATCACTCATTTAACTCACTCTCTAACTCACTTACCAAATTCATCTAGCACACAACTCAACTTACACAATGCTTACTTAACTGACTGTCTAACTCTTCATGTGAGAGTTAATTAACTATTTTAACATTCAGTTTGTGTGTTGTTATCAATGTCTTTAGCTTTACCCAAGTCATATTGAACCCATCCTTCCAAACTAGGGTTATGTGGTGTTAAATTTATGTTTATATTCATGGTTGGGAACATGTTTTTTATTACCTAGTATTTGGGAATAGTTTTTTTAAATAATTGGAATTTGTGTAATTACGTCGATAGGCATTCTATTGTGGGGTTGTGGTTGGGGACACTATTGAGATTCATGGTCCTCAATAGTTTTCCAATGAATATCAACAGTGTGTTATTTTACCAACATCACATTTTCTTCACGGTCAAGAAATGTAGTGCAAACCGCTTATTTTTAGATTATTCTACTGATCAGGAGATCATGATTTTTTTTCAAAATTTTAAGTGCTCAAAACTATACTGAACCTAAGTGACTAGGTATATCTCATCGTTGTGATTTTGATACCAAGAATGATTCGAAAACTCAATGTCATATAAGGGAGATATCATGTTCCGATCGTTTTCCTAAACAACTAAAATTTGTGACATGAGTGACTAGGACGCCCAGTCAACATGCAGGTACAATCAGCGAAAATGGAATACTATGGGAATATTTTGTTTTCATAAGCCAACCAAGTTTCACCACGTGGAATTTGTTGGATCGTTGATTTGGGTTTGTACAAATTTATGTGGCTCATTGGATGGGTGACACGTTGCCAGCCTGGAGGGTACCACATGTCCCCTAGATAGTTATGTAAAATTTTGTTTGGGGTCACGAGGGTTCAACCTTGCGACCTCCGACATGCCTGCACAAGTCTCCACCAACTCCACTATACATGAATCTTAACCTTATAAGCACTCCAGTAATATTTAAATTTTACGAAGTTGCAAGTCGGAGGGGGGGACCATCGGTGGTCCCAACCCGCCGGCGACCCCAATCGTGGAGGTCACATGTTCCTATACACTGCATCGTATAATTTTACCCTGATGGTTCCATAACTGTGGTGATGATGGCTATAAACATGGTCACATGTATTATCTGCAACCACAATATTTGTGAACGAACGGTTTAACACCGTAATCTCCAACAGTCAAGTTCAAACTTGTCACATGTGCATAGTCCATCTGTCATGCTAGTGGTTTCAAGAAATATGAACATTACAGGTCCACTCCACTAAGGTTGTTGCAGAGTTTTTAAACTTAATCGCAGAGTTTGAGGGGGAGAGGGGGTTGAAATGTGACCATCCCCACCCTTAACCATAAAACTTAATTCAAACGGTTAGTTGCTAGCGGGTTTTTAGTGCGCCCTTAAAATTAGGTGGACATTGCTATTTTAACTGTAGTTAAACTGCAGTTCTCCATATTTAGTGGAGCATCTATAACTGTGATTGGGAAAATGGCTATGGAGGTCAATTTTTGACCAATTTGGGTGAAACAAGAGTCTATCTAGAATAATTTTAGCATTCTGGAGCCATTGGTGCAGAGAAAATAGCCATTAGAGGCTTGTAAATACATGTATTTTCAATATTTAGCATAATGAAAAAGAGAGACATGCCATTGGGAGCGGGACCAACAGATGCAGCCTAGGAGGGGTGAATTTCTTCATCATGACTTCTGTGTAAAACTTATGTGTGATGTTATTTCCATGTTATTTACATGCTTAAAAATCACAAATTCATCTATGTTTCATGGTTAAATTACTCATTCCTTAAGTAAACTAATGGAGACAAATTGTACATGTTTTATAACTGAAAAGGCACAGGACAAAAAACTAATACATTACTTTCAGATCAAGTTTATATCAGAGCTAGAGTTTATTCGCTAATTTTTGTGTGTGTAAAGGTTTGCTTCACTATTTGCAAGTGTTCACATGCTTACTAGGCTCAAGCTTAAGAGAGGAGAAGGAAAATTGGTGGAAGAAAACGGGTCCCAAAGTGAGTAACAAAAAAGGAGGGAAATATTGCCACATTCTCCACCACCTAGTTCACCTCCAAAAGAAGTAGAAGTAGCATTAAGCATGCCTCCAAAGGGAGAAGAAATCCATGAAGAGGTGGATCCCAAAGAAGAAGAAAGAGTGTTTAGGAAAGCATTCCTTGGAATGACTAAGATGGCGAGAGTAATTTATCAAGAAAGGAATGAGAGACTAGAAGGAGAAGGATCCAAAATTCACAAGGAAGGACATGTATCATCAGGAGGTCAAAATGATGAAGATAAATCAAAGAAGGGCAATGGAGGAAATGGAGGCAATGCAAGGTCACCATCCTCACCCTTATCAGTATGATCCTCTACTTCATTTTCAGTACATCAACTACACAAGTCAAAGAACACTGGTAAAATTCATTTTCTAAAACTTGATGTTAAGTTTGAATTTCCAATATTTAATGGTGAAGTCAATGCAGAAAATCTTGATAATTGGATTAGGAAATTGGAGGTCAATTTGAGAATTTAGAACCTTCATTATGATGATACCAAAATCCAACTAGCTTCATTGAGAATGGAAGGTGAGCTTCATTGAGAATGGAAGGTGCAACACTTGTTTGGTGGGAAACCAAGACAAAGGAGGAGATCAAGAAGCATGGTAAGATTATTCTATCATGGACTGATTTCATTACTATAATAAAACAAAAAAAATATCCATTAGCTCATATACAGAAATCCATAATGAACTGGCAAAAGTTTATACAATTGAAAGGACATAATGTGCAAGAATACACCCAAGAATTTAGGAGAAGAGTTCTCTTATTAGGGGTGGAATTACAGGGCCAAGATACTTTCCTCAAGTACATAGGAGGCTTATATAGCTACCTAAGACATATTATTCTCATGTTTAACCCTACAAGTGTAGATGAAGTTTATGTTCAGGCCACACATCTAGAAGCTAGAGGAAAAAACATTACTGAAGGGGGAGGAAGAAACATTTTAAGGGGGAAAACAAAGAGAAGACCTCAAAAGGAAGGGAAAAAAGAATGCATCTGTCAAGAAAGAGGGAGAAAAAGTGGTCTTTAAACATTGTTCAAGAGAAGGCCATGAAGAGAAAAATGGTTGGAAATTACATCCTGAAAAGAGGCCCAAACATCAGAACAACAAAAGGAAACATAAAACTGCAACTACAACTCAACATGATTTAGGAGAGGATTCAGGTGATGAATCTAAAATTACAGCCATGGGGTTGAAGAACATGAAAGGGAAATAAATTGAAACAAAACCTAGTACTAGTACATCAAACTGTCACATACAAACTCCAAATGAAAAAGACAGAATTGAACTGTTTCATGTGAGGATCATATCCAAACATACCAAGACTACCACACCATTTGACAATAGGTCACAAGCAAACTTAATCTTTGAAGACTTGGTCAAGAAAATTAATCTTGAGACCATGCCACATCCAAAACCATATCCACTTGGGTGGATTTGTCAGGATGCAAATTTACAGGTTTCAAAGAAGTGCATATTGCAGTTTGCAATAACTGCACATTTTGTTGACATGGTTGAATTAGATGTGGTTCCACTTGATATTACAGGTATTGTGTTGGGCAGTCCTTACTTGTATGATAGGAAAGTGATATTCCATCGCCATGAGAACAAATACCATTTATTCAAATATGGAAAGGAGTACATTGTTAGAGCACATCGCAAGAAGACAAATATTGTAATGGTAAATGCTAGACAGGTAAAGAGGATGGTAAATTGAAGTAAGAATTTTGTTCTTCTAATGATTAAGCCTAAAGCTAATGTTAATCATGAATCATTTAAGTATTGTGATCCTAAGTTGAAATCATATTTATATGATGTAGTTGATGCACATCATGAGATGTTTCAGGAGAAAAAAGGATTTCCTCCAAAAAGGGAGATTCAACATGAGATTCAGTTGCAAAAAGATTTTTTTTCTTCCAAACATCAGCATGTATTGCATGTCGATAATGGAGAATGCTGAAATTAAGAGGTAAATCAAGGAAATTTTGGACAAGGGACTCATAAGGCCAAGCACTTCGCCATGCAGTTCACCCATAGTCTTGATTCAAAAGAAATATGGGACTTGGCCCATGTGTGTAGACTTCAGATATTTGAACAAGATAACGGTAAGGAATCGATACCCACTCCCAAGGATAGATGATTTGCTTAATCAGTTGAAAGAAGCAAAGTTTTTTAGTAAGTTAGATTTACGAAGTGGATGTCATCAAATAAGAATTGGAGAAAGTGATATATGGAAGACTGCATTCAAAACCAAACAAGGACTCTTTGAGTGGTTGGTTATGCCATTCGATTTGTGTAATCAACTGGAAACTTTCATGCGTGTTATGGATAATGCTTCATGTCCATTTCTTGATGAATATGTGATTTTTTACTTAGATGATATACTCATTTTCATCAAAACAATAGAAGAACATGCCTTGCATGTCAAAAGGGTGCTTGATGTTTTGAAGAAAGAGAAATTCTTTCTTAAGATGTCAAAGTGTGAGTTCGAAAATACTTCTTTGGTTTATTTGGGACTCATTGTAGGAGGAGGTGAGTTGAGAATTGATCCTTTTAAAGTGGAAGCTATTGTGAATTGGCCCACTCCCAAAACAGTAATCGAGGTAAGAAGTTTCTTTGGTGCAGCTCAATACTGGAGAAAGTTTATTGCTAACTTTTCTGCCATGGTAGCTCCTATGCATGCAGTGCCAAGTGTGAAGAAAGGCTTCCAATGGGGAGGCAAATAGCAATAATATTTTGAATCTTTAAAAGACAAGATCAGTTTAGCTCTGGTCCTTGCATTACCTAATTTGAGACAACCATTTGGGATACAAAATGATGCTAGTGATTATGCCATGGGTGCAGTACTTTTGCAACATGGTAAGCCTATCACGTTTCATTGTGAAACATTCAATGGTGCTGTAACTAATTATCCTACATATGAAAAAGAGCTGCATGCGTTGTTACAAAGCGTCAAGAAGTGGAAACACTACTTGATGGGTAAAGAGATGATTATACATACTGATCACCAATCATTACAGTACTTGCAATCACAAACAAAATTGCAGCAATCACGACATTTCATGTTGATGGGATTTCTTCAACAGTTTCACTTGGTTATAAGGTACAAGAAAGGTATTTTCAATAAATTTGTTGATATGCTTTCAAGGCCAATTACAAGTGCTTCTAATTTACTTAAAATTGATTCTATTGTACATGAGAGTTACATAGAACAATATGCACATGATGTTGGTTTTCAAGATGTTCTTGCTACTTTGAGTGAAGGGAATCAAGTTGAGGAAAATGATTATCACATGCATAAAAATTTATTATTTCATTTAGGAAATCTATGTATACCAGAAGGATATAGGCTTACTGTTATGAGGGAGGCTCATTCGTCTATTATTGTTGGACACATTGGGGTAAGAAAAACAGTGGCGCATCTATAGAGGTGTTGCTATTGGCCTTGCATGATAGATAGTGTGTCATGTTTTATAAGAGGTTTTTCTATTTATGTAACAAGAAAGCCTAGCAATAGGAATATTGGGTTGTACAGGACACTACTAGTACCATCAATGCCATGGGAGAGTGTCTCCATGGACTTTGTTGAAGGTCTACCTATGTCAAGAAAAAAATTATGTAGTTGTGGATAAACTCAGTAAAATGTGTATACTTATGCCATGTAAGAAAACCAAAACTGTTGAACAAACTGCTGAACTTTATTTTCAACATGTATGGGTTCATTATGGATTGAAAACTTCTATTTTTAGTGACAGGGCTTCCGGGTTCATTGGGAATTTTTGGTCCAATCTTTGGAAAATGATGGACACAAAGTTGAAAAAGAGTATTTCTTTTCATCCGCAATGGATTGCCAAACTGAGGTGGTGAAAATAACCATTGTGCATCTATTCAAAGGATATTGTAGCAAACATCCCAAGTTGTGGGATGAACAACTGCATTACATCATCATGCTTACAACCGGGCCAAGCACTCTTCTTCAAATACTTCACCTTTTGAAGCTTGCTTTGGGTATTTTCCAAAATCGCCATTGTACTTCATCATTGAGAAGGATGTTGCAATTGATGGGAACACTGATATTGACAAGGCTCAAAATTTCATTGAGAAAATTCAGATTATTCATCAAGAAGTTCAAGAACAACTTGAGAAGAGTCAAATAAAATACAAGGAGAGGCATGACAAAAATAAAGTTGATCACAAGTTTCAAGAAGGAGATGAGCTATGGTTGCACATAAGAAAATAAAGGATGCAAGGAGAAGGTAAGAAGCTCAAGCCCATTCGCTATGGTCCATTTAAGATCATCAATAAATTTGGTTACAATGCATTTGAACTTGACTTGCCTCCATATATGCTAATGTATTTAGTTGTCAATGTTGAAAATTTATGTTTATATGAGCACCCTTTGATTGATGATCAAGGGAGTGATGTTCAACTACCATCTATAGAATATTTCTCACAAGAATTTATGGATGAGCTCAAGGAGGATACCATCCTTGATAAGAGGACAAGAACATCTAAGAGGGGAAGTGTTGACTACCTTCGAGTTGGGCTCAAAGGAAGTAAGCCAAGCAAGGCAAAGTGGATGGAAGTTGGAAAGGTGAGGGAGTTGTACCCTCATCTACTGAATAAATAACTGAAGTCTTTTGGAGTCCAAAAGCTTCCCAATGGGGAGGTGTGATCAGGAAATCATGAATTTTTCTCGAAATTTTAAGTGCTCAAAACTGTACTAAACCTAAGCGACCAGGTAGATATCGTCGTCATGATTCCGGTACCACGAAAGGTTCGAAAAATTGTTGTCGTATGAGGGAGATATTGTGTTCTAATCGTTTTCCTAAAAAACTAAAATTTTGTGGCAAGAGTGACTGGGATGCCCAGTCAGCATGCAAGTTCAGTCAGCAAAAATGGAATATTCTGGGAAAATTCTGTTTTCGTAAGCCAACCAAGTTTCACCATGTGGCATATGCTAGATTGTTGATTTGGGTTTGTATGAATTTATGTGGCTCATTGGATGGGTGACACATGGCCAACCGAGAGGTTGCCATGTGTCCCCTGGAAAGTTATGTAACATTTTGTTTGGGGTCTGGGGGGTTCGACCCTGTGACCTCCTGCATGCCTGCACAAGTCTCCACCAACTCCACTATACATGAATATTAACCTTATAAGCACTCCGGTAATATTTAAATTTACGAAGTTGCAAGTCGTACGGGGGGACCGCCGGCGGTCCCAACCCGCCAACGACCCCAACCATGGTGGTCACATGTTCCTATACACCGTGGCATATAACTTTACCTCAATGGTTCTGTAACTATGACGATGATGGCTATAAACGTGGTCAAATGTATTATCTACAACTGCAATATTTTTTAACGGATGGTTTAACACTGTAACCTCCAGCGGTCAAGTTCAAACCTGTCACATGCGCGTAGTCCATCCATCATGTCAGCGGTTTCGGGAACTATGACCATTATAGTTCTACGTCACTATGGTTATGTCCATTTTTTAAACAATCTGATTTTTTTTAGGGAAATTCGGCATGTGACCACCCCCACCCTTAACCATAAAACTTAATTCAAATGGTTAGTCTCTAGTAGGGTTTTAGCACACCCTTTAAATTAGGCGGACATTGCTATTTTACCTGCAGTTCTCCACATTTTGTGGAGCATATGTAGTTGTGGTTGGGAAAATGGCTAGGGAGGTCAATTTTCAACCAATTTGGGTGAAACAAGAGTTTATCTAGACTAATTTGAGCATTCTAGAGCCATTGATGTAGAGTAAACAACCATTAGAGGCTTTTAAACATATGTATTTGCAATTTTGAGAATAATAGCAAAGAGGGACATGCCATTGGGAGCGGGACCAACATATGTAGCCCAGGAGGGGTGAACTGCGTCATCATGCCTGCTGTGTAAAAATTATGTGTGATGTTATTTCTCTATTATATGCTGATGTTAAATGTTATTTAGGCTTATTTACATACTTAAAATTCACAAATTCATCTATGTTTCATGGTTAAATTACTCATTCCTTAATAATAAAAAAATGGAGACAAATTGTACATGTTTTATAACTAAAAATACACTTAGCACAAAAAACTAATATAGACCTTTCAAATCATATTCGTTGCGTTTCTCTACTTTGCCCTTCGTTACTCCTCTATCTTGTGTGATTAAATTTCGAATACAGTGCTTGGGTTTGGTATGGACACAAACATGAGAGCTGAAAGAGGGCGGGTTCTTGTAGTGGGGACATGCATTGCTCATGCCATTTTGCAAAGTGTGGCTGCAACGACCTGCACCATATGCGGAAGAGTGGGATGGATTGTTCCCATCTCCAATTACAAGCTCTTCACCGATAGGGTTAAGGCCACAACCTTTAAGCTCGGTGATATCCTCGTGCATGAATTCATTTAAGCCTCACAATGGAAAGACTAGCCTCATGATGGAAAGCTTGTTGGTTCAATTGCTTTTCTTACAATATCGCAGTTTCCTGATCATGTAGTTTAGGTTTTTTAAGGTTCATAGTTATAGCATCGATCCTTGCAACAATGGAGTCACTAAGTTCTGCATTAGACATTAAGGATACCGAACCTGAAGAGGCGATTTCTATCCTTCGTTAGATAATTGAGAATCCTTCTTCTTCATCTGAAGCTATCCGAGTTAAGGAGCAGGTGATTTCTAACCTTTCTGATCTTCTAACACACACAGGAGAAGAGGGGAGAAGAGGTGAGGGGTCTCCTGACACTTCTTCGTCCCTTATTTTTGTTGATTCCAAAAGCTAAGATTGCTCATATTGTCAGAGGAATACTCGAAGCAGTTGTGAAAATCCCTGGAACAACATATCTTCATATATCACTTTGTAGGGAAATGGTGGAATGGACCGGCTTGGAGAAATAAATTTTTTTGAGGCAAAGGGTTGAAGCAACACTTGCTGCTTTATTAATGAAAACAAAGGAGTACTTTGAAGCTTTCACTCTCATTTATAGTTTGATCAAGAAGGTTAGGAGGCTGGGTGATAAAATTCTTCTTGTTGATATCGATTTATTGGAGAGTAAACTTTATTTCTCTCTTAGAAACCTTCTAAAGGCTAAGGCTTCCCCAACTGCAGCCAGAACATTGAGAATGCGATAAACGTTCCACCTGCTCAACAAGGGACTATTGATCTTTGGAGTGGGATTCTTCATGCCGAGTGGGATTGAGACAAAAAATCTTAGCACATTGTAAAATTCCTCGTATGAATGCTCAAAGGACTTTTTCGGATGTTATCGTACTCAATCGGCCTAATTCTTCAATAAATATAGCTAATTTTAAAGAAAAGCAGGAGTTGCTTGAAAAAGAATTGCATTGAGCAGTAAAAATAGTTGAGCCTGGAAAACTCAACAACTTAGGTTGGTCGTGGAAGCAGATGTTCTCCTAACCCCTCATGGGTCCCAAAATGTTGCAGTTTTATTTTCACACCCTAGTGCTGTAATTTTAGAGGTCTTCCCTCTTCTCTATTATATTAATTGGCTTGGAAATTTGTTGCATGCTGGAAAAGTGTATCACTATGAAATTTATGGAACATGGAAAACTGAAAGGCTGGGAATGCATTTTCAAATGCTCCTATATGCAGTTCTTTTGGGTTGGAAGAGATGCTTTTCTGTAAGGGGATGCATGAATTATGGAAAGATATTTTTTTTTTTGGATTTAGATCAATTAGAAGAGATTTTACACACCCTTACATCCAACTTTCATCTAGCAGTCCATGGATCAAGATGCCTCAGAGCATATGAAACACAATAAATTTTTCCTCTTGAACATTCATATTCATTTTATAGTTCTCATTCTTCATTATTTGCTTGAGTATTTTTCTCCTAGATAATATCCAGAATTTCTTATAAACTTTTCAAATTGTGCATTGTGAACTCAAGGTGGCTTTTGACTTGGTGAACCTGCCAGAATTTTGAGGGTATTTGAATATATGCTGCCTTCATCTTACTCTTAGTTATTAAAAACAATTTTCTTCTCCTTTAAAGCCTAACTTCTTTTCTCACATGATTTTTTTTCTAATGTTCTTGTTGATGAACTCCTTGAAGGTTTGGAGGACACGCTTATAGCTTTACTTCCATGGTTTAGCACATGGCATTAAAAACCTTTTATGAGAATATAGAACATTATGGTGATGCTTGAGGCATAGATTTGAAGTTTAATTCATGGTTTAGCATATTTCTTAAAGCATGGTGGTTGAAAGGGTTGGCAAAGGATAAGTGGAGAGAGTAGTCAACACTGCATGGTACGTTTGATGAAGGAAAATTAATTTTGACAAGCTCATAGAGGTAGCTATAACTTTGTATGTATGTGCAGAGTTCCTTGATTTCATTCTGAGTTTCTATTTTTACTGAATTTCAAAAAATGTTTGCTGCGGTTGGTAATAAGTATTTAATACTTCCCTTGGCTGTATGGTTTTCTCGTCGTGATCCAAAATGTTGTTCTAGCAATCATTTAACTAATGCATTCAAAATAATTATCTCTGATTACTTTTTACATTAACTTTGTTTCTGAAGTAACCTTCATTGACAGTTCAATTACTTAATATGCAGTTAAGGTTAATGGTATTAAGAAGCTCGAGGAAGACTTTTAACCTGATGGATGAGGAAGTGTTTTGACATAGAGACACCAAAATTTCAATGCTAAAATACTGTACATTTGATTTGAGGTATGGAAATGATTGAAAGGATGATTTTTGATCATTAGTAACCAATTTATTCTCTTACAATTCGACATATTTGGCTATACTCTTTTCCTTTTAGGTTTGTTATGAAGTCACTAGTGAATCTGCCTGTTATTAGCTTTACTTGCCTATATGAGATATTTTTTTTTAAAATCATTGATAGAAAACTTATATTTCAAACTCCTATCAACAATTTTTGTTTGTCGGAAAAAAATTAAATCAATTGTTTTTAGTTTGCGGGAATTCTGAGAAAGGCCAAGAGTTTGGACCAATAATAAGCTCAAATTAGAAAGAAGAAGACATAGGATTGGTGGTTGAAAGCAAGTGCCAAATGCTCATGATTTCTTTTTTTCCCTCTACAGTTAAGAAGCTGTCTGATGTTTGTTGAAAGACTGTCCAATTTTATCTTAATGATGTCCTCACTTATTTTGCACATTTTGCCTCCATTTGTTATCTTCGGAATGGTTGGTTTTCTGTCATGTTCTTTGCATCTAGACCTTTATTGATTTTTCAGCTTCTATTTTTTTTGTTTGGTTTAAATGTTGATTGGAAGGAAACAATTTCTTTTTCTCCTAGCACAAAGGTTTTTTAACAAGAAACTATCACGATAATATATTAGGCTCATTTAAGAAAAAAATATAGAAGCAAAGTTTCTTTCTTTGTGGGGAATCCATATACATATGTATGTCGCTCCTTGATTTTCCACCTGAAAAAATATATGGTAAAATCTAGGTTAGCTTTATATGGTTTATGCTTTTGAAGTGCGCTGCTTGTTTCAACTCTAATATCTTACCTTGTCATTATTTGAAAAGTAATTAAATACATAAGTTGACCTTAGCTTGAAGGTCCCAGATTTAGTTGCAAGGCATGTCATGCCCATCGGTCTAGTGATAGCGAGTTGGATTCTGTGGCTATTCTAGAGGATCTCCATATCTTCAAACATTGTCCCACATCACTTTCAGTAGGTCAAGAGAGAAGTTGAGTTTTCCCATTCAGTTCATCTAAGAAGAAAAAAATACAGAAACTCAGTTTTCCCATTCACATGATCAACTTGTCATCTTTTGGCACTAGATTTGGCCTTTCAATGCCTATGAATGTTCCCACTGATAATGTACCTTTTTCTTCTCAAGTAGTCATCAAATATTATGTCCTAAGCTAAGCTTATTGGGTTGTACTTGTATATAAAAAATCAGTGACTTATATTTTTGAAAAGCAGGGAAGCCTAAAAGAAGTGTTATTTCATTGGATTTTGATAAAACGTTAATTTTTTTCAAAATTTCCCTTTTGTTTTAGTTTTAATGTTGATTGGAAAGACCAATATTGAATTTTCAGCTTTTGTTCTTTTGGTTTAATTTAAATGTTTAGTATTAATGTCGATTGGCAAAACCAATATTGATTTTTTAGCTTCTGTTCTTTTTGTTTGGCTTAAATGTTGATTTCCAGGAAATAGTTTCCTTTGCTCCTCGCTGCATTGTTTTTTTAACAAGAAACTATCACAATAATCATTCAGGTCCATTTTACAAGGAAAAAAATACAAAAGCCCAGTTTTATCATTCACATTATCAACTTGCAGTGCCATCTGCTAGCACAACATTTGGCCTTTCAATGCCTATGAATGTTCCGACTGATAATGTACCTTTGTCTTCTCAAGTACCTATTCCTTTGAGTCCAAGTTTGTCCATAATATTATCTGTAATAAAGAGCCCATTTGAGAATTTTAAATGAGACCTCTCCCCAATTAGCTTTGTTGGGGACCAGTCTAACAAGCATATGGTTAAAGAGCATCGAATTGAGAATAACCTGACAATGTTATGATAACTTCACCGGATACAACTTCTTTGGACTTCTACTAGTATCACCACAATGTCTAGAGTAGAATACAGTTTAAATGTGAAGGAAGAGATGGAAGATGCAACTATTAATATTCAGTGTGAAGTGATGATAACTCCTTCACAACTCATGTCTATATTAGTACAATTTTCTAAGAGTCTAGGTTTAGATAAAAGAATAGAGAATGAAAAGAATAAAATAGAGAATGAAAAGTTGAGAATTATATATATATATATATATATATATATTTTCAGTGTGAAGTGATGATAACTCCTTCACAACTCATGTCTATATTGGTACAATTTTCTGAAAGTCTAGGTTTAGATAAAAGAATAGAGAATGAAAAGTTGAGAATTATATATATATATATATATATATATATATATATATATATATATATATATATATATATATATATATATAATTTTTTACTTTTTTATTTATTTAATTTTTATAGTTGTGTTTTCTATTTTAAAATGTAAATATAATAATTTATAAATTTAAACATAAACTTTAAAAATATATGTAAAATTGAATTTTTTATTTTTTTATTTTTTTATCTCATGAAATTTAATATTGAAATTATCCATATGAATTTTTCAAATTGTGATCTTTAAGTTATTGATTTTAACAATTACATATCAAATTGTTAAATGGTATTTATTTTGGTAAATTTTCTATCAATGATATATATCTCTAATAATTCATCAATGTATATAGATTTATAAGATTATATTTAAATATGGTAACAAATTAAATATAATTTAAGAAAAATAATAAATATAATTTATTAAAAAATAAGTAAAATATAGGATAAATTATGTTATAAATTTCCATGTTTTGTTTGAAAACAAATTTTTGTCATTTTCAACTTATATTGCTTCTAGTTTAGTTTCTATAATGTGTTTTTATCCACTTGGAAAGCTCTATTTTAACAATACTTTAGCCTCTAGATTCCTCATATCTTCCACGCCCACTTTTTTGTTTCCAGCAGTGCTACATCTACATCACTCTACATTCAACCACACTTCTATTGGCATATCTTTACACCATTTTGATGTAAATGCTAGTTTATGTTTTATGATTATAAATTATGATAGCTAAGTACGATGTGTATTGATATGTATTGTTATTTATTTAATGTTTATATTCATAGTTGAGAATATATTTTTATGTAAGAATACATTTTTATTATTTGGTATTTTAGAATATGTTTTTAATTAGTCAAAATTTGTATGTTTATAATTATGGTAACCATGATGTTTTAAGGTTTATATTTATATGAATATGAATATAAATATGAAGATCTATGTGAATAGATGGTTAGATAAATAGGGTTGTGTGTTGTTTTACTTAATGTTTCAAATTTCATAATTATATATAGGTAGAAATATGTTGTTTGACATTTGTATAATTTATATTTTATGATTGTATAATATGTATTGATAATATTTATAGATATTTTTAATAATTATAATTTGTATTAAAATTATATATTATATTATTTTTTATTAATAATATTATTTTTTAATAATTTAATATTTTTTTATTTAATTTTTAAATTTTTCTTACATCATTATTTTTTTTAGAATATTTAAAAATTTAATTTAATTTAATAATGTGATACATGATCATTACATCCTTGCACTTACAAAAACACGCGAAGACTTTAAAGACTGTAGAGGTGAGAGTGATATTAAAAAACACTTCCAAATCTATTTTAAGCTCTTAAAATAAAGACTTTTAGAAAAAGACAAACGGTCCTATTCATATTTATACAAATTGCGTAGGTAGCCTAAATGATTTGAAAAGAAAATCTAAAACATTGGATATTATGGAAGCACGCTTAAGAAAATACACCGTCTAAGGGTTAGAGATATTAAAGAAATCCTTTCTTCTGGCAGCCTACGTTTCTGTGATGACAATGGATGCACTTGCCGAGACCATTGTACTGAACCTTGTTTTTTTTTAAACATGGGAAGGTATTGACGTCAGAGACAGCGCGTAATAAACACGGAAAAAACAGAAAGGTAATGGAGACACTGCTATAAAATAAAACGCAAGTGGAGATAAGCTTCCCATGCCCAACTGGCGAGAAATTTGAAGTTGTTCAAGGATCATGGCGCGACTTTCTGTGTTCATATAATCTGGTCAAAAAACGCTGAACTTTGTTTAGGGTTAGGGTTTTGTTTGGGTAGGTGGGTGGTTTAACTTTATCACCAAACAACCTGGCGTGAACTAGGGTTCTTGTCCGGTATTATAATATACGACAAACGGAATGAAACCAAGAATGGTGACGGATCTCTGTGCTGGGATTCTCCGTCATTTGTTTAGAATTCTATAGTATAACGTCACAGGAAAAAACCTATCCAAGCAACAGCGTGCTGTAATGGATTCTTCAAACGTATTTTCACAACCCTGGAATTCAATAAAATATTTTCCAATTTTCTGGGGAATCTTGCTATTTAAACGTATCCATTTTGGCTTAGTTTAGGAGGTCATGGTCTTCTGGTTTCTGTGGTGTGCATATACCATTAATGGATGGCGTTGATGGATCAAATGGATCAACTAACTTTAGAGATTGTCAGGATCTTGGTAAAGAAGAAAAAGTTATCTGTCTGAGAACAGCGAGCGCTGAAAATATTATTGATGACGGATACGAATGGAAGAAATATGGTCAGAAGCGCATCAGGGATAGAATTCATGCCAGGTATTTTCTACCCATCACTTTTTGGACCAGCACGGGGTTCGTTATATGGCCTATATGCAACTTGTAATTGTGCACACTATTTACAAATATGTTTATAATCGTTGCTATTGCTGATTTATTCAGCAGATATTATTTCAGATGTCGAAGTAAGGGATGCCCGGTGAAGAAGCAGGTTGAGCGCTGTCCAGATGATCCTGAATACGTTCTGACGACCTATACTGCAATTCATAATCATACTGTTATTGGTTTTCCTTCTTCTGCATTCCTTCCGAGGAATTCATATGACTTGCGGGCCCAGGTCATCGACTTAGCAAGGAATAGACCCGAGAGATGATACACAGAAAATCGAAGTTTTATTTTAGGACATCCACAGCATTACCGGAGGCCGGGGAATGAAACGCATCAAACAGAAATTGTGCAGGGATTTGAAAGTTTGGAAATTGTGCTCTTTTCAGATATTTCGGTAGGCGGTTTAGCTTGCTCTTTCGTTTCCTTTAATCTTGTACGATTATTTAAAGCTAAGATGTATGCAAAGCCAATCTCACTGTTTGAACTTTTATGACCCCAGTGAATATGATGAATGGTTATTTAGGATTAAAGAATTTAATTTACAATTGCTTATTTTTAAAATTAAAAAGCATTTATGACGGTTCCTGGTGCCGTCTCGGCGCACACTTCATCTTAATACTCTAAGACTCTATGCTGGATTTAATAAAAGCTATTTAATTTTTAATTTAAAATGAACTCATAGCCTCGTTAGCTTTGCATATGGAGTATGCAGCGATATATAGTAATAGGAAATGTCCAGAATTCGCAGGGCATAAAACATATTTCAATATTTTAATACTCTCTTGCTTGCCTTTAATAAAGATTATTTCTGGCTTTGCATATGGGTCATATATGAAAATATCTAAATTTTGTTTGCATATCGGATATATATGGAAATATTTAGAATTTGTTATTGTTTCGAAAAAAATACCAAAGAAATAAATATAATAATAATATCTCAACTATGTACACTATGATTTATTTGGAAAATTCTAATTGGGAAAAACCAGTGAACAATAAATCTATTATTGACCAATCATGACTTACTATAATGGAGAATCTTGTAGTCTTTAATGGTTTCAACTACATGTAATACCATGAGCTTATTATCATGGGTCACCAATACCACGTACCCAAAAAGCCACAATTGTTAACCATAACTATTGACACAACCTCAACTCCATAACATATCAAGTTTATCTAACAGAAAATTAGGGTGTATGGAATAAATTTAATAATTGATTTTGTTCTATGTTCATTAGAGGTTTAAATTTTAATGGACATAAGTTTATAAGAATCTGCATCAAAATAAGGACTTGTTATATTTTCTCCATGTAATCATAGGAAAGGTTCATAGTTAGATATCGTTGTGTTCAATTAGTTCAATTAGTAGTTAATAGCTCACTCATTTCCATATTTATTTGGATGCTAGAATTTTAATGAATATAAACTCAAATTATTTTAAAGTCAAAATAAAAATACCATGAATGTCCTTTAAATGAGGAAATCCTCAATCCACATAAATTCATAAGTATTTGTAATCAAAATAATAATTTCCATGTAGATATTATACTTAAAATACTTTATACTTTAAATTTGAACAAACATTACTTCTAAATTTCTTGATATATACTACTTCTAAATTCCTTTAATGTTATGTATATAATGCATACCAATCCTTTACCACTTTAATGTTATATATATAATGCATACCCATCCGTTACCACTTAGTGCATAATACTAGTGAATAATGTTTACCATGTTGTATCTTCTCGTGATGTTCTTCAAGTTCAAGAGTCCTACCATGAAGATTTTTCAAGGATTTCAGCACCTCCACTATCCCATCTCGAATGTGCCCCTAGTGTTCCCTCTCTTGCACAAGAGCTTCATAGTATTGTCACCTCTTGTCCTTCCAATAACCTGTCATGTCATCAAGCTTTTGAAAAGCTCTCAAACTGTGATATTTCTCCATTCAGTTTTGGCCCTAACCAATGTCTTACCCATGCTTCACTTCCTAATGCCTCACTAAGACCAACTAATAAAATTTCCAAGCTTCAATACCAACTATAGCCCTGTCGTTGTATTCTTACTTCCTTGAATACTTCAACAAGGCTCCACTTGCCTTGAATCAAGCTCTGATACCAACTGTCACGACCCTATACTCGTGGTAATCTTTCAACCATGCATAGCGGGTGCGACACTAATACACTTTTTCTTTTTACCAATACTAGAGTGTATGGAACACGCCTAACTTCAAAAATTAGTCAATTTTCAAAACAAGTGTTCTTTAACAATGCATCAGAATAAGTTATCTTAAATATTTAATCTTTCGCATTAAACATTCATTATCATCACATAAATACACCCATACATACTTGGGAGGGGCAACTCCCATGAAGTCTACCGAATAATAACATATAACAATGTACAATATTTTACAAAGTGCAATTTTACATAAGTTTTGCAACCAACTCGCTTGGTTTGCACACTTAACCTATTTTACCCAAGTCGTGCCACACTTGTGCAACAACACTTATTACCATATGCCTGCACTATCCATGGATTTAAAGAACTCATATTTTTCCAATAATATGAAATCATTTTTGTTTAGAAACAGAATTGTGAAATTCATGGAGTAGGGTTTGTTAAGCACGAAAAATTGGAAAAATCAGAATTTTAAACCCTATCTGAAAGAAGGGGAAACATTTTTTTTTATGAAACCCTAGTGGAAATTTTAGAAATAAGGGAAAAATAGGAAACCATAGGAGGAAGAAATGCCCAAAATAACAAATGCAAAGTTCGAGGTGGAGAAACTCAACAGGAAGAACAATTTCGCATTGTGGAAATTGAAAGTTAGAGATTTGTTGGTGCAACAAGGGTTGCACAAAGCATTAGACAGGGTGAAGAAAAAACCTGCAAGAATGACAGATTCATACTGAGATGACTTGGATGCCCGAGCCCTCAGTACCATTATGTTATTCTTGGCAGATGAAGTTCTATTTAATATTGTTGAAGAGAGTACAACTGAAGGTTCGTGGGAAAAACTGGAAACTTTGTATATGAAAAAATCATTGACAAATATAATTTATTTTAAAAGATAATTATACAGTCTTGAGATGAAGGAGGGTACAAAAGTTGCAAAGCATTTAAATGTTTTTAATACACTCATTTGCCATTTTTTAGATATAGAAGTTAAAATTCAAGAAGAAGACAAGGCTATAAATTTTTTGTCTTCTCTGCCAGAGACATGGGACCACTCCATAACTTCAATCAGTTTGAGAATTGTTAATTCTTTGAAATTTGAATTAGTTGTGGGTGCTCTGTTATCTAAAGAATTACGAAGGAAATCCAGTATTGAAACATATGTACCAAAATCAATGGTATCTAGAAGTTGGTGAAAGGAAAGAGGGGAGAAAGCAAGAGGTTCTTCCAAATCAAAATAAAAGGGCAGAAAGAAGTGTAAAGCAAAGTTTTGGTACTGCAATAAAATTAGACACCTCAAGAAAGACTATTGGAAATGGAAGGAGTCGGAAAACTAGAATAAGGAAGCAAATCAGGCTGATTTAGGTATTATTGATGAAGTTTTAACTGCTGAAGCTCTACATGTTTGTAATGTCACTCAAGATATTTAAAATTGGTTTTCAGACTCTAGTGCTTCTCATCACATGAGTCCACAAAGAATTTGGTTTACTTCATATGAAGCTGTAAATGGTAGTTCCATGTTAAGGGAAATAATCCATCTTGTTAGACTGCTGAGATGGGAAATGTAAAAATTAAAATGTATGATTATATAGTTAAAATATTATATGATGTTAGGCATGTACCTAAACTAAAGAAAAACTTGATTTCCTTGGGAGTTTTGGATTCGAATGGTTTTAAATTTACAGGCCAGAATAGAGTGCTGAAAGTATCAAAAGGAGCCTTGGTTGTTATAAAGGCTAAAAAGGTTAGAAATTTGTACAAACTCAAAGGAATCACTCAAGTTAGTGAAGAAGCAATCATATCAGAAAGAGCAGAAGAAGGTTCTCGTCTGTGGCATCAATGGTTGGGTCACATGAGCGAAAAAGGTCTTCAGGTACTGATGAACCGCAAGTTGCTTCCTGATTTGAAATCCTTGAAGTTTGATTTTTGTAAACATTGAATCTATGGAAAACAATGTAAACAAAGGTTTAAAACTGGAAATCATAATAGTAAACAAATTTTAGAATACATTCACTTTGATCTATGGGGACCATCTCTTACTGTGTCTTATGGAGGTGCGTTATATTTCTTAACATTTACTAATGATTTCTCCCAGAAAATTTGGGTCTATATATTGAAAAATAAATTTGATGTAATTAATGTTTTTAAACAGTTTAAAGCTATGGTGGGAAAGAAAACAAACAAATCAATTAAATGTTTAGGAACTGACAGTGGAGGTGAATTTACTTCTTTAGAATTTGAAAAATTATGTAAGGAGGAAGGGATGGTTAGAAATAAAATTAATGTTTATACTCCTCAGCAAAAAGGCGTTGTCGAACGTATGAATCAGAGTCTTATGGAAAGATCCAGAAGCATAATAAGAAATGCTAACCTCCCAAAGGAGTTGCGTGCAAATAAAATATCTACTACTTGTTATTTAGTTAACAGATCACCTTCGGTTGCCATAAACTGTAAAATTCCCAAAGAAGTTTGGTCGGGTCAGTCTTGTGATTATTCACATTTGAATATTTTTGGTTGTGATGCCTATGCTCTTATTCCTAGAAATCAACGTTCAAAGTTATATCCAAAATCAAAATGTTATGTCTTTGATGGGTATGATTATGCAGTTAAAGGATATAGGTTGTGGGATCCTTCCTCACGGAAGGTAGTCATTAGTAGAGATGTAATATTTGATGAATCTTCTCTTCTAAAATCAGATGTTGGAAATTTTGAACAGGAACAAGTATTGCCAAATCAGAAAATTCAATTCGAGACTAAACCTTTTCCAGAAACCCGAAAGGAAGGAGATAATTTTGATAAAAAAGGTGAAGAAGCAAAGGAAACTGGAGAAATTCCAAAACCAATTCCACAACCAATCACTCTCAGAAGGTATACAAGAGAAAGAAAAACACCCAAAAGGTATGAAGATTCTGCTTCATCTTTTGCGTTAATTACTGAAGATGGGGAACCTTCTTATTATAAGGAAGCAATAGATGATGCAGATAGCGAGATATGGAAAAAGGTTATGGAAGAAGAAATGGATTCCTTAGCCAAGAATAATTCCTGGGATCTTGTAGAACTTCCTGAAGGGAGAAGTGTTGTTGGGTGCAAATGGGTCTTCAAGTTGAAGAGAAAATTTAATGGAAGTAGTGATAGATATAAGGTGAGGTTGGTTGCAAAAGGGTATTCTCAAGTTGAAGGTATTGATTTTCATGAATTTTTTTCACCAATCGTTAAAAAATTTCTATTTGTACTGTGTTAGCACTAACTGTGTTACTTGACCTTGAGTTAGAACCGTTAGATATTAAAACAAACTTTCTTCATGGTGATTTGGATGAAGAGATATATGGATCAGCCAGAAGGTTTTGTACAAGGTCACAATATAAGATTAGTTTTCAAGCTCTAGAAATCATTGTATGGCCTGAGGCAGTCGCCCAGGCAATTGTACAAGAATTTTGATTCCTTAATGGTGAGCCAAAATCTTATCAGAAGTGAGTATGATCATTGTGTATACTTCAAAAGTTTCAATGGAATATTCATTATCTTAGTGTTGTATGTTGATGATATGCTTATTGCAAGCAAACACATGGAAGAAATTAATGGGTTAAAGGCTCAGCTCTCTAGGACGTTTGATATGAAGGATCTTGGAGCGGCAAAACATATCTTGTGCATGGAGATACACAGAAACAAGAAGAATGGTAAGCTTTGGTTATCACAACAGATATGTGGAGAGGGTACCTAAAATTTCGGTATGAACAATGTGAAACCTGTTAATGTTCCATTAGCTTCCCATTTTAGGCTTTCTTCGAATTTAATTCCTAGAACTAATGAAGAAAAGAAGTATATGTATCGTGTACCATATGAAAATTTGGTAGGAAACTTAATGTATGTGATGGTATCTACAAGCCTTGACATTTCACATGTAGTTGGAGTTTTCAGCGGGTTCATGGAAAATCCAGGGGAAGAAAATTGCCAAGCAGTGAAATGGGTGCTTCAGCATTTGAGAGGCACAAGTGACCATTACATCAGCTTTGATGGTTGTGAAGGTTCAGTCTGCGGATATGTGGATGTTGATTATGCAGGTGATTTGGGAAAAAGGAGATCTACTATAGGTTATGTTTTTACTCTTGTAGGTGGAGTAATCAGCTGGATGTCAAAGCTTCAAGAGACAGTTGCTTCGTCCACTACTGAAGCATAGTATATAGCTGCTTCAGATGCATATAAAGAGGAAATCTAGTTGAAATGTCTACTTTATGAGATTGGAAGGACACAGGAGAAAGTGAATGTATTCTGTGACAATCAAAGTGCTATTCATTTGGCTACAAATCCAGCCTATCATAGTAAGACCAAGCACATCAATGTAAGGTATCAGTTTGTGAGACATGTAATCAAAGGCGGCAAAGTAGTTCTCAAGAAGGTCCGTACACAGGAAAATCATGCAGATATATTCACGAAGCCAATTACAGTAGAGAAGCTGAGATGGTGTCTTGATTCTCTTGGCTTGCAGAAGAGATCATGAATGGGCATGGGAAAGGGATTAGAAAAATTCTTTTCAAGGTGGAGTTTGTTGAAATATGAAAAAAAATGTAATTAATTTAATTCTGCGCAAATTTACTTATTACCGGTTAGTTGGTTGTATAACGAAATGAAGTTAGAATAACGAAGTTTCCCATATTAAATTGGGATGGCCCGAGAGCCTAGTTGTATGAGGATAATTATTCTTGATTAATAGAGCTTCCAATCCCTTGCCCCATGGAGGTTTCCTTACACCCTATCAAGGTTTTACCACGTAAATTCATGTGTTTACCTTTGTATGTGTTTATTTCAGTTATATATTTATATTTATTTCTCCTTTAACGTTTCCTGATAACAATAGAGGGAACGACAAAGGACATGGATCCCAGTCTAATATGCATGAGGGGGCCGTATGTTTTTTACAGACAATCTAGAGACCTTTGGGGTAGTTTCGACATGAGATTCAGGTTCCCGATTATGGGTCAAGCATGGGGACCAAGCGTCAATTTAGCAGAGGGACGAAGCCACCCATAGATCAAGTAAACAGATAAGATTTCCAACACAAGAGTGTCGAGCATCGATAGATATGGAAGATAAAACACCAACGGTAAATCCATTGAAAAAACATAAGATTACAGTTAATGAGGGTCTTGCATGCACTGAGGTGTTGTGTGGTATTACAATAAGGTGAGGTAGTGATGTCACTGTATTCTTGAGTTTCGAAATCATTTGGGCATGATGGTGGTTTCTTATTAATACTGTAAACATTTTTTCTCATTTAATGCCTTTAAGTTAACATGATATATGTTTATGATGTCACAACCTAAGAATTGGCATGATATTCCTAAGATATCCACATTATTAGAACTAGGTTTAGAATATTAGAACTCCAAATTTGAAGGTTTTCACACTGGTCTTAGTCTTCATAGTTTCAAGAAAAGATATTTATGTTTTTTCTTATTTTTTAATTTGACAAATCACCCGTCAAATTCCATCTTTGATTAGAACATCCAAAGGTTATCCATTAACACGTACAACATTTTTTCTTCTCACTGACATAGTCGTGTGTGCATAATTTTGTTTTTAAGGTTATTATGCAACCATTTGAGCATTAAAATACTTCAAAATCTCCCTATAAAAATCTCAGTTTTAGAAAAAAAAAAAAAAAACATTTTAATATAATAATTTCATTTTATTATAATTTTTTTTGTGTGTTTTTTTTTATATAATTAAGTTGAGTTTAAGTTGTGGCTAGCTCGTTTGGTGGATGAAAGAACACTCTTTTGAATGAGTATGAATGATTATGTAGATCACCCAATTTGAGGATTTCTTTTTGCATGGCCACATGGTCATGATGTTTAATTTAATGTCAAAATTTTATATTCAAGGTCATAGATTTTGTAAAGAGGAGAAAATTTTCAATTGTTGAGTAACAAGAGAGGGCCATATTGTTTTTTCAAGTCATTATATAATTAAATATAAAAATTCCAACATTTAATTATATTAAATATTAAGAAAGAACAATTGTTGAGTAACAAAATAGGGCTCACATTTCTTTTTCAAGTCATTAGATAATCAAATATAAAAATTTCAATATTTAATTATATTGAATATTAAGAAAGAAAAATTAAGGTATCTGAATCAATGCTTAACCCCCCATATAACTAGAATTTAAACTATAATTATACTTATTAAAGTAAATATTGAATCAATACTTAGCCCATCCATGTAATTAGAATTTAAACCATAATTATATTAAATGAGGTAAATATCCCACCCATAGAACTAGAATTTAAACCATAATTATATTTAGTGAAGTAAATATTGAAATAAATATAAATATTGAATCAAAGCTTAGCCTATCTATGTAATTATAATTTAAACCATATTTATATTAAGTGAGGTAAATATTTTTTTTCTAAGTAAGATTAAATTCTATTAGTTAAACATAAAATACATGGAGACTCTGGCCTTTGCAGTTCAGGCCTGTATCAGTGGCATTGTTTGCAACAAAACAACAAAAATGGAGCTGCCTACGCAGGGGAAACCAACCCAAAGAGAGTTTGAGTCACTGCCTCGAGTGAGGAAACTAGCGTTATACATACATGAGTGATTGTACCAAACATAGATAGAAACAGATAACAAAACTATGATGCTAGGATCCGTAAACTGGATAAAACCTGGAAGACTAAGTATCATGGGGTGCTGGAGGTGTTTCTTCAACTATTAGGCATCTATATTCATCTTCATCAGCTTCCTAGGAGCCCAGTGCAGCATGTCGTGGCTCTATGGCTTCACTCCCTTTACCATCGGCCTGCCTGCTCTGCTCCTTGTCATCGTTACTATATCCCAAGCTGCTACTGCTATTCGAGCGTGAATTATGCTTTCCAGGAGCCTGTTGCTTCTTCAACTCTTGAGAAGGGCCGGGGTTTTTGCGAGGGCACGTTTTCAGAATAGGTTGACTATGGCTGGGAGCCTCAGTGGGTTCCTCTCGGAAGGAAACTAAGATGGTGGCTACAACATGAGGGCAGTCGGAGGTGCATTGAAAGTGGAATTGGGCAGTGGTAGGAGTCTGCAAAAAGGCAGAAGGGACCAGGCGAGGCGGAGGTTGCGGAGATGGCTCAGAGGCAGAGGGCTGAGCGGAGGAACGAGACAAACCAAAAAAACGACCACGTTCGCTTCAGGTTTCGGGGTACCTGCCCCAAGAATGCTCAAGGGAGGAGGATGAGGAACTGGATAGAGAGGAGGGGGTGGACGAGAAGCACGGCCCCTGTTGCTACCACGCCTGCATCGCATATGATGCCTGAGACGAGGCATATTGGCGCAGTGGGGGTGGAAGGCACTCTGAGAAGTGGAGGGAGCAGGGTCGGCAGAAGGCAACTGAAGCTCAGAGGAGGGGTTAAGGCCAGAGGCAGTAGAGAAGCGCAATTGGTATAGGATACTCTGCGAGTAATGGTGGCCCGGAAGAAATTCAATGCAGCTCCGAAGACTGCAGCATCTCCCCGTCGACGTGTGGAAGCTTGGCTTCGCTACCTCAGGGGAGCAACAACCTCGCAGGGGAGACGACTGGAACCAAATAGAACCAGAAGGCCGAAAGGTATAACCAGAAGGTCGAAAGGCAGAACAAGAGGGCCGAAGAACATAGCCAGACGAGTGAACAAGGAGCGACATTTTGAGGTGGAGGGAGCAGCCTTGAAGTTCGCAGCAAAGTAAATGTTTCTCGGGGTGATGGCCCGAGCTATTAAATGGAATTTATGGCTATAGGTGTGGCTTGTGGGTGGCCATGTGGCCCTACCACGCGCCGAAACACAAGCACATAACCGTATATATGCCTTTAAACACTCACATCCGGGGTAAGTGTGGTAAATATTAGTAATAAATATAATAATATTTATATTTATTATAAATATAATAAATATAAATTTATAATGAATATAATTTATTGTAATATTTATATTTAAATATGAAAATTCTAATATGAGTGTCTGAGAAGCATATTCATTAAGTATGTTTTTTTATCTAAAATGTTAGTTTATTGTATTAGTGTTAAAATTATTGTACATTTACTAATTATATGGAAAGTGTCTCTATGAGATGTTGGGCTAGGCAGAGGCTAATAAACCAATAATTTTGTAATACTCCAAGAATTAAATAAGGAATCATATAAATTGTGTGGTCATTTACCTATTTACCTATCTAATTTTCCATCAATCATGTTACTCTGGGTAAAATTACACATTTTACATCAACAAGTAAGCAATAACTAAAATAGAATGTTTGTCATAGAGTTTCTCAAAAAATATTCAAATAATTTTTTATATAATATTTATTCTATTGTATTTAGTGATTTATTTTTTCAAGATGATCTTCCAAAATCTTCTATTCTTTTAGTGTCTTTTTGCATCTTTAGGGACAATTGCTAGTTATTACACATTTATACTTTAAATTAGCACTGCATTTTACAATTTAACATAAGAGTCGTTGTTTAATTATTACAAATTAAAGATAATGTCACTTAAAATAAAAACAAAAGTGATTATATATAATTTTAATTAAAAACATTATATAACATCAATAATTCTATTTTTGTTATGCTTACTTGGTTAATTATTCATATTCCAATTGTTTATGCTCATTTGGTTCATTGTTTATTATAAAAGAGATATGGTAAAAATTTCACTTTCACTCTTAGAGTTACAAATAAAATATTTAGATGTTTATGTTAAATATTTCAATCTATAACTTTAAATTGTTTGAACATTGAAATATATATAGAAAGTGTGTTACTTCTTAAATCTTTTGACTTACACATTATTTTTCAAATTTTGCATTTTAAAAAATATTTGCATCTCAATAAATTTGTTTCGTAAATACCTACATGTATACATAGCTAATAATAGTATAAATTCATTTTCATTTAAAAATTAAATAAAATTGATTAAATACATGTCGAAATTATTAGAATATTAAGATAAAATGTGTTTTAGAATCGACTAAAGAATGTCGTACCAATTCTACACATTTCCTATTACTATATATCTTTGGCCAGCCCATAGGCAAAGTTAGGGATGGCATGAGTTCATTTTAATTTAAAATAAAATATTTTTTATTAATTATATGCACAAAATTTTAGAGAATTAAAATGAAGCATGTGGTGAGATTTTATATGTTAATGGCATTAGTAGATATTATAAATGTTTTTGAATTTAAAATAATAAGTAATTGTTAATTAAGTCGATAAGTTTGTTTATTTAAATTTTTTTTAACGTGGTATGGTATTGAAAAGCCATTATATTGTATGGTATTGATAAACTATCATATTGTAAAAAACAAGGTTGACAAATAAAAATATTTATATTAAAGTGAAATAAATCTCTATATTCATAAATAATATGATTTTTTTTTTTTAATATATATATATATATATATATATATATATATATATATATATATATAATTTCTTTTAATAATAATAATAACATTTTATTATTGTTTTTATGATTTTGTTTCTAATTCAAATAATTTGGAGTGTATTATGAGTATATTAAGTTTTTTTTTATGTTTATTCTAATGTATTAAAAATAAATCTTTTTATATATATCATGAAAATTTCTAAAAAAACTCTCCAACCATAGCGGGCTTGTACCATGTGCATCAGATCACAGGTTTTTGAAAGGAGCGGAAGCGATTTTGCTCACTGGATTTTTGAGTATGTGCTATCCATCATTCATAATATCATTCGATTGATTAGTTCCTTTGCCATCATCGTGCTCCTTTATGTGCAAGAGTTATAGGAAAAGTAAGAGATGACTTCTCATTACTAATTTTTGCCTCATCACTAATTTCTCTTTCTGGAGTTTTGGTGTTTCGAATTTATTTGCAATATTTTTATTCATGTTTAAATTTTGGGAGGCATTACCTATAAGCCTATAGTGTAAGAGGATACAAGAAATATGAATGTAAGTTTCTCACCAACTCCAGTGTTCTCACTATTGTTCAAATCTCTAAAAGCCTCACCCATACAAAATTTGTTCCCTGTTCTACTGTTTTTAACCATTAATATCTATGCATCGGAAACCAATCTTGTATGCTAAAGTGATGGTTGGAAACAAGGTAATGTAGGGGTGAAATTTTCTTCCTACCATTATATTCCTGGTTGAGCTTCTGTATCCCATTTGTTGTAGACGATTTAGAACCCTCACAAGCATATATGTGCTTTTAATTGTATCACGCTTATACTATTGGAAAGGCAGAAGAGTAAAGGCACAAACTCACACACAAAACACAAGAGATGCAGCTCTTCTATTAATCACACGAACATCAATCTCTCTTAATAAATGAACCCAGAGAAGGGTATTTATCCTTTTCGACTAACAACTCGCTTGACATGCGCACACTTACCAAAATCATATATCGCATAACTCGACTTGATCATCACATAACTCGACTTGACTCAATGCTCACTTAAATGACTCTCTAAATATAGTTAAATCTCCATGCGGGAGTTGATTAGATATTTTAACACTTCCCCTTAGTTACGACTGCTAAACTAAAACATAACTCATGACAACTCAAACATGTCTGCTGGTCTATGTTTCAGCTAGGCTTACAACACCCATGTTTCTTTTGTGAAACTCAAACACATCTTTTGCTAATGGTTTTGTAAATATATCAACCAGTTGATCACTAGATTTACAAGGTTTTAAGTGAACTTCTCCATTTCTCACAAGTTCTCTAATAAAGTGACATCTAGTATCAATATGCTTTCTCTTTTGATGAAACACACTATTCTTGAATAGTGCAATCGCTAAGGTGTTGTCACAATATATTGTTGTTAATCCTTATTGTTTTTGCTTCATTCCATCTAATACTCTTCTTAACCATACTTCTTGACATGTTGTTGATGTTGATGCTACATGTTCTACTTTTGTTGATGATAGTGTCACAATGGGTTGCTTGTTAGATGCCCATGTAATCACACATGAACCAAGATGGAACAGATAACCAGATGTGCTCTTCCAATCATAAAAAGTACCTGCAAAATCACTATCTTTAAATCCAATCAAATCTTTCTTTCCTGTACTTGCATACATTGTGCCACAATATCTAGTTCCTGCTACGTATCCCAGAATTATTTTTCCTGCACTCCAATGTGTGCCTTTTGGAGTCTCCATAAATCTAGAAATAAAAATCACTCCTTGCATAATATTTGGTCTTGTAGCTGTGAGATACATGAGGCTACCAACCAATCTTTTGAATAGAGCTAGATTGACATCTAGTGCTTCATCATCCCTACTTAAATTTGTACATGTTGCAACTGGTGTAGGTAGAGGTTTACATTTATCCATCCTAAATCATTTCAGCAAATATCTAACATATTTATTTTGGAAAATAAAAATTCTTTTTTCAGATTGCTCAACTTCTATGGCAAGAAAATATTTCATGAGGCCAAGATCTGTCATCTCAAATTATTTCATCACAGCTGCTTTAAATTCATATAAATCAAGATCACCTATAAAAATCATATCATCAACATATAAGCAAACAATCAAAATTTTTCCATGCTCTTTTACCTTTGTGTATAAGGTAGAATCAATTTTTCTTCTGAAAAATCCATTCTTAATCATGTAGCTGTCGATTATGCTATACCAAGCTCTAGGTGCTTGTTTGAGGCCATACAGTGCTTTCTTCAACCTGTAAACTTTATCTTATTTACCTTCAACTTCATAACCAGGAGGCTGCTGCACATAAATTTCTTCTTCTAGAATTCCATTCAAGAAGGCTTATTTGACATCCATTTGATATACTTTCCATTTTTTTTGAGATGTTGTGGCTAGAACTACTCTTACAGTATCCAATCTGACTACCGGAGCAAATCTTTCTCCAAAGTTTATTCCTAGTTTCTGTGAGTATCCTTTTCCCACAATCCTTGGTTTAAATCTATCAATTTCACCTTTCCCATTCAACTTAGTCTTGTACACCCACTTCACACCAATGAGGTTTTTCTCCTTTGGAAAATTAGCCAAATCCCATGTATTATTCCTTTCAATAGAATTAATCTCTTCATCCATGGCTTGCACCCAATTTTCATCTATGATTGCTTCTTCAAAAGAAGAAGGTTGGAATGAAAACAATGCAAAATTTGAACTAGCATACAAATCATCATAAATATATTTCAAACTTATCATGTTTCTCTTACCATTGCTTGATTCATCACCTGATTGGCAGATTGGAGAATTCTGGTCTGTTGATCTACTTGAAGGTCTATGCTGCTCTAAAAATCTTGGTGTCCTTGCTGGTGTGACTTTTCTTGGTGTCTTACCTTTTGATTCTCGCTGCTCATTTCTGCTACATCATCCTCTTCCACCAATGATGCTTTTGCATTGACTGTTTTGTCTAAAGTCTCATTCCATGACTCTTGTTCTTTGAAAACAACATCTTTGCTAATTATTGTATTCTTGGTGGCAGGGTTATACAATTTTTAAGCTATTGACTTCTCACTATAACCAATAAATATGCATTTTCACTTTGATCATCCAATTTTCCTCTTATCTACTTAGACACATGTGCATAGGCTACACATCCAAAAACTCTGAAATGAGATACAATGCATGACATACCTAACCATGCTTCTTCTAGTACTTTGTTCATCACAATATTTGTAGGGGATTTATTTATCACATGAGCAACACATGCAACTGCTTCTGCCCAATACTCATTAGACACGTTTCTTACTTTCAACATGTTCCTTGTCCTGTTCATGATTGTTTAGTTCTTTCTCCCCACTACACCATTGTACTGTAGTGTGTATTTGGTTGTAAACTGTATTCTGATTCCATGTTGTTTGCAGTACTCATGGAATTATTTTGAATCATATTCTCCACCACGGTAGGATCTTAATACCTTGATCTGCTGCTCACTTTGGTTCTCTTCTAAGGATTTGAACTCTTTGAACTTTGCAAAAGTTTCAGACTTATGCTTCAAGAAGTAAACCCAACTCTTTCTGCTATAGTCATCAATAAAATTGAGGAAGTAACAACTTCCACCAATTGACTGTGTCCTCATAGGTCCACACAATTTTGTATGCACCAACTCAATTGGTTTCTTTGCTCTGTATGAAGCTCCTTTCGGAAAAATTTAATGGTGTTTCTTTCCCAATATGCAGCACTCACAAGTACTAGAAGGTTATTTGATGAGAGGTAATCCTTTGACCATCTGTTTCTATTGCAACAATTTTAAACCAGAAAAGTGCAAGTGTCCAAACCAAAAGTACCATAACCAATAATCATTAGAACATGCAATTGTAAAATAACTGACATGATCATTGTAATTCATAATTAGAGGAAATAATTTGTTCCTCGTCATCTACGCCTTTGCTATCAGTTGCTTTCTTGGGGGTTTGTCATAAATAACACACTCTTTCCCTTGAAATATAACTATGTATCCTTTTTTTGTCAATTGACCAACACCTATCAAATTATGTTTCATACCAGGAACATAATATACCTCCATGATTGTCTTTGCCTCCCCCTGTTTGGTCATAATTTCGACCACTCATTTTCTATCTCCATCCACAGCCTTGTTAGTCCCCAATTTTACATTTGCCTTCATAGATTGATCCAACTTTGAAACCAAATTCTTATTGCTTGTCATGTGTTTACTGCAACCATTGTCTAATAGCCACACCTTATCACACGGTCCATGCATGTTCTTGGATGCTAGGAACATGGAGTTAGTATTCTCTATACTAACATTAGCTCTCTGGTTTCCTTGATCAACTATCTTCTTCCTGCAATCACAAGCATAGTGACCAAATTTATTGCAATAATAACATCTCACCTTTGATTTTTCAGACCTTTGGTTATTGTGGAAGCCTCTATTGTTGCTTCCACTTTCATGTTCATGCTCTCCTCAGCTATCTCTTTGACCACCATATCTTCTGCATCGTCCTCTGCCTCGACCTCTTGAAATAGAAAGTTGAATTTTGAAAGTAGTTTCTAAAGTAGAATCCTTATTTCTATCTATCCTTACTTCATGCGATAGAAGTGATCCCATAAACTCATCAATTGTGAGTTTTCCCAAATCCTTGGCTTATTCTATGGCTGCTACCACAACATCAAACTTGGTAGAAAAAGATCAAAGGACCTTCTCAATCACTGTTCGATATTTAATTTCTTCACCCTAAATTTTTAACTGATGAACTACAAACATGACCCAATTCATGAAAGAATCAATGTAATCTGTCTTGTTCATCTCATACTTTTAAAATCTCTCCTAGTATTCTGAAATTTAACAATATTGACATTTTCCATACCTTAATAGATTGTCGCCAAAGTTTCCCATGCTTCCTTTGCTAAAGACATGATCATATTGTTAAACACCATGTTAAACACATTACATGAGTGTATGAAAGATAAACACACAAGCAAAGAGAGACTCAACACAATGAAGGATAAGCATGAGGCTTTCTTATTTTCCATTATACAAAGATGTACATTTATAGTACAATGGTGTGACTCTTGGTTTCATATTACAAGGTCACTTGGACTCCATTGTGACTTTTCGCATTCCACACCTACCCATGTAGGATTAGGTGTTCCAACATCCCCCCTTAATCCAAAGGGGTATGTGTGAGTCCAAGAAAAGAGTTGTAATACAAATCTACAAAGTATACATGGCAGCACTTGGGCTGAATCAACTCTCTGAAATGTTGGAAAAAAGAGAGGTGGTTTAAGGATGACCACCAACACTGGAACGCAAAACTTGTTGCAGTTCCCGGAACTCTTCCAAAACTGGCAAGAAGCTAAAAGCTTCTGCTAGAGGAATTGTCCCTCATAAAAAAGGGAGACCTTCAACCTAAAAGAAGGGAGGTATACTACCTATGATGGTTTTAGGATTACCAACAACTCTGGAATGCTTGAAGCATTTCTTGGAACTCAACCAAAGCTGGCAAGAAGCTGAAGGCTTCTGCTAGAGGAAGTGTTCCTCATATATGAAAGGGAGACCTTCGACCTAAAAGAAGGGAGGTCTACTACCTGTGGTGGTTTTAGGTTATCCACCAACCAAAGATGATGGTTTAAGGTTGTCCACCAACCAAAGGCATGCTCATGGGCATCCGTGTCTCTGGCTACATCTCTGAATCCGGAATGACGAATTGTGGCTCGGGCTCGCTTGAACTGCTGGCTACAACTCTGAACATGGAATGAGAGATTGTGGCTCAGGCTCGCTTGATCTGTCGTCGAAGCTTGTACATGACCACCATTTTCCCCCTTGTCAGGGACAAGGTGAGATGATGGCGAAAACTCACGCTGTTGTTGGAGATCGAAGCACGACGATTAAGCAGATACATATACAAAGCAAATAAGAATCCACCATAAAGAGACACGGGGATTAATCTTAGGGAGAGCCCAATCGGGCTACGTCCACACAACATAGGCATCGGCAATTCTTTATTAATCAAACAGGAGATTACAAACTCTCACTCACTTCACACACACAAACCATCCGTATGGATACCTGTTATATAGCAAGGAGAATCTAACTACCTCATAAATCCTCTCACATCAAATTTAGGATGCATTAACTCTCTCCCAACAACCTGGAGCTAATCTAGCAACAAATTCCTAATTTTTGTCACCTACTGAGATTTTTGACTATTTTAATAAAACTGAAAATCTCAACAATCTCCACCTTGACAACAATTAGCCTGATGCCCTGTTCTTTATTATTTTATCTTTTCTGCAAGCCAAGAGAAGCCAAACACCAACACAGCTTCTCCAACAAAACTGGTTTCGTGAACATGTCTGCACAGTTTTCCTTTGTATGCACCTTTTCAAGAGAGACTCCCCTTTCAGTGATAACTTGTCTTACAAAATGGTACTTAATTGGAATATGCTTTGATTTACTATGATAGGCCGGATTCTTAGCCAAATGTATTGCACTTTGACTATCACATAGTAACCTGATGTTGTCCTGTAACCTACCAAACTCACCAAGCAAACCTTTCAACCAAACCGCCTCTTTGCAAGCATGAGAAGCAGCAATGTATTCTGCTTCAGTAGTGGATAAAGCAACAATGTTCTGTAGCTTTGACATCCAGCTAATAGCTCCACCTGCAAGAGTAAACACACACCCTGAAGTTGATCTTCTCTTATCCAAATCACCTGCAAAATCGGAATCAACATACCCGCAAACAAATTCACTACTCTTATTATAAGTAATACAATAACTACTTGTGCCTCTCAAGTACCGAAGCACCCATTTCACTGCTGACCAGTGTTCTTTACCCGGATTTTCCATATACCTGCTGACAACCCCAACTGCATGTGAAATATCTGGTCGAGTACAAACCATCGCATACATTAAACATCCTACTACATTAGCATATGGAATTCGAGACATATAATCCTTTTCTTCATCTGTATTAGGACATAAACTGGAAGAAAGCTTAAAATGGGAAGCTAAAGGGACTGACACAGGCTTCACATTATTCATACCAAACCTCACAAGTATTTTCTCAATATACTTCTGTTGTGATAGCCACAGCTTACCATTGCTCCTGTCTCTGAAAATCTCCATGCCCAAAATCTGTCTTGCTGCTCCTAGATCTTTCATATCAAATGTCCTTGCCATCTGAGTCTTTAACCGGTTGATTTCTTCAATGCTTTTTCTTGCTAAAAGCATATCGTCAACATACAACACTAAGATAATGAACATGCCATTACTTAACTACTTAAAGTATACACAATGATCATATTCACTTCTTATATATTTTTGACTCAACATGAAAGAATCAAATTTCTTGTACCATTTTCGAGGCGACTGCTTCAGACCATACAATGACTTCTTGAGCTTGCAGACAAATTTCTTATTGCGATGCTGAACAAACCATTCCAGTTGTTCCATATAAATTTCCTCATCTAAATCTCCATGTAAAAATGCAGTCTTAACATCTAGTTGCTGTAATTCTAAATCAAGCAAAGCAACTAACGCTAACACAATTCTAATTGAAACTATTTTAACAACTGGTGAAAAAATCTCATGAAAATCTATGCCTGCTTTCTGAGAAAACCCTTTTGCAACCAGCCTTGCTTTGTATCTGTCCTCCGAATCATTCACACCCCGTTTTACCTTGAAAACCCATTTGCATCCCACAGTTTTCCTGTCTTTTGGAAGTTCAACCAGATCCCATGTGCCATTCTTACCTAAGGCCATCATTTCTTCCTTCATAGCTGCTTTCCACTTATCACTTTTCGAACCTTCTATAGCTTCCTGATAGCACAGAGGTTCATCATCGTTAGCGGTCAAAGCAACTGAAGTAACATAATCATCATACCTTCTAGGAGCACGTTTTATTCTTGTAGACCTCCTTAAAGCTGTTTCTGGTGCTTCCGCAATTGGCTGACTACCATCTGTAGGAACTTCTTGTCGATCACCATCTGAGACCTGTTCATGACCTACATCTGAACCCTGTTCATAATCTGATTCTGAAACCTGTTCAATACTAGTATCTGAACTATGGTCATCATGACTATCATTAGAAGAGCTTTCAAACTGAATGTGCTGAAAATCAGATACATCATCCTGTTTCAATTTACTATCTACATCTAACTGTACAAGAGAGGATTCATTAAACTTTACATCTCTGTTGATGATGATTTTGCGGGTAGTAGGATCCCACAATCTATATCCCTTTGTTCCAACACCATACCCAACAAAGATATACCTTTTAGACTTTAGATCTAATTTAGTTCGCTGATGTTTAGGCACTAGAGCATATGCATCACAACCAAACACTCTGAGTTTAGAATAGTCACAAGGGTGTCCTTTCCATACCTCTTGCGGAATCTTGCAGTCTATCGCCGTCGAAGGAGATCGATTTATCACATAACAAGCTGTTGCCACCGCTTCCGTCCACAACTCCTTCTGCAACCTGGCGTTACTCAGCATGCTCCTTGCTCTCTCTAGAAGAGTCCTGTTCATGCGTTCAGCAACTCCATTTTGCTGAGGAGTATAAACCGTGGTCTTATGTCTCTCGATCCCTGCATCCTTGCAATAGCTGTCAAACTCCTTGGAAGTAAACTCACCACCATTGTAAGTTCTTAAACATTTTATTGTTCTACCAGTGATGTTTTCTACCAATGCTCTAAACTGTTTGAAAATTGTAAAAACATCAGACTTCTTTTTCATCATGTAGACCCACACTTTCCTAGAAAAGTCATCAATAAACGATACAAAATATGACGAGCCACCATATGAAGTTGTAGGGGCTGGTCCCCAAACATCTGAATGGATATAATCAAGTATGCCTTTACTAGTATGTTTGCCTGTTTTAAATTTTTGTTTACTTTGTTTGCCAAACAGACAATGTTTACAGAAATCTAACTTTTCAGACTTTAGATTAGGAAGTAATTTGCGATCAGCCAAAATCTTTAACCCTCTTTCGCTCATATGGCCCAACCTTTGATGCCATAGGCGAATGGAACTACTGTCATGTTCAGACACTGTAGACACATGATCTGACCCTGTTCTTCCTTCTAATTGAAACAGATTTCCTACTTTCTTAGCCTTCAATACTAGTAAGATACCTTTATAGATTTTCATAACTCCACCTTGAATTACAGTTTTATATCCATTCGTATCCAATGCTCCTAAAGAAATTAGATTTTTTCTTAAGTCTGGAACATGTCTCACATTTGTTAACAATTTAGTTGTGCCATCAAACATTTGCAGTTGTATACTTCCTATCCCAACAATATTAGATGTGACATCATTACCCATGTACACGACTCCATCATTAACTGATCTATACGTCTTAAACCATTCTATATGAATACACATGTGGTTTGATGCACCGGAATCTAACAACCAATGTTGATCATGATTTGACATATTAACAGACAACACTTCGTCGCTCATACCTGAACCAGATGCCGAACCTGTATTTGTCGTGTTTGCTTCCTTCTTCTCTGTCGAAGAGTCTCCTTTCTTCTCTGTTTGCTGTCTCTTCCAGCAGTCTTTCTTCAAGTGCCCCGATTTGCCACAAAACCAGCACTTTACTTTGCTCTTCTTCCCTTTCGACTTTGAACGCGAATCGTTGCGCTTACCAGAGCGTCTTTCTCTAGAACGACCTCTAGCCATCATTGCCTCTGATGTAGAGGTGTCTGCATTCGACCTCTTCCTCGTCTCCTCGGACAACAAAGCTCCAACCACATCGTCAAACTCAAGGATGTCTGCAGTACTAAAGCTTATGGAAGTAACAAAGTGATCCCACGATTCGGGCAATGAACACAATAGAGTTATTGCCTTATCCTCTGAATAAAATTTTACATCTAGACTTTGTAATTGTACCAATAGAGTATTGAAAACATTCAGATGGTCAGTAATCGAGGTACCTTCCTTCATTCGCAAACCATAAAGCTGTCGCTTCAGGAGAATCCGATTTGTCAAGGATTTCGTCATGTAGAGCTTCTCAAGCTTCGACCACAAGCCTGCGACGGTCTTCTCTGACACAATGTTGAACAGAACGTCATCCGCCAGACATAACCGAATTGCGCTCAGAGCTCTGTCATCCAACTCATCCCATTCATCCTCCGTCAAGGAAGAAGGCCTTTTGCTTTTCCCCAACAGCGCTTTCGCCACGCCTTGTTGTACCAGGAGATCATGCATCTTTACCTTCCAGATCTCGAAGTTGTTTTTGCCATTGAACTTCTCAATTTCAAACCGAGCATTTTGAGTTTTCGCCATCTTGTATCAGCAAAAAACACAATAATCTCCAGAACCCAACTTTTTAAATAAAGAATTTGATTAAAAAATTGCCCTTGCCTAAAAAATGCTACCCTTCACCTTATAAAAAAAAAGCCTTTCTCTTAAAAAAAACCAAATGTAAATGGCATTTACATTTTCAAACATTATAAAAAGCTTTTAATAAAATCGATTTATATATGAATTACAAAACTCCAAATCGATTTACAAAAAAAACTCCAAATCGATTTACAATATATATCGATTTATGTTTTGTTTTTAAAACATTGCAATTAAAAATCGATTTTTTTTTTTTTTTTTAAATGACCACTTCAAAAATCATTCTTCACCAATCGTTTTTTTTAAATACACATTGAGACTTCAATGCAAAACGATTTCAAAAAAAACTTTTAAAAAACCGATGGCACGGCAATAAACTCACGGCATCTGGATTCAACTCGGCATTCAACTCACTCTGCATTCAAGCTAACCGCTTCACGGCATTGGCCATTTTCCTGCTCGGATCAATGGTTATGAATGCTGCCCTTTCTCTGCGCACAGGACATCCACAACAGCTCTAGCTATTTCAAATTCATCGATGTCTGCATTCAACTCACGGCATCCAGGCACCAGCACCTCCACGCATAGGTTTGAACAGCAGTGCGCCTCTGCGCAGCACCTCCAGGCACGCAGTCGACCTCCACGCAGCTTGAACAACAGTGCGCCTCTGCTCAGCACCTCCAGCACGCGCTCCCACGCCTCCAACTGCTCTGATACCACTTGTTGGAGATCAGAAGCACAGCAGATTAAACAAAATACACAGCAAATAAATCGTGCACAGGAAACACAGAGGTTTAACATGGTTCACCCAACCAATCTGGGCTACGTCCACACAACATAGGCATCGGCAATTTTATTAATCAAACAGGAGATTACAAACTCTCACACACTCAAACCATCCGTATGGGTACCTGTTTTATAGCAAGGAGAATCTAACTGCCTCATAAATCCTCTCACATCAAATTTAGGATGCATTAACTCTCTCCCAACAACCTGGAGCTAATCTAGCAACAAATTCCTAATTTTTGTCACCTACTGAGATTTTTGACTAATTTTAATAAAACTGAAAATCTCAATCAACTGCAAGTTTGTTCAATATCTGTGAACATGTTCTGACATGCGACTTAAACATCTTCTTGGCTGCTAATGCCCATTTCCAAGAAGCGATCCATCCAAGATGAATCTTGGTTCTTGCAGGAGGCTTGTGTCTGAAGCATCTGTCTGAAGAATGAGTGTGCCGACCACAGTGCTTGCATGGATGAAGATCAAAACAGTGATCTTTCATGTGGCCAACTCGATCACAGTGTTGGCATTTCACAATCTGTTGTGGAAGTGGAACAGGATCTGGAACAGCTACAGGTGAACTGTCATATAGGAATCCGGCACTTTGAAATCTGATGGGCTTTGTGTAGTCTGGAATATGAAAGGACACATCCTTGTCATATCCAAGACCAGTTCGGTGCTTGTTGTGGACAAGCTCTTCCCAAGGTCTGATGATGGGCTTGAGAAGTGCAAGTTGAACTGTTGCATCTGCATGTACATCTGCTCTTGTGCAATGAACTGAATGGGAATCGACTTCACCTTTATTGACTTGCTGTTGATGGGAGTCCTTCTCAATCTTCTGAACAGAAACAGGTTCAGAATGGTGACTCTTTTGTTGAAGTTCATCTTGTTGGAGCTGAGATTCCAACTGCAAAAACTCAATCTTTTCTTGTGCATCTAGCAAACAATTTTGAATGTTACAAAGAGCATCCTTGCTCATTTTTATCATGTCATCAACATTTGAATGAATGAGGTTATTCAAGAACTCTAATGCCTCATTGATTTTAGCCATTTTCAACAACTTAGGCTCAAAAAATGAAAGGGTGTCGGCTTCAACCGAAAATGCACCCATTTACAATGTGATTCAACAACAAATACAAATGACTCCAAAGAATTTCCAACTATGGAAATCTCAAAGTACAAAGTGTGCTCCTCAAATGATGGAGGACAATCAACAATGACTTACATCAACAACTCAAATTCACTGATTCCAACTATGAATGAGCTACAAATTCCACTCAAAATACAATGTTAGCTCAATACATATCTCTGCAAAATATTTGTAAATGTGTAGCTGAAAACACTTGTGCAAGAATATTTTTATGGCAGCTGAATTTTCTTCTTCAAAGAGCTGTTTTCAATGATGGAAAACTTGTCTTCTCATGTAAAATTTCTTCAAAAAATCACCCTTATGCCACAAATCACAAAACAAATCTGCAAATTTCTCTATATATATTCAGTCCATATTCTTCATCTGCCATTTTTCCTTTTTCTACTGTTCATATCTCTTTTTCGTCTTCAATGTTCTTCCTCTCTCTCTCTGCTGTTTTTTTTTTTTTTTTTTTTAAATTAAAAAATAAATTAATTAAAAATGGGGAATTTAAAAAGGGATTATTTAAAAAATGGAAGGGGGGTGATTTAATTAAAAGTAAAGGAGTATTAATTTTACAAGGGATGAGTTAAAATGGGGATTAGTTTATAAATGGGGAGGAATTTAAAAATTAAAAATTGAAATTTAAAAAATAAAATGGAGGGAGTATTATATTTGGGGGGGAACGAATTAAAATGGAGGGGATTTATTAATGGGGGAGGGGGGATATTTTATGGAGGGATTTATTATATGAGAAGGGGGACTAATATTAAAGAATTAAATACAAAAATCGATTTAAAAATAGGTGCGGTATTGTTAATGGGAAAGGGATTAATTTAAAATGGGGGAATTTCAAAACATCAGGTCGAATTTTTAAAAATCGTGAGAGGGGAGGGAATTTTAGAAAAGGTTGAATTTTAAAGAATGAAGAACGGTAAAAACATTTATGTCCGTGAGGGCCGGAAGGCGAGCAACCAGACGTAAGTGATGAAAGGAGTCGAAGGGTTTGAGGGGGTCTGCGCAGGGAGAAGGGAGGACAGTTGAGTGAGCGCGCTGTTGGGAGAAGTGCTGAGATTTTGGAGCAATGTTGACAGCGGGGGTGTATTGGTTATCGATTGTAGTGATGGGAGGAGCGTATATGCGTAAGGGGGGAGGCGGATGTGGTGGGAGCATGGGAAGGAGTGTTGTTGAACGCAGACTGGAGAGGGTCGAGCTCGAGTGGGATGTGAGCGGGGGTTGGGTGTAGTGGAAGCGCAGGTGCATTGAGATAGTGGAAGCACAGGGTGGAAGTTCGAGCAGTGAGAGGGGTTTGTAGGGTGGAGCGGCCAGGTGAGGGGTCGGTTGCAATGGAGAGGGGGCGTGTATTGTTTAGGAAGCGGTGTTAGATTGAGGTAATGGTGTTGGGTTGGAGATTTCAAAGGGAGCGGATAGTTGCAGGGGGAGCGATGTGAGCGTGTGGGAGTGGGAGAGTTGTAGGGATTTTTTGTTTTTTTACGATAAACGAGAGAAGAACGAGAAAATCTACATTTTCTTCAGTAATCGAAATTTTCTTAGATACATAGCGAATAATTTGCGGGAACTTGTAGACTTGCAAAAATGATTTTTTTTTCCGGCGATGAGAAAACTCGAAGTTCTCTAGTAGCTCGGCCCGACGAAAAGAATGGGACTTTAAAAAGTACGAGAATTTTCCGAAGATTTCAGCGGTAAAAGCGAACTTTGCGAGAGATTTTTTTTTTAATGTACAGTCGAAATCTTTCTAGGAAAAACCCTGAATTTTCCAAAAACTCATTTTACCCACTTTCTGACTCCAAAATGTTTGCGAGAAATTAAAATGCAAGATTTTTCAATGGAAAAATAAGCGGTGAGGAAACCTTGAGATGCACAAGGTTGCGTCTCCAAACCAATTCTGAATCTTGAAAGTTGTTTTAGAATCTTGCTCCATACTAAAGATAAAATTTCTTAATGCTGCAAAATCACTGAATGCTGCTCTTCTTCAAAACACTTCTGAATGGCGGCAAAAACACTGCTACAGAAACTCTCTAAAATGCTGCAAAAATGTCAAAAATTTTGCAAATATACACATGCCATAAACACAAATGGCTCACTCAATTTGGAGTAGGGCCAGAAATCGCCCGCTCTGATACCATGTTAAACACCATATTAAACACACACATGGTGTATGAGAAGAATAAACACACACACACAAGAGACTTAACACACAATGAAAGATAAGCGTGAGGATTTCTTATTTTCCATTATACAAATATGTACATTTATAGTACAATGGTGTGACTCTTGGTTTCACATTCCAAGGTCACTTGGACTCCATTGTGACTTTTCGCATTCCACACCTACCCATGTAGGATTATGTGTTCCAACAATAATCTTGCGGAACCTTTGCTCGGATCTTCTGGAACACTGCTTAGTCCACTCCCTGCTGGATAAGAAGCAATGCTTGTGCATTCTTCCTTTTTTCTTTATTGCATCGTTCCCTCTCTACATTACTTAAGGCTCGTTCTTCTACGTTATTCTGAGGTTCTTCAAACCCAAGCTTGACATGATCCCAAACATCGTGCGGTTTTAACATAGTTTCCATTTTAATGACCCACACATCATAATATTTTCCTATGAAAGAAGAAAGTTATGACTAGAAACTCGATGTTACCATATTTCTTCAAAAAAATTCACTTCTATTTTATGAAATTTACAAAACTCAAAAAATAACCTTATAAGAAAACCCTAAATTTCTTCTTTTATGAGATTTGCAAATCTCCTTTTAAAAAACCCTTGTACTATTTTTTATATAATAAATTATTTTATAAAAGAAATTTATATATAAAAAAACTTGTATAGGAACCCTCTCTTAAAACTTTATCTTAAAAACCTTTTTTAAAAGAAATTATTTAAAAAAATACTTTTTAACAAAGGATTTTTATAAAACTCCTTTATAAAGTTCTTCACGTATTGTATTGGTCGAATAGGGATTTTTCAACGAGTATTTCTAATACAGGGGTGATGGTGGTATGATTTTAAAAAAGATTTGACGAAGGCCTTTAAAAAAAAAACAAAATAAAACCCATACCGCTTGTTGACTTTTTAATCTCGTAGGAACAAGGTTGTCGACTTTTGTTACGATAGACTCACGCCGATTGCGCACGCTAGGGACAGAAAAAATAGCGCACTAAAACGTGATTTTCCAAAAATCGTAAGTCTCACGATATTTGCGCCATTTTTTTAACTAAGAACTTGTGGACCCGCGCACTCTTTAACCGTCCGACTATTTTGCAAAAATCAAAGAATTTGTCGGCCTTCTGATCTCGGCCCTCTTCTCACCGACTCTGCAGGCCTCACGGATTTTATGATCTTTAGGTTCTGATATTAATTTTTTGGAAAGATAGAAGAATAAAGGCACAAAATCACACAAATAATTCACACACAAAACACACACGAGTTGCAGCTCTTCTATTAATCACACAAACTTCAATTTCTCTAAACAAAATGAACTGAAAAGTATTTATGCTTTTTAACTAATAAATCCCTTGACATCCACACACTTACCAAACTCATCTATGCCATAACTCGACTTGACCATCACATAACCGGACTTGACTCAACGTTGACTTAACCGACTCTCTAGATATCGTTAAATCTCCCTGCAGGAGTTAATTAGATATTTTAACATATACAAGAAACTATGATATAGATTGGCTCTTGAGACACGAGAGAGTTTATACGAACCATAAAGACAGCGTTCAAAGTATGATTTCCTTTAATTCCTGAAAAAAATTAATTAATATAGCTACCCTATTTATATTCATTGATAACCCTATTTATATTCACTAATAACCATTTATCAAATTCATTGCCCATAAGTTCATAAAAAAAATCAAACGATGAAATTGGATTTGACTATATATTAGCTTTAAATAATCACACAATATTAAAGAAAATGAACTAATCACAAGCTAAACCGCCTACTAATTATATCTGAACAGAGTAATGTTTCCAAACTTTCAAATCGCTGCAAAAATTATGTTTGATGTGACTCATTCCTAGGCCTCCTGTAATGATATAGATGACCTGAAATAAAACTTTGATTTTCTGTATTTATCTCTCTAGTCTATCCCTTGCTACGTTGATCACTTGGACACGCAAGTCGTAGGTATTCCTCGGAAAGGATGCAGAAGAAGGAAAATTATGATTATGAATTCCGTTATAGGTTTTGAGAACGTATTTAGGATCATCCGGGCATCGCTCAACTTTCTTCTTCACTGCGTATCCCTTTATTCGACATCTGAAATAATATCCGTTGATTTATTCACAATTAGAAGCTGCATACTGGAAATATATAAGCAACCCCCGCGTGGTCCCAAGAAGTAGTGGGTAGGGCACTTAAGAGAAAATAATTGGGATGATTTTTTTTTTTAATCAGCAAATATGGGCTTTTTTCTATTAACTATTTAGATGTTTATATACAGTTATCTGTCGGAACTCTAGAAACCAAACCAAGTGTCTGGAATTGCAAAAATTTCTAGACACTCATATTGGGAAACCAAAAGAAAGTCTAGTGTGATGACCCCTAATATAGGTAATAGGGCCAAAACCTCTATTTGTAACTAGCTAAACCTACTAAGACTGTGGACTGTAAATTTACTAGGACTTTGGACTATAAACATTACAAGGAAAAAAAACACAGATGGTTGTTCATGACAAAAGGGAGGCCAAGGCACTTCGTTAGTTTTGGTCTTAGTTCTCCTCCCCTCGCTTGTTCGACTCTTGCTTGGTCTCCTCTGCTTCTTCTTCCCCAGATTTGTCATCTTCCACTGGGGCCACATTGTTAGGCCTCAGAATGTCTAGGTAGCCTACTATGTGCCTGGTCTCCTGCAACATACCGAGGCTTATCACCATTGCTTCCTTAAGGCTACTGATGTTTTCCCCAATAATCTTTCCAATCCATCTCCTCTCTCGGTTCAAATGGCCCAAGAGAATCCTTTCACCCAGATCAAGTGCACCTCAACGCCCCTTCAATGCCCCTTCCATTCTCTCTACACAGAGATTTAACCAGTTCTGCCTCCATTTTTGAAATGGCGCAAGCATCCTCATCATGTTTCTCCACGAAGAACAAAGCCTCTCAATCAAGTCTACCTCCCCATTTCACTGGCTAAAGAGATTACGCATCTGTTCCACCCCTCGTATCCTCTTCTCTCCCACTCCCTATTCTTCGACCCACTCTGCGATGGCTTAGAAGAGGGAGGACCTCCATAATTTCTTCCTAATGAGAGCCGCGATTGATCTCCTCCATCGTCCCCAGCGTCGCTCCTCCTTCTTTCTGTTTGAATACCCTGCTGCACCATACTTCAACAATGCCACCCCTGCCTCTACACGACCATATGAATCCTTCACTCACGCATGGAATGGGACAGAGGTGATGCCTTGCCTCCTCGAGAACCTACGTCGCCACCGCCTCCGCCTCAATTTTTATGGCTTGCCTAATGCTAATTACACTCACCGTCCTTCCTCCGATTAACATGTCCTCCCCATGCGTGCTTGCTGCCACATATCCTATGTCATGCCTCCAACACGGGCTCTACCTTGTGGCTAGCGTGTGGCCTTCCTCCTGCCTTCTATGTGGCATAATCACCCACATCTGGGACCTGGGATGAATTCTATCCTAATGCGCTTATGACCATATTTTCTCCATTCATAACCGTCATAAATAATTTTTTCAGCCCTGTCTGTTCTCAGACATATAACTTTTTCTCCAACAAAGATATTGACCATATCCAAAGTTAGTCGATGCATCGACACCATCCATCAATCGTATATGCACAACCCAGAGACTAGTAGACCGTGTCTTCTTAACCTAGGTAAATTTGATACGGTTAAATAGCAAAATTCCCATCAAATTGGAAAATATTTTATTGAATTCCCGGTTTGTGAAAGTGCATTGGAATAATAATCCACTCAGGAACGTTGTTACATCGATAAGTTATCTCTGACGTTATAGTATAGAATTTTAAACACATGATGAAGAAGCACTTCTTGGTTTTATTTTCTATGCCGTATATAATAATACTGGACCAGAAGTGAGAAACCTAGGTCGTTTGGTCATATTTTCAAAAAAAAAAAAAACCTAACCCTAAAGATAGCTAGCCATTTTTGACGGGATTGTATAAACATAATGTCCTGCCATGATTCTCGACCAATGTCAAATCTATCGCCATTTGGGCATGAGAAGTTGATCTCCACTTGCCCTTTTTCTTGTTTATTACACCCTGTCTGTGACATCAATACCTTCCCTTGTTTATAAAAATGGGCTTCAATACAATTTTCTGGGCAAGTGCATCCATGTCATCACATAAACATATGCTACCTAAAAATAGAATTTGTTTAATACCTTTAATCCTTTGGCGTATGTTCATACGGAGCACAGCTCTAGACAATACCCTATCCAATGTTTTCAAAATATATTTCACTAACACCTACGTGATTTGGATAAATATGGAACACTATTACAAAAGGCACTTTAAAGACATTTTTTTAAGACAAGACACTTTTTATTTTAGCTATTTTATATTAAATTTTAATATGAATTGAATTGTTTTAAATATAAAATTTAAGACAAAAAGAGTTTGAAACAAAAATATTTTAAGACAAAACTTTATATTTAAGATAAAAATAGTTTGAGACAACAACATTTTAAGACAAAACTAAATATTCAAGACAAAAAAAAGTTTGAAACAAAAATATTTTACGACAAAAATTTATATTTAAGAAAAAAGCAGTTTGAAACAAAAAAAAATTAAGACAAAACTTTATATTTAAGAAAAAAATAGTTTAAGACAAAAAAAATTAAGACAACTTTATATTTAAGACAAAAAAACAATTTAAGACAAAAATATTTTAAGACAACTTTATATTTAAGAAAAAACAAATGAGACAACTTTTTATTTAAGACAATGACAATTAAGACGAAACTCATTTAAGACAATTAATGATTAAGACAAAACCATATCAATTTAAAATAATATTATCTAAGACCTGCAAAATTGACTCTGACAGTGCACCCTAAGTCAACTAGCTTACAAGCTAGTATTGTCTCACGTTTATATTGGGGTTGCTATTTCACTTATCATTCATGTTATTTTATATCAAGACAATGCTTTGTTGGGCTCTTCATTTTTTGAGGGTAGTCGACTTTGAAGAAAGCGGGATTTTTTCCTAGAAATTTCACAAACATCAATTCCTTTTTTGTCCCTTTGATCTATGTTGATACGATTGGAGACAACTTGTATGTTGTTGCATTCAACACTACTACACGAAGGGGGATTTTAAGAAAAAGGAAATATTTTGTCTTAAAATTTAATTTCTTCTTAAAATTTTCGATACAAGGTGTTAGTAAAAAAGGTAAAATTAAGGATTAGGGGTATGTCTTTATGTTTTTTATGGGTTCTTTATGAAGCAAAGCAATCGAGGTCGACAACAACTAATGGGATTTAGGGTGATGGAGGCTGACAACAACTAATGGGATTTAGAGTGATGGAGGACGAAAAAAAAAGGTGTGCTTGGTGAGAGGAGTGATTGAGGCACTTTTGCTGAATGTGGATAGGGACAAACATAGTTGGAGTACTTTTCGAGGTATCCATAGATTTTGTTTTAATCTGTTTTTCGACTATTCCATTTATTTTGAATGCTACTTCTATTTGTTGGTTTTTGTTATCATCACATTATTTTGTTGGAACTCCTTATTATCATCGTCAACATGGATTAGATTCACCTTAAGGATGGTGGTGGAAAATTACAGAATATTCATTGGCAGACAACATGCCTAATTCAAAATCTCTAAGACAATTTTTGCGAGAAGCATACACTGAGGATAAAATATTGGATTCTAGAAGAATTAGTCACAAAATTCACAAGGGCGGTAATTTTGGATACAACTGTGGACGTAGATGGATTAAATGTAGCCTTCTTTGGTTCAATTCTTGGTGTTGTTGGGTGAAATACATCTAAGCATAATTATTTGAGGTATATTAAGTTTTTGTCTTGATTCTAGATGATATAAGGGATCTCTACTGGTTTTTTTGTTTCAAGGCATAGTAATAACAATTTGTTGTCCACTCTAGTTGTTGGTCTACTCTGTGGTCTATCAGAGATGCACTAGTTGATTGTTTATGTTGTATTTCTTCTAAACCATTGCTCATTTGGATCTTCCGGCTCCTTAACTGGTTTGGGATTGGTCAATCAACGGATTTCTGAGGATCTTAGCTGCTACCTGTTGGTCTTCTTTGTGGTCTATCTAAGATGCACTAGATGGTTGTTTTATGAGGTCTTTCTTCTAGAACATTTTCTCTTATGGATCTTCCTGTTCCTCTCTAGTTTGGGATTGGTAGATCATGGGATTTCCAATGATATTTACTACTATTTAAGTGCATTCATTTTGGTTGGTAGAGTTAGTAACATATTTTAATTTTCAATTCAATTACGAGGGAGTATTTTAGGGTCATTAATTGGTCTGGGGTGATATTTATTTTCCAAGTTAGTCATTGATTATATGAGGGACAATCCATTAACGGATTGTGTCATCATTGAAGATATTTGTCGATTATGTGCTTAATGATATTTTTTGAAAGACATTGGTTGACGGTGATTGCTCAATTTATTGTATTTGAAGGGGTGTCTTAGTGGATTGAGCTACTGATGAACTACATCGAGTGGGGTCTATAATTGATAAATGACATTAATTTTCCTTTTCTACATATTTTATTGAGGTTTTTTCAGACACTACTACATAAGGTATTTTTCGGTAATGCTCTCTACTTTAGTGCACATATAGGAGGATTGTCGAGTGTCAGCAGTGTCAGTTGTACAACTGGCCTTTACATTTATTGGTAGGATGTCACTTGATACTGAAGGAAAATAGGGTGGTGATGTTCCATTACTCGATGTGTTGGTACATGTGACTATTAAGACAGAGAGTCGTGGCTTCCCCAATTCAAGAGTCAAACCCTCTGCGACATCTCCTATACATGCAATTATACATGTGGATTCAAATGTTTCAATATCACCACCAGTTATTGAACTTGTGGTAATCCATGAAAAATGTTTTTCCATCGTTCGTGGAAAAATAAGGCAGTTAAGGCTGATTCGGATTATCAAAAACTTAGTTTTGGTTCTGATGTTTTTTAGGACTCAGGTGGTAGGATTAAAACAACGGAATGTGGTGGGTAAGTGGTCTTATCTGTGAATGGATGGCTCTTAGATATGGGTTAAATAACATCAATACCCTATTCTTAAGTACTCTCCTCTTTTCAACATTTTATACAATCAGTAGTTCTACTTCCACTTTATTAATGATGATGATGCTGCGAATATTTTGGAATCGCATTGGGTTCATGGTCGAGGTTTCCTTTCTTTACATCACTGGCATGTGGGATTTGATCCATACATGGAATTTCCAGTGAAGAAATTGGTTTGGGCTAAACTCACTGGTTTACCCCTCATATTATAGTGACGTGAATCACTGATGATTATAGACAATCCATTGGTAGATTTTCTTTCCTAGAGGAAGCAAGCCTATTACAGAGAAATAAATGTATCGCATGGCTTTTGGTGGAGGTGGACTTCGCTATTGGCCTTTACGTGAAGGTGGAGCTCAATTGGGTTAGCCTCTAGAATAGTCAGAGAATTGACTATTGGGAAATTCCTTTTCACTCGCTAGGTTGTCATAATGTTGGGCATCTTATTTTCGAGTGTCCACATATATTTTGAAATCGGTTCCATGGAATATTAAAAAATTTCTGCGATGGGGGTCTTCCATGGATATCTATACACTCTCTGGTAGCTTAAGATATTGGTAAACATTATATCTCAGGTAATCTTAAAATCACATCACCTATCACATTTCGTGAGAAAAATATTCATAATTATTTGGTATCAGGTGATATTTCTCTTAGTAATTCTACATTTTTTCCTTTATGTATTGTTTCTCTGCATATTCGGCTACCACATTCTGGTTGTATTGAAAATTATTCATTGTTATTTGCATCAGACATTGATCCATGTTTGAAAAATTTGGAATCGACCTGCACTCTATATTTTGATTTGAATGGGACAACCTCCACTATTGATGACTCGTTGACTATTAGCCCTGACTCTGCTCACATTCAATTTGGGACTTTTTCTGGCGACCTTTCTCCTACTAATTCGATGGGGAGTGATATTGATTTTCTTCTCCTTCACCTTGATATCCATCTAGAGACCTCACTGATTCATTCATCCTCCTCTCTTAAGATCTCTATCAGTCCCAATTCTAGTTGTAATGTTACCATTAGGAAGGAACGATGTTCTAAACCTTTGAATTGTTTGAATGGGATTAATACTGATCTTCACAATATTTCAACAACATTGGATCCTGGTCCATCATCTTCTAGTACATCATCTTTTGTTTCTTCTTTCTCCCGTATTCAGGCCTTTAAAGATTATTTGCCCGATTATGAGGGATTATCATGATAATCATGTCCTTAAACATCGGGGGCTTTGGGAGTGCTCAAAAAATCCTTGTACTCCGACACTTTATTAGGGTTAATCACCCCTCTATTATCCTTTTATAAGAGACAATGATGATTGGAGACTAAATTTGGCCCATTCTTCTCCACATCTGCCTTGGGTGGTGGGTATGTGTTGTGGATGTTTTGGGTTTATTTGGTGGTCTTGCGACTTTTTGGTATCCTAAGGTTGTGAATTTTATTGCATATAAATGCTTTGCAGGTATCCTTCTATCTGGTTTCAGTAGGGGCTCGAATGACATATTTGGTATTCTTAATATATATGTTCCATATTCTTCCAGAAGATACTTGAAGGATAAATTGGAACCCTGCGGCCTGTTAAAGATGGGATCCCTTATTTTGGCAGGAATTTGAACCTCACCATTTAAGATACTGAGGTCTGGGAGATCATTTCAGATTGGACCCTTTGGTAGGGTACTTTAACGATATTTTTGGCAGGAACCACTTGGTGGATATTTTTTTGACTCCATTTATTACGACTTGGAGAAATGGTTGGGTTGGGTCCGCAACCATCACTAAGATACTTGATCGTTTCATGCTTCATGAAAATTTGGTGGAGTGCTTAGGGTATGTGAAATATTTGGTTATTCCATCCCAAATTTCAGACCATTTCCCTATAATACTCCAGCACCGGGAAAATGGAGATTAGGGTGGTCTCCCATTCAAATTTAACCACCATTGGTTAAAATATCTTGAATTTGATTCATTAGTGCATACTTTTTGGGAACTAGGACTGGACCACTTGATCACATCTTCTTTGGAAATTATTGGGATTGAGTTGAGGGCTCTTAAAAACACTACCGGTAATTGGATTCAGACTAAAAAAAGGAAGCATATTGATGAAATTTTGGCTATTGATATAAAACTTGGTATATTGGTTGATCATTCACAGGCATATTATTTCTTGGTGGCACATCAATTACGAGAAGTGGATTTAAAAAAGAGGAAGAATGAGAATTTTCAATTATAGGAGTAGGAGTAGAGACTAAAAATTCGTGATCTCTAGGTATCAGGAGGAGACAATAATACAAATATCTTTCATAATTATGAGACGAAGTGTTGCACGGAGAACTCCATCTAGGAAAATCAGGATATCAATGGCAATTTCTTATCTACTCTTCCTGACATCCAGGTTGAGGAATTCAGATATTTTTGCGATAAATAGTGGGCTATAGTGGAGGTGGATATTTTGCAACAGATGGGGGTCGTTGATTCATATCCAAATATGTTTGATGCCAACACAAATGTTATACTATTTCATCCCATGGAAATGGAATAATTACAGGCTGCCATGAAATCCTTTGCCTGTGATAAAATCCTTGGGCCTAATGGTTGGCCCATTGAATTATTTTTACACTTCCAGGATATTATGGGCACTGATATATTGGCGGTTGCAGAATAATCTAGAAAGATTGGTTATAACCCTAATGATATTAATTCCACTTTCATTAGATCGATTCCTAAGGTTTCACATGCATAATTTTTTGTTGATTAAAAGCCTATCTCTCTTTGAAACACCTTTTACAATATGATTTCCAAAATCATTGCAAATAGGCTGAAACCTACATTATCAGATGGTATCACCTACGAACAATTTGGGTTTCTTTGTTAAAGACAAATTCAAGATGTAATTGCTAATTCATAGGAGATTGTACATACTATCAGATATAAGAATATTGAGGTGATTATTATGAAGTTGAACCTACAATAAGATTTTTATTGTGTACATTGGACCTTTCTTCGATTGGCCCTACACAAAATTTCCCTTTCATTTCAAGTTTCAAAATGGATCATGGCATGTGTATCTACTACAAAATTTTTCGTATTGGTTAATGGAATCCCTACTAAATTATTTTATGCCTCTTAGGGTCACCGACAAGGATGTGCATTATCACCCCTTATTTTCATTCTTGTTATTGAGAGACTTAACGGATTGCTCTTGCAAGCACATATGGAGATGTCACTGATAGGTATCTTTACTACTAGAAAGGTTACTCATTTAATTTTTTCAATGATGTGTTACTATTTGGTAGATTATTTGTTCTAAAATGGAGACACATTTATGGTATTATTGATCTGTTTGGATTGGTCTGTGGATTCTTTATGAATAATACTAAACCTCATATGATTTCGACTTACCATGATGCACTGGTACTGGATATTTCTCATATTTTTGGTGTTATCTGCACTGTGTTGGATGCATGTTTTAAATATCTTGGATTTATGCTCAAACCTAATTTTTATGGAATTAAGGATTTTAGTTGGCTTATAGATAAATTCTACCGCAAAATTTTATTGAGGGTACACATGTGGCTCTCCCTGGGAGGCCGATCATCTTTTTATATTGGCTTTATCTTTTTGCTCTCCCTAAGAAAATCATTAAAAGGATCTACTCCATCATCTCCAACTTTATTTGGGATGGTAACTTTGATAAGAAAAAATATCATTTGGACAGCATGGTCATTCTGACTCAGAGGAAAGAAGAAGGAGGATGGGGCATCCTTGATCTCGAGCGCGCATTACTTATGAAATTTTTTTTGGTGGGCTCTAAATGGAGATGGTCTTTGACATAACATAATCCAATCTAAATACCTCCAAAATAAATCGATGATATTGTGGATAATGGCTAGCGCACAAATCCCATGCGACATATCGTATATTTGGAGGAGCTTTATGTGCGTTTGCCCATGGGTTATGAGAAATATTCAATGGAAAAATGGAAAAGGCACAAAAATTGAAATTGGATTAGATCCAATTTGTGGATTTAAATGTGATAAAAACTTTCCACTGGACCTTCTATGGAAAATCCATAACTTTGGCATGCACTATGTTAGTCTAATATTTATACAGGACTTACTTTCCAATCCCTATTGGCTCATGGCTTCCGACATTGGATTATATGGTGACCTTGCAGATAGATTTAATATCTACGTCTATGACCTTGCACATGTGAGCATATTTCACACTGAAAATGAGGATAAATATGTATGGAATGAAAATTTAGTGATGGGTCACATAAAGGTAAGAGAGGCATACCAGTACATTTCGCCACCTAGTCTTTCTTCCTCCAGGAAATGGTTTATAAAACTATGGAAGTGGAAGATTCCAACAAAGCTACAAGTCTTTGCTTGGCTAATTTGGAAAAATAAAATTTTTAAATGGGGAAATCTATGTCATAAGGAACAGAGTGGGCATGGTTATTCTTTACTCTATGTGGAGGCAATGGAAGACCATAATCATCTATCTCTTCGATGGTCCTTTGCAAAATAAATTTGGAATGGTGTATTTAAGATGTTGCATTTATAAGAGGATTGGAACTACTCTTTTGTGGCTGATTGTATTCGAGACTGTATTATTGAATACAAAACATTCATACTAGTTTCTATATACATTATCTGAGAATTTGGAAAATTCAAAATTCACGCATCTTTGAGAACAATCTTCCTAATATATGACAGAGGTGTGTTTACATCTTGACATATTATAGGGAAGAAATTTTTTGCAGGGTGCACCTACTGTGAGACTGATTTCTCCTCCACTAAATTTAACATCATTTCCATGGGGTTACTTCGATGGTGTAGCTAAGGATGGGATTGTTGCAATGCCTACATCATCATTCGATTGAGCGCTATGTACCATATATGCTAGAATGGGGGTAATGGGACAAATACATGAGCTTAAGTTTTGGAACTTTGGGGCCTTATTTTATGTGCATGGAGGTTTAATTTGCTACAACTAGAAGTCTTCAGAGATTCACAAGAATTTGTGGAGTGGGTTTCTAACAGACCTGCTTTCAAACTCACCACCCCTTTTCAACTAGTTGGGTAGAATTCAGAAAATCATGGAACACTTCACTGATATGGAAATTACACATACACATGGAATTCAATTCTATTTCTGATAGGCTATCCAAGGATCATATTTTTATACCTTTTGGTATGTTACAATAAAAATTCTATGCAAATTCCATCTATCAACACAATGTAAATTTTTCTATTCTTTGAGCATTGGTTCCTATTATTGTAACTCATGGACTATCGGGTTATAATATGTTTTTTGACAAGAGGAATATGTGGAAAAATGATGATAACTACCTTTTCTATTTTTGGTTTCTTTTTGGTCAAGATATAGGTATCAAGATACTTTTTTTGCCACAAATTAAAAAAAAAAAAATCAAACTTTTTATAAAAATTCACAAAAAGCTACATCGTAGATGCCATAACATTCCATAAGAGAGCATCTCCCACAGAGTAGGGAAAAACCAAGGGATGCGTCCAACAAAAAAAAAAAAACCAAAGATAAACAGTTGTGCATGTGCCACTTCCCAAATACCAAGAAGAGAGAAAACAACATGTCAGATGGAGTCTAAGCATCATCATGAGATCAAAAAATGAACTAGAAAGGCCTCCATATGTGGAGAAACACCCTACAACTAGAACCTCAATAAGGATATATGCATAAGCCTCTCAAAATAGAAAACATCCTAATACATAGTCTAGAAGAAGCAATATATGTCCAATAAATAACCATAGTGGGTAAAAGTATTTTTATACTTCAAAAAATATATGCTTTGCACAAAAATGCCTACAGGAGATGTAACATGGCTGGAGGAAAATCAAAATAAACAACATGCAGATGAAAGAAAAAGAGAAGAAATTAGTATAGTCTAGCATTCGACACATGAACCACCATACCATCCCTCTCCTCTATTTTCCACGTTCCCGGATCTTGTCAAAGACCAATTTTAGACAAATGGTTAGCCTCCCCATTGCGTTCCCTGTAAAAATGACATAAAAAAATCAATATGAAATGCGATTTTAGAGCATGTATTTCTCCAAGAATGGGAAGTAATAAAAAAAATTTGACATCTCTGAGAGTTGTTAAACCAGTTTATGACATTCAGAGAATCCCCAAATTTTTGGATCGAGTCAATGCCCTATTGTATAAGCCACAACATAAGAAGCTTAAGCATTTGAAGTTCAGAAAAATTGTTTGTGCCATCACCAAGACCCACAGAATCAACCAGGGAAGAGTTGTGATTTTTGTGAATAATCATCCCAAAACAACAGGTACCATGATCCGCAGCCCTATCAAAATAATCCTAGGGAATATCATAATCAATAATATTGATCCTAACCATCCTAGGATTTTCTAGGATGTCAGACAGGGGCATGAAAGATAGGATAGCAGTGCACTCGGTCACCACAAGAGAAGGAGGTGTTAAAGTATCCTTGAAAAAACCTTTATTTCTAGCGAGCCATATACCCCAAGAGATAATGAGGGGGATACATCTGTTAACCTGATCTTTACAATTATCCCACCAACCTTTCCACACCTCATAGAAATTATCACATCTCCAACTACCATCAATGTTGGAGAGAGCCAGAGTGAAATCCGAAACCTTTCTGGAGAAAGGAAAAAAAAGGAACAGATGGTAAATATTTTCCTCCACCTCCTTGCATAGACAACACCATCAAGGACCATACAGAATCATCTTTTGGAGGATATCCCAGGTTGGGACCTTCCGCCTAAAAATGCACCAAAAGAAAATTGTAGATTTTTCCAGACCCTCCAGTTTCCACAACGCTTTGAACCACCATTCCAAATTCCCCCTCACATTTATTTTCATAATTTGAGCATAACCTTCTTTAGGGGAATAGATTCCAGATTTTGAGTGAACCGAGCAAAGATAATATTGAGAATATTTAAGACGGATTGTGCACTCCAGTTCCAAGATATAACCCTGCCAGTCCAGCCTCCACTAATCATCAAGACCTGTCCTCCATATTTTTCCAGGCCTGTGCCCAAATAGTGGTGCCCTCCGAATCAATTATCTAATTTAGCGTTATAAACTCTTTGTGATGAATGGATTCAATTAATCCATTTGAAAGAATGTACCTATTATTACAACCCACCTAGGGGTCCATAATGATGTGGCACCTCTCACCATTCCCAATTCTCCAAGCCAAAATGTTTTCCACCAGACCAAGAGCGACGAAAAATTAGCCTTCCAGATCGAGTATACTTTCCAAGTGTCTTTATCTGGAAGCCTAATGCAATCATCAACTATGATGGGGTCAATATATTTTCTCTTTACCACCGAAGTCCAGAGGTTATTAGCTGTAAGAACGCACCAGCGAGGCTTTGCAGCCAAAGATGTAGCAAAGTGTCTAAGATTTTTGATACCCCAACCTCCCTGCTCCTTAGGTTTGGAAAATTTTTCCCATGCCACCCAAGGGAGTATCTTCTTATCCTCTTTCTGTGACCATAAAAAAATTGCTGCATATACTTATGATTTTGTTAATAATTCCTATGGGAACCTAGACAGAGCAATCCAGTACACTGGAATAGCCATCAAAATAGATTTAATAAGAACCAATCTCCTAGCCCCAGAGATCCACTTGTGACTCCATACATCAATCTATTTTCCAATCTTTGAAGCCAGCCAAAACCAATCTTGTTTACGGTAGAGTCAGGTTTGAGAAAATACCCCAGGTATTTAATATGGGAGCCAAAAGATGACTGGTTAAAGGGGAGGACGTTGAATGTCCAAACCAGGTTGGCCTACAAAATGTTTTCATGAATGAGAGAATTCTTTTGATAGTTGATAGACATGCCCATAGCCTTCATGAAGAGGTCAAGAATATTATTTATGGACTGAATCTCTAGTCTTCTCCCATTACATAACAAGAGGATGTCGTCCATGAAAATGAGATGAGATTTAAAAATATTTGTGTCCACTTCAACACCCCCAAATTACCCGACCCTCCTGGCCTGATGAAGCAATTGACTAAGACCCTTAGCAACCAAGAGAAACAACACCGGGGAGAGGGGGAAGCCATGTCTCAAACCTCTTTTGTTGAGGAAGAAGGGAGAGGTTTCCCCATTAATAAGAACAGTGAAGGACACATTTGCAATACAATTCATTATCCTGTTGATGAAATCAATGTGAAAGACGAGATGAGTAAGGAAAAGCCTTAAGTAGATCCAATTGGTACGATCATAAGCCTTTGAGAGGTCAATTTTCATAATCATACATTTTTTCCAAGATAATTTAATACTGTGAAGAGTCTCCTCAGCCACACCAAAGGCTTCATGAATTTCCCTGCCATCTAGGAAACCAAACTGTTCTTTAGATATAGAATTAGACAATATGGGTTTTATCCTGTTAGAAATATTTTTTGCAATGACTTTGTAAATACAATTACAAAGGGGTATAGATCGAAAATCATCGAAAGAGATAGGAGAGTCCTTCTTCGAAATGAGAGCCAAGAAAGTCGACTTGAGTGCATCATTGATGTGACCAAGTGTCCTAGATTCTCCCACCACATTCACGATGGTGTCCCCTATCCATGGAAAATTTTAAGGATGGAAGTTTATCTTAAAGTTTAGAAACCTTGGCGAATCTTACTAGTCGCTAATATCCAAATTTTAAAATGTTTGATGATAATTTTGTAAAAATGTTTAGATTTCAATTTTTTTTATATTACACAATACATAATATTGGTGATTTTTTAGGTAGAAATTTTTTATACAATAATATTTGGGCGAATTTATTTTTAGAAAAATGGAAATTGGAAAATATATTTTTTGGAAAAAGCATGGAATATTAGCCCACTTGTGAATATTATCCCCTAAAATTTTCCATGCCGCCATCAAATCAAAGAAATGTTGGAAAAATTCCATCGTCCAGCCATCCTGACCAAGGTTGTTATCTTTTTGCATGTCTTTTAAGATTAGCTAAACTTATCTTTTCTCCACTGGAGCCAAGAGATAGTTATTTTCCTCCTCATCATCATAATGAGGAAAAATTTGAGCTACTCTGATGATCTCCCCAATCAAGACTCCACCCTGGTCATCCTAAATATTCTTGACATATGATCTCCCCAACTTTGAAAGGTCTTTGAAATATTTCACCATTCCTCCCTTCAGGATGGAAAGTTCCCATATGGTATTTGTGTTCTTTCGGCCTTTGGCGTAATTATGGAAAAAATTGTGTTATCGTCACCAGTAGTAAGCCAAATGGCTCTGCTTTTTAGCATCCATTTTTCTTCATTGTCACTCAAGAATTTTCATCTCCTGCGTTCAAGATCTTTGATCCTACCTCTCGAAGCTTCATCCAGGATGCCTTCATCTTCATTTCCATACATTTGTTCCAGAGAGTCTGAGATATCCTAAAGGGTTTTTGAGTCTAATTTCTCCTTCTCTTTTTCCCAGCTCATTGTAACATTCTTAATATTCTTCAAGTTGTTAATTAGAGCCTGGGCATATGAACCACCCTCATCTACACAAATAGGTCTCCAAGCATCAATCACCAATTTATGAAAGTCCCCCTATTTTAGCCAACACGAATTGAATTTAAAAGGAGAGATAGGCTTCTTATTCGAGCCAGTCAACTCCAGTAAAATCGGGGATTTGTCTCATTCACCTCCCATGCCAACCCATTGTCAAAAAATTGCAACCTTACTGGAAAAGTCATCACTCAAGAGAAAACTGTCCAACCTTTTTGAAATCTTAGCCTCGCCCACCTAATTTTTTCTCCAAGTGGGAACTGACTTGATTAGATTTATATCAATCAGGTTGCCTTCCTGTAATTTTTTAATGAAAAAATCTACAAGGGTATAAGTCCTAGCATTCAGACCCCGGGCCTTTGATCTTCCTAGAGAGAAATTAAGATCACCTCCCGCAATCAAATTTGGGCCTTTCATGAAATATTTTTCTAATAGTGTACTCCAATACCCCACTCTGTCTGAACAAGGGCCATAAATTTTAACTAAAGTGATATTTGAGACAAGTTCCATGGAGAAAACCTCAACCCTAACAAGAGTTCAGAGGTCCAAAAAATATTAAGTTTGACAGTGCCATTTTTTAAACATGTTGTTAAGCCTCCTGAATGGCCCCTGACATCAGAGGTTACAAAAGACCACCTTGGGAGGAAAGAAGAGAGGAAAGTTGAAATTTGTTCTCTAGATCCCAAGGTCTCTTGCAGTAAAAAGACATATGGTTCATAGTAGAAAATGAGATTGTTAAAGGCTAGTTTTTTGGGAGCACTAGCTAAGCCCCTACAATTGAATTATAACACAATAATTTAATCACCAGCTTTGGGGAAGCCACTTCTTTAAGCGCCCATTTGAGGGAGAGTTGGCTACCATCAACAACATCAATTATATTTTTTAATTGAGCTTTGGAGAGATCGGATTTTCTTCCCCTAATTCTTTTAACTTTATCAATAGGAGTTGATTTTCCTAAATGTCCATACGATTCCATATCCAAAAATTTCTTATATCCGATTCTTAGGTTGTAGGGGAAAATGTCTATAGAGAGTTTAGGAATAGTATTTATAATTCTATCCATAGCCAAAGTGATGTTGCTAACACAGAGTGAAGAATTTGAATCCCACTTGGAAGGACCAGGAAACCTCATATAATTTAATAATAGATCAAAAGATTTTAAATAAGGAGAGGAAGTACAATGGGAAATACCCACTAAATTTTACGCTGGATCAATAAGGACGAATTCCATCTACTCCTGACTGGGCTCCATAACCACATCCTACATTTCCTCCTTTTCTGTAAGCACCGAATCCTCCTTGTGTGTCTCTTTAACAATATGAGGGATGTCAACCATAGTCTCCCCTCCCAATTTTTCATCCAACAACTCCTAATGAGTGACTTCATGTATTTTATGTGGCCCATGGGTAGTCCCACCTTTTTGCTTCCTACTTTTTCTGAAGAGAAGAGGTCAGTCCCAGGCTAGGTGTCCTAGCTTATGGAATCTGTGGCACCTAAAGAAAAGGTGTTCATAATCAATCAACTACTCTATTGCATGACCATCCAAGTTTAGTATAATATTTGAAATAAATCCTTCCCTTGGAGCTAGTTTAACCAGAATTCGTGTAGTGTTCCTGGATTGTGTTTCCAGAAAGGACATATCTGCCTCCAGAAAAGACCCCAAGTTATTTCTAATTTCCCGAAAAATGTCCATCATCTAGAAATGTGGAGGGAGTGTTGGAATTCTGACCCAGACAGGTATCTCATCCACCCTCTCTCTATTAACATCAAATAAGGGAATCCACTTCTTAAAAATAATTGGAGCTATGCCAAACCCCCACTGTCTCTTTAAAACCCATCACAAGGTCATTGGGTTCTTGAAGTTCACCATGAACCACCCTTTAGACAAGGTAATGACCTCCACATCCTTGTCTGGAGCTTTAGCCCAACAACGCTTACTTCATTTAGAAATGTATTCCTCAGGGAAAAATATTCCTCTGGCTCTACCCACTTGAATAGTTTCAGATGTCGCCATCACCCTATCAAAATGAAGGTCTACCCCGAAAACCAAATTTGGGAATTTGGAGCTCTCCTTAACAAATTTTCCTTTCTTTATCTTAACACCTACTTGACCATCAAATTCACCAAAAAATTTGATGATATGGATTGTCCTCTTGAAGCCTCCCTCTGCTTAGTGCTGTAAGAGGGACTTTTTCCCCCACCTAGAAAAACACCGTCCCCTTTCAGACTCAGAAGTGGAGCCAAAATACCAAATGTCGGGACCCCAATTCCTCCTTCCCAAAGGGCACAACAATTCTCTGCATAGTTTTCACCTTCCCCTTCAATGATAAACCCTGGCTGGGCCAAGAGTCTACCACTCAATCCTCCAAATGTAAAACTACCAAAACCTCCTTGGGTACCCCATTCATAGCAATTACTGCCAGTGGCTTCATTCAGAGATAAACCTCTCGGAAAAAGATAATCATTACCCAAGATGGAGACAAAAGTCTCAGTGTTCAGTTTCTAGGAAGACCCTCCAACTTTGGCCTCAGAACTGTTTGAAGCCCTGGCTCCAGATTTTGTACCAAACCCCGACTTTCCTTCACCACCCACCCCAAAAATGATGTCCTACAACCCACCAGAAAGAAACAAAGCATGGGTGATATGTGGTTTTTTAGGCCTTTTTATTTCCATCGGAGCTATAACAAGGCCAAATCTATCAACCGTTGTCCATATTGAAATAGGGATAAGAGTTGTCTTAGGTATATCAGTGACTTGTGGGGTTAGGGTTTTGAGGTCCACCCCTTTGAGGGAGACAAACCCCTCCACAAGGTTCCACTTCAGCTTCTCCTCCCCATATGTCTCGTTGTGTGACCGGGCCAGAAGGGAAACCTTGGCCAGATTTTGATTTGTTAGTTCCAACCCCCATACTGATAGTATATCCTCAGCCATGAGTTCCATGTCAAAAAAATCCTTCTCCTTACCCATAATGTAGAAAAAACTCGGAACCGTTAGGAAACCCCTAACCTTTCGGAAATAGTCACTTAAGTAGACTAATAAGAAAAAACCCTTATTCTGCCCTTGAGGAAGCGAAACAAACTTAAGGGAAAATAAGAATGCTATTCAGAGATTCAAAAATGTATAAAAGACAAAACCCAACAAATGTCATGGCCTAATCTCTTCCGACAAGCACAATAAAAGGAGACTGTAACAAAAATACAATAACCCCGTAGTGTAAGAGTGAAAATGAAACTTAACACCTCCCGACGCAATGTGTATGAGCCGCTGGTCCCAGAGACGAAAACAGACCTTAGTGAACAATACTGCATAGTAGCAAAACCTCTCCGAGATAAGCAGGGTTCATGGGCTTCCCCTATGGAAAAACAAGACTAAGGAGAAAAATATCGATGTGTAACAAAACCAAGGGACAAATAACCATGTGCCTAAGTGTTGGAACACGATGAGGTTGTGGTCAGAATTTCTGAGTGGAGAAAAATCCCCCAATTGGACGACACCTTGCTCGCTTGTCAACTAGACACTCGCCCCCATCCATGTGACATATGTGTCTAGTCGATTGCACCTCTGTGACTGCCAATGACATAAAGTAGGGTTCCGCCATTCTAGAAAAACTAGGGTTCCACCTTTAAAAGTCAGCCATCCTGCTCGTCCCATTAGGGTTTAGTTGCAGAGCTTGAAAATCCCACTTTCTTAAATTGTACGTCACATTATGTGTGTCTACGTTGTCGTGGAACAGAGGACTAGGATGAGCAGGGGTTTTGGCTTCGCCTATTTCACGACCAGGGATGATGCACAAAGGGATATCAATAAGCTCAATGGTTATGGCTATGATAATCTCATTCTCAAAGTCAAATGGGCAAATGATAGACATACATAGACAAATTAATAACCCTAAATCCTATACACAAAGCCCCTTTTTAAATATACTAGACAAAGGGGGTTATTTGTGGGATTTAGGATAATTGAGAAAAATGGGGGTTCTTTGTGGGATTTATGGTAACTGCACATGCTATTCACTCACTCCAGACCAAACTTTTTCCGTGGCCGGTGTAGGTATGCCAATCTCAAATCCAAAGTTAACTCTTCTGATAATATTTATCCTTTATTATTGGTAATGCTTTTTACTTTCGATCTTTCTACAAAATCAATCGCGGACACTAATTTTATAGAATTTTCATTAACTAGGATACTAAGAGATTAAATTACATCCTATTCACCTTTTTCCCTTTCCACTTCTTAACATATGTCTAGACATCACCCTAATAGAGGTCATTAGAGCAATTTCTTGATATTAATTGTTTATTGTCTACATTATGGTTGCATAATCTTAGATCATTAGTAGTATGGAAGGCCTTGTGATCCATGAGAAATAATTCCTATTACACCATGATGTAAACTAAAATTTTAAACTATATCTATCATTTAAAGAATAACCTTTGTGTAATGTAACCTCCTTCCTCGTCTTTTGTGACTTAAAATGCTACAGATCTAAAATACCTTAGCATAAGTTGCATTTAAATTGAACTCATATGAAATAAGAAAACTATCGTTTTAAATTAAATCATAGGAATAGAGTACAAAATGGCAGATTTAGTGCTTTGATATTCAGTCCATACACATATATATGTCTGGTCATTCTAATATGTTCTAGGTCCTTATATATAATGTTGAAATAGTTTATCAAATCACTATATCTATGGACTGTGAGTTTAAGAAAATCTATTGAATATAATATCATAGATAAAGATGATTTCCATCAATCATTTCATCATTAATCCTTACAATTGGTCCATTAATCTGCATAATAATTCTAAATCATAATCCCCTACTTGAAAAATCATGTCATTGCTAATATGCAGCCATGAAGTGAAAATAATAATTTTTTGATCGAATAATTTACCTTCTCATGCCACATGTCTATGTATATGTATGAATCAACTAATGAATAGATATCCAACTTCAATTTGTTTGTGTCATTCTCCAACTAATGGTTTGTTCTCCAGCTCATTGCAATCACTCAAATTGATGACACTATGACACTTTTAGCTACAAACATATGGTTGTTACAAAATTGAATATTCTTATCATGACCTATTAGGAAATAACTTATAATGAAACATGATTTTCAAAAATATGAAAAGTGCATAAAATTAGAAATTTGTCTCAAATCCCTTCTTGACATATAATCATCTAGGTAATTAGTTTTGTAGTAGCTATGAGATGAAAAATGAGGTAAAGTTCATGATAATATTTCAGTTTATAGAGAAAATTTTGGGGAAACATTGAAAAATCTTGAAAACTAGGGTCCAATGTCGCCCCTAGAAAAAAGGCATGCCCAGTCATCATGCCAAGTATTTATACATTTTGTTAAAAATCCTGATTTTGGTACATGCATGTATAGTGTAAATTATGCTATACATGTCAAAGTCGCATGTGCACAATTATAGTAAAAACTCTCTTAGTTATACTTGTTGAAGATAATAAATATATTATACCTATAAATATAATAATAAATAGTGTCTAAATTGATCAAAATCAAAATCATGGACCAAACCCACTAATGAGACCTCAACCGCAAGTATAGGGGTCCCTCTTTAAAGTGGCCAACACTAGGGTAACTAATAGAGCCTTAAGTAGTAGAATATGAATTTAAATATATTAAGAAACAACCTGTTATCATCAATGACAATTAGGTTGGTGTGGGAGGTCATTTTGCATTAGGTCTAGTGTTCTTATCAAATAAATTCACGAGAATAGATAAAATTTCATGAATTTATATACAGTCCTAAAGGTTCAAAGTGTTCCTATTCCATGTCATTAAATTATTTTCATAAGAAAAATCTAAAATATCTCATGCATGAGCAAATCTGGTCATTACAGTGAATTTGAAAAGAATACCAAAGTTATTTACGAAATCAATGTAACATAGTCAAAATTTGCTATGAACTTTCCTAATGCTATGTTTTTCCAGCATTATGCGTTTGTAATATTTTTGAGGCATTCAATGCATGTAAGGAGGTAATTGAATCATCAAATGAATTAAAGAAATGTCATTGGGCATTTGTTTAAGGGGGCAGCTCAACTGTCAAGCTTCTTGTGTATGACAACTCATCAAAGCAATAAATCATGTGAACTCATCAATTGGACAACTTAACATCTCAACCTGAAGTCTTTAAAGGTCTTAACTCCAGTGTATCAGTGGTCAACACCTCAGCATATCATTTTGGTTCGATAGACATGCTACAAGTTGAATTGATTAAAGTTATTATGCAATATGTTGATGTTAAACATGGTAAGCGACATATTTTTGGTTACTTTTTGTCCTAATATATCATCACAAGACATATGCAGGCTGCAAAGATGATTTTTTGGCAAATAAGAAAAAAATACAAAAAAATATCCCAACTGGGTGAGTTTGTAGCATGCTTCGAGCTTGAGGTTGAGTTTTCTCTACGAACTCATTGCAGGTTTCCTTAAGCTAAAACTCCTTCAAACGATACATGGAAGAGGGTGCTAGAGGCATTTATTTAGCTTATTAGACCCAAGGAAGACCCTCCAATAGTCCTAAATGTCAAATTTTATGCAGAAGGTGGTAAAATGAAAACGTTATGAACTCTCCTGAAATTTCTTATACATGATTGTTTTAGCAGTCAACTTCAACTTCAATTTATGACCAAATGCAGAAACATCATTTTGGAAATATGAAGGATTTTTTTCTTCCGAACAAGCCCGTACACAAAAATCTCTCTCAATTTCTATAAATCCATCAGGTTTTGGAAATTATGCACTCATCTTTGAGGCCTATTTTTCATAAATTTCACTAACCATATTTGTGTAAAATTTGTAAAATTCGACTTGGAAGAGGTCCAGCTCAGCATCCACGTGGCATGATGTCACATCAGCAGTCCACTACACGTAAAATTAGTTGGTTGCAGTTGATAAGGGTTATTAAATATATTTGTTTAATTATTTAATGAAAGAAGAGTCCTTTTTGTATTAAAACTCTGCCAAATAGAAAATATCCCTAGGAAGTCTCCAAGTGATGTAATACTATTTGAAATTGGTCTCTTAGGTAGGAATTCAAAGCTAGATAAGGTGGAAAACCATTTGTATGATCCATTACTTTATAAATAGGTAGATGAGAGGGTTAGAAGAGGTTGATTGATTTTTACTACAAACCTACTATTGTAAAAAAATTCATCATTAATATACAGTGGCAGGAGTTTGCTTCTCTTCACCTAAGATTCATTGATGTTCTCATGAGTATTTTTCTTATGTATTCTCCAATTTTATCTTATGTATTTTGATGTTTGATTGCTTAGAATTCATGTATTACATGCTCTAACTTCCTTCAAACACTTAGATTATTGTAAATGCTATCTTTTCTACAAAACATCTATATGCCTCAGCTTCCATAAGAGGATTTCATATGTCATTGAGTTATTTTCACTGACTCCATCTGCCCAATGGTAGTGATTTCTCCACATCTTTCACCTGCATAAAAACACACTTAAAACACTATTTCAGAGTTAGCCATCTTTCAATTTTTTTTTATCAAATATCATTCTATATCCATGAGAGAGCCCTCTCAAGCTAAAAAAGGCTAAGTTTCAGCTTAAAGTGGGTTTGAAATAGTTACTCTAGGTTGACTGTTGAAGCAGCCCATCAATATCAATTTAGTAATAACACAAACAATGTCACTAAATAGAAGAAAAATGTGGAAATTAAGTAGGACCTCAACAACATATAGGTATTATTCAACACATAAATAAATATAATCACTTATGTACGACATAAAATTATAGCTCAGAAAATGAATTTTGGTGTAAACGAGATCGAGATGGCACACTAAGCTCATCAGAGATTGGAGAAGTGGGAGGCATGGGCGGACATAGGGTTCACATAGAAAGGGAATATGCACGAAAATAAGGACTCATTGAGCACTGTTAGACATTTACATGTATTATTAACATATGCTGGAGTGGGGACAAATATTTTATTCTTTCACTCATTGTCGATTCGGGAAAAAGCCCTAGGAAGAGGGCCAAATGGCACAAAATGGGTTGGTCAAGAGGAGTTGGGCCATGAGGTAACCTATCCAACCATAGAAGGAGAGCGAACAAAAGAAAAGGGGGAATGGTGAAGAAAAGGGGGAATGGTGTCACGAGGGTGAAAAATACATGCAACACTAGAGGGTAGACACTTCGTTGGAATCTCATCTCTCTCAATTAAGAACTGTGTTGTTGTTGTTGGATGTGACATAACTCCATAACAAATGTGTTGGGCATTGACAAGAATTTTGGCAGTTCTCTTATGGGTTTTTGGGAATGTAGTGGAGTTGATATCTAATACCAGGTGCCATCCTTCCTCTTCTTTCTTATATATTCAAGTTTTATATGGGTAGCAACTATGTTATGGGTGATATCTCCAAATACCAGGATGTATGATTTTTTTGGGTCTGGAAGAGAATGCATTTATGGTTCATATTAGTGTTAGTCTTTGCATCCTATCACTAGTGATCAAATGGACTCTTATCATGTCTTGTTAGGGTCCCATAGTCAAAATTTTGTCAATTCACTATGTCTTAAAAGAAAAAATTTGGTCATTGGGGGTTAGGTTTAGGAATATTTTCCACTCCCTCCAAAATTTTAAATTCCTGGTCCATGTCATCAAATAAGCTGATTATATCATTATTCAGATATTGTCATCATAATTTCAGTCATCACCACACTGATGGTGTTGGGCTCAAAAAGATAAATTTATTCTTTAAAAACCTAGTATCATTGTCCCTACACCTTTGTTTTATTGTTATACATCATTCCCATACTTCACAAAATATTTCCCATCATTTGCATAATCTCCCTACAAGCTCTAGCTATATTCTACCAAATTGGGCCATTTTCCTAGCTAGGACGGTGTTTAAAATTCCCTATCTCAATTCCCTCACTAATTTACTTTCATTTCACTCCCTAAATAATCCTAATAATATTTTCCATCCCCCTGAGTTTTTATACCGCCATCTCAATTCCTTAACTCCCTCATTTCATCCCTTCACTCACTTTTCCTTGTTTTGTCCCTTCCTATCATCTAGGGTTTCAATCATGGAAGGATATTCCTCACCATAAGAGAAGATAAGACAACACAAAGGTGGGAAGATACTAAGGTATGATCCCTCAAATTGAAATGACATCATTTCCTCACCCTTCATCAGAAAATGCTTTGAAATGTCAACTACCTAAGGTTTTGTCAAAGGGTGGAGGAGGTAGGTTACCATGAGGAGCTTACAAATTTGTTTGCCAAAAATTTGAAGGGAGAAAAGGCCACCATTACAGGGATTGATTTCAAATTTTCAGTTGATGCCATCTCTCTTGCCACAGGGATACCTAATCATGGGGAAAATTGGTTCAAAGGCATGAAACTAGACCTTGAGCAGTACAAATCCTTCATAAAATCACAGTACAAAGAGACTCATTCTCACATTATTCCATTCAAATACTTGATGGATAGCTATGCACCATTGATGAAGGTTGTGATGAAATTATTCACATGTGATGGCAGGTTTTCCATATTGTATCAATGTGATATTATATTTCTCATGCACTTCACAACAGTCAAGTCCCTAAACTTATGCAATTTATTGTATAGCAGTGTGAGAAAGATGTCAGAAAAGGTGAAATTCATGAACACAGATCATTACCCTAGCCTCTTTCAACAAAAATTGGTGAAGATCATAGTTCTCCATCAGTTGGCAGGTAAGAACCTGACATGGGATGCCTTCATTGAGACATCTTTGCAGATGCACACAACTACTACCCCAACTCAGCAACAAAACATATCACCTGCCATGTCATCATATCCAATAGAGGTGGGATAGTCAAGAAAAATTAATGTGGTTTCAAATACGCCTAGGCTTGAGGTTACTCTAACCTATCAAAGAGACAGGAGGCTTGTGTCTTCTCCTTGGAAAGAGGAAGGGGCCAAGCCTATTTCACTATAGGGATCACCATCAACACTGCATGAGACATATATGCATGATGAGGAGGAACATGAATTTGACTTGGTTGATTTGGAGGACCATGATGAGAAGGAAAAATTATATAGGATAATCAAAGATAAGGATTCTCAGATCAAAGAACTCCAAGAAAATTTGGCAAGATCCCAATTCATCATTTCATTTCTTGAACAAGAGAACCATCAACTCAAGACACAACAGTTGATTTTGGAGAAAATGTTGCTTGAGGAAAATAAACATAAGAGAGGTAAACCAATGGTTGAGCATGATGAACATGATGAGCATGAAAAACAAGTGAAGAGGAAGAGGTCAATGATGATGGGTCTCAAGAAGGCACTGCAGAAAGAGAAAGAGCAAAACCCTACAGATGAGGAGCTCACTTTTGAAGAAAGGATTGCCAAGGAGATCAATTAGGACAAGGATTTTTGGCTTTAGAAGGTTAATTCTCACTTAGAAAAACTCGTGGACAATGAAAACAAGGATAGCAAGATCCACAAACGCATGGTTTCCCGCTACCAAACAAGAAATCAAATTCACACATCAAAATCAAGCAATTGCTAGACAAGCTTAAGCAAACCCTAAGCAGCCAAAAGGAGAAGGGGAAACTTAATTTTCTTGTTTATGTTTCCATTATTTCATATTAATCCTCATCCAACAACTCTAGACCAATTTTGGGAAGATGTGGAGAATTTTTCTTTTTTTGGTCAAATTTGGTGAAAATTTGCAAAATTCAGAAATTTCACTAAGGCTTGATGCACAACACCTTTTCCTCGGGAATCCATATAAAAATTGGATTACATTTATATAAATATTATTCCCTTCTCTCAAAACCCGTTTCCTCATATTTTCCAGAAAGGGCTCAGATTTTGAGAAAAATGAAGAAAAGAGGTAAAAAATCAGCATTCTCCCTCTATTTTGTACAAGTGTTGCGCACCTGGAGACACCTTGGGAGAATGAGCTTTTTTATTCCTTCCCATGGGTCATTTTCAAAAATTAAAAGTGTTCTAGAAACTAGACAGAGAGTTCTAGTTTAGTGTTCTCTCATATTTCCATTTTTACTTCAGGAAGGTGCCCAAATGTTGCCTCAAAATTTGCATTGCGCATCTGTAATTTTCTGAGATTTTTGTAAAAATTGTCACTTTGTAATTTTTTCCAATTTCCAGTTTGAGTTTTGTAAAAGTGAATGTAGATGAATTTAAAGGTAAAAATTTAAGTGTAAGTGGTATAAATGGAGGTAAATAGGTATCTTATCCTCCATTTACTGCTTTGAGGATATGTCTCTTAGTGGTTAAATTAAGGAGGAATTTAGTGTGTAACCTCCCTAGTGTGTAGTAGATATCATATAGATGCATGTATTTGACTTTCTTGCTGGAAAATTTGACCTCCAACGGAGTATTTCGACCTTAGTAGCTATATGGGGCCTTTTGTAATCATTTCCAAGGGTTGGAGTCTTGGACATTGAGCTAGTGTATTTCATATAGACAAAGAAATACAATGAATACAGAGAAAAGTTGCAGCTTAAATTTAGGGATTCATGTGGTGAGAGTGTATGGCTATGTTTCTCTTTTGTAATTCACTCCATTGAATGCTTTCTCTTTCCGTTACATATCTACTTCTTTTCACTCATTGTCTTTACAATTTTTAAGCAGGATTCATGAGGAATACATGCCCTGTTTTGACGAGATGATTATATTGTGTTTATTTTCTTATTAAGGAATGAATTCAGACTTATATGCTTTTTACTCATCTCTATTTTCATCCTAAAACATAGCCATACATCATAAAGAGTCATTCAAACTTGCCTACCTTGCCCCTTTATTCCCTTGCAATTTTTTCTCTTGTAACCCTACCAGAGTTTCAAACCTAGCTCTAAAGGTCCATTTACATCGAGCACAAAAATCCAAATCAACCAAACCCAAAAGCTTATTATACCTTGCCTAAAATCTCCATCATCCAGTAAATTTGGCTGTGATCTCATTGAGAGAGCCCTCTGAAACTAGTAGGGCTAGCTACTAGGTCAAAGTGGTTTGTGGTTACCTTTGATGGTCTCCTTCTCAGCCTTCGGAGATACGGTGGAGTTCTAACATCTTGGCGCCATTTTCGGGGAACAAAGTGACATATCTTCCCTGGGTGTACCATAGTTTCATCGAATTCCAAGCTTGTGGGTGATAGGCCCTAGTCTTCTTGAAGGCTGATTTGAAAATTGCAGAGAACCAAGTTACAGAAACAAAGAACATTCTGGCTTCAATAAGATACACAAGATCGAATATTGTTCCTCATCCAACTTCTCCAATTCAAGATCTAGAGAAAATCATCCGAAAGAAGAGATTTCACTACTCAGAGTTTTAGTCAGATCCATCTTCATTGGTAAGATATTTATCATTACCTGCAAAAGTATTCTCCCTTGAAGATATTCCATTCGATTTGAAGTTTGATTTGTCTCTCTTTAGATCAAATTTAGAAACTTTATTGTCTAAGATAGTGTTTGATACATTAAGATTATATAAAGTTGAATCATTTTCTGAAGTATTTTTTGATTCCCTAAAACTTGAATATAGCTTACTGTCTGAATAATCTAAATCCGAGTCAAATTTTGATAGAAAAGTCTAGAGTCAGTTTGATAGACTTGAAAAATTACCTAATCAACTACAATATACATCTAAAAAATATATCATCCAATACCAGCAAGAGTCCTTGTTCATTTCAACATAATCTAAATGAGTTCTGCCTCCTCTTCCATCCCTTCTAATTTGTTACCTTCTCAGTCTACTCATCCCATTGTTACTCCTGCACCACACTCAACAGGATTCATGGCGAGATTTGTGGCCCTGAGTTTACCTGGTCAACTTGCACCCTTACCGCAAGGCTATGGTCAAAGACTCCCTCTCTTTGATGCAAATTTTGATATTATTTCCAAACAAAACTTAGTCAAAGTCACTGATTTTATTGACTTATAAGAGATAGATTTCGATGATGCCAAGATGAGGATCATTACCGAAAGCTTCTGTGGAGATGTAAAAACTTGGTTATGATATTTCACTGCCCATTCCAAAGGAAATCCAGAGCAGCTGACTAATGCATTCATAACCAAATGCGAAGTGAAAAATAATCCACTTTAGATTCTTTCTAGGTATGCAACTTAAGGAGTAATCCAAATGAGTCAGCTCAAGATTTCACTACTCATTTCAACTGTGTATAACTCAATCCTAAATGAGATCAAACCTCCTCCAAGATTGGCTCTGTTAAGTACCTATATTAATAGTGTAGTCCATTATTATGTTAGTGTATCCCCCCTTATTGTTATTGTTGTATCCTAGTAACCCTCATATTGTTATTATTATGCCCTTACATTATTATTGTTAGGTTGGCTAGGATTACATTGTGGCCCCATGGACTCCTATATATAGAAAGGAGGTTTTGTCGTTTGTATCATCCAAGAATTTTTCATTCATGTAATGTATTGGAGGTTGCCCCCTTGAAGTGGCTTATTTCTAAGGCATTGATATCTCCTTTCTTCTATTTTTGGAGCTGGTTTCACAACATTTGGTATCAGAGCTTTGGATTCTAGGGTTTCGCTGCTCCAAACAAGTCATCGTGGAATTTTAGCTATAACATTTTTTCTACGAAGGTTCAGAAGCTGAAATTGTTAGAGTGCTAATTTGAAATCCCGAGGAACATCGTCGTAAAATTTCAGAACTTGGTTTGCAATATTTTCGTAGATATGATCTGTGGAAGTTAGGGCTTTTTGCAGGCTCCTAAATTTCACTTAAAAAGGTCATCACATACTTTTCGTTATAATGTTTTTTCTACGAAGGTTCAAAAGCTGAAATTTTTAGAGCACGAAGCCAAACTCTTGAGGAACATCTTCACAAAATTTTAGAGCTTGGTTCACAATATTTTCGGATATATGATCTGTGGAAGTTAGGTTTTGTTCAGGCTCCCAAATTTCATCTCAAAGAGGTGATCGTGGTAAAATATTCATAACTCTCTCTCTGAGCATCAGATTGAAATTCAGTAAAATTCGACTGGAAGTAGATGGAATTTAGTTTCTTTTTTATAAATTTCAGAGCCAAATGAGCAAATAGTGACACGTGGCAAGTCGTACAAGTTCGCTCTACTGAACTATTCCATAATTAGGTCATTGTGGGAGATTGGAAATAAATTTTCCTTGAAGAATCCAAATCAGGTCATACCTGCGGCATTTGATAGAAGATTTAGAGGGCTACTTCAGGGCCAAATTTTAGTTATTGAGGATCCAAAATCACATAGATAATTCAGTTTCAATATCGAGCTTCTCAAAAGTAAGAAAAAGGTGTGTATTTGGTTTTTAAAATTGCATAAAGTTTGTTTGAAAAAGCAGTTTGAAGTGATTCCAAGGGCATATTTTATAATTTTATCAGTATTGGGTTCTATAATGCCTCCATAAAAAAATTCCATACCCATTAAGCCCTCAAAAAAATATACTATGGTGCATGAAGAGGAAGAATTGCAGTATGAGATATCAAAATTACGGTACCAAGTGCAACAAATTTCGATCTTACGAAGAGCAACCAAAGATGACATAGATGGTTTGAAAGAAGAAATGGAGGCTAAGTGGGTGGTTTGAAGGATCAAATAATAGCTAATATTGATGATAAATTAGTGGAATATCACATCGAGCATCAACAACAAGTTCTCCAACTCTCAAAGGATAACCTAACTTTGGTGCAGAATCTAATGAAACAATAGGAAGATAAACATCACATCGAAAGAAGTTCTGAAATAGTCACAAAAACAAGAACTCGACAAGTACGATCAATTTCAGAGTATCTCAGCAAGTGGAAGAACTTTCCTGTAGAAGATTTCACATGGACGGATGAGAATTTTATAAAGAAGCATTAAGAAATAATCAAGGGTTGAGGACAACACTTGTTTGAAGGAGAGGGGCATGTTAAGTCCCTATATTAATAGTGTAGTCCCTTATTATGTTAGTGTATCCCCCCTTATTGTTATTGTTGTACCCTTGTAACCCCCATATTGTTATTATTGTGCCCTTACATTATTATTGTTAGGTCGTCTAGGATTACATTATGGCCCCACTAGGATTACATTGTGGCCCCATGGACTCCTATATATAGAAAGGAGGTTTTGTCATTTGTATCATCCAAGAATTGTTCATTCATGTAATGTATTGGAGGTTTCCCCCTCGAAGTGGCTTATTTCTAAGGCGTTGATATCTCTTTTCTTCTCTTTTTGGAGTTGGTTTCACAACAGGCTCTCTTGCACTATATATATCCTTTTGATTTGGATATGGCATACCAACTTTGAGAGAGAATTCCTGCAATGCTAGAGGATATGAAAATAAATGCAGTCAGTGTTGAAGCAATTTTTTCAATAAAAAAGTCAAATAAAAATGGTGAGAGAAAGGTAACAATCAAAGAAGAACCATCCACATCCTTTGAGGTCAAATTGGATACTTTGATCAAGACTATGGAAATAATGGTTGACAGAATGTCCATCACTAAATGACAACCAGAATCACATGTTAGGAATCCTAATTTTCGAGGTCAGCAGTAGCAACGTCTGTTTACAATCAAATAGAGGGAACAAATAGCTCTAGAACAGCCAACACAACAACAGTTGCGAACTCCTTTGCATCTGAATTATGCTCAATGGGTTGAAGAAGAAGATGAGACTGTGGAATAAAATCATTTATTCATAGCAAATGGACAACCTATATTCTTGACAGAGGTTGAAGAATATATTGAGAAAACATATTTTCTGAAAAACGAAGATTACATACATGCAAATTATGATGAGCTGGAGGTTCAATCTGATGATTATCGACGGGGTTATCTTAATGCACTTAGCTCACAGTAGAGGAAATATTCATTGAGGAATAGATATGTTCTTGTCACTCCTATCCATAAGAGGGCATCCCAGGAAAAAAATACTCATCCCAAGAAAAATACCCAAGCTAATCCAAACAAGGGAAAGGAGCCTGCAGCTACAATTCAGATCAAGATAAGTCAAGCATCTACAAGCACACCATGAAAAGAAAAATAAAGTCAAAAGAAGGAAGCTACAACAAAAGATCAGCCCGACAAGAGGAACACCAGCAATAAAGATGTAGATAAACAATCCAATCTTTTTAGGTTATAAAATGAAATCTCTAATTTAAAAGTCCCTATCCATTTAATTGAGCTTGTAAAAAACAATCAATACAAATATCAGGTGGCTAAATTTTTGAAAGTAGATCCTTTGTCTGATATGGTACATGTTGAATATGATCAACCTGATCTCTTTTTTGGTCCAGCCATAGATGGTCAATTAGAAGATAGTGAATTTTCCCCATTTTATCTGAGTTTGAGAATTCATCAGTGTATCCTTCACAATGTCGTGCTTGACTACGGAGCTTCTCATAACCTTCTGCCAAAATCCATAATGGAAAAATTGGGCTTGGATATAACCGTCCTTACCATGATCTTTAATCCTTTGATTCTAGTATATTACATTGTCTTGGTCTTATAAAGGATTTGGTAGTTTCACTTGAGAAAATCCAAACAAAAAATGACTTGATGGATGTGGTAGTAGCTGATATACTGCCAAGGTTTGGCATGTTACTGTCAAGGCCTTGGGGAGTGAAGTTAATAGGTACTTTTCAATTGGATTTCTCTTATGCCACCATCCTAGTTTTAGGACAACTGAGGAAATTGTACTGGGAGACAAAAATGAAATATGATTACTAGAAAAAGAGAAACCCAAAAATCATCCTATCAATGTTGTACATACTGATCTAGAGTCATTTATTTTGTTTACTGATAGTGGTTTAAATGATTTAGATATTCATGTCATAGAAGTAGAGGAAATTCCATAAATTGCAATAGTGTCAGAGTAGTTTTGGATGAAAAAAAGGAAATCAGGCCATTTATTTAGAGATGTTATGAAATAAGTTAGAAAAAGGTCTAGAACATATTGAAGAAGTGGCCTGAAAATAAGACATAAATCAGAATGCATAAGTCAAACTTTAGGATGATGAGAATGGTCTTTGGACCATGGATTTTGACGGTGCCTTAGAAAAATATGGGGCAAGCATCGGAATCTGGATTTGTAGTCCTCTTCATCAACCAGGTAAATTTCCAAAAAGTGTGATATTATTTTTCATATAAAGTGGCTTTGAATTGTTCTAATAATGAAGCTGAGTACGAGGCATTGATCACCGGCCTCAAAATTCTGAAAAAGTTGGGTGCAAAAAGAATTTACGTTATGGTGACTCTGAGCTTGTAATCAAACAGGTAAAAGGGGAATACTAGCCTTAAGCATCCATGAATGATAGAATATAGAAATTTTGTACTTGATATCCTCAAAATGTTTGCTGAATATAAATTGTTAGTAGTACCAAGAATTCAGAATCTTATGGAATATTCAGTTGCTACAAAAGAAAGTAACATCAAGATTCCCATATATTCTAATAGGAAGTTTGAAATTCATGTCAACATCGACCAACTGTCCCTGAGAACTTGAGGTATTGACAACTGTTCTGGGATGACAAACAGGTGAATTATTTTCTGCAGATGGAAGGTGAGTTTGAAAATTACTTTATTAATGAGGTATATGATAAATATGATCAAGTGATCGAGGCCACGTAGGTTGATATATTACAGCTGAAAGATAACAACATTCCAAGGGGTTTAGTACCTTTGGAAGAATGTTTTGATCAGGATGATGTTGCTAGAAATACGACCATAGTTCCTATTGAGAAAGGTGTTGAAGATGTGAATATTGGAACAACAGACAAGCCCAAGATGGTCAAGATGTCCAAGTAATTATCTCCAGAGGTAAAAGACAAACACACAGCCTTTTTGTCTGAATTTTCTGATGTATTTTCTTGCGAATATGAAAATCTAAAAGTTTATGATAAGAATATCATTCAACATACAATTCTGGTCAAGCCTGACCAAAATCCCTTCAAACAAAACTTGAGAAGAATCAACCCAAGGTTGTTGTCGTTGATAGGGAAAGAGGTAAACATAATTTCTAAAGCTGGTATTATTTTTCCCGTTAGATTTTCTGATTGGATGTCAAATATTGTTCCAGTGAGAAAGAAAATGGGAGAAATCCATCTTTGTATTGATTTCAGAAACTTGAATAAGGTATCTCTAAAAGATAACTATCCCCTTCCTAAGATGGATAATATCATACAGAGAGTGGTTTGGGCCTCTTGAATGTTGTTTCTTGATGCCTATTCAGGATACAATCATATCTTAGTGCATAAGGATGATCAAGACAAGACTGCTTTCATGACATCTTGGGGCACATTCAAGTATGCTAAAATTCCATTCGGGCTCAAGAATTCAGGAGCCACCTTTAAGCGAACAATGGAAAAAGTATTTACAAATGAAAATGATGTTTTCTTAGTTATGTATATTGATGATTTGATAGATTTCTCTCATTCTAATGACGAGCATTTGTGTCATTTGAGAATTGTATTTCAGAAATGCAGGAAATTTTGGATTTCACTTAATCCGAAAAATAGTTTTTTTTCCATGGAGGAGGGAAAAATTCTCACTCATATCATCTCCAAATATGGTATATATATTAATCCTTTTGGGATTGAGGCTATTCAGCAAATTGATTTTCCAAAATGCAAGAAAGAGATTCAAGATTTCAATGGTAAGATGAACTTCTTGAGAAGATTTATTCCAAATCTTGACGAGAATCTTCGAGAGATGACTAATATTCTCAAAAAATATAGTGAGGCAAGGTGGTCATAGGATGCCAAAAATTATTTTATTCTATAAATTTTTCCTTAACTACAAATCTTGTTTTGACTAGCCCCAACTACTCCATTGGTTTCATCATATTTTCATTTGCCTTGGAACATACCTTGGTTGCGGTTTTGATGAAAAAGAAGGATAAGACTGATCAAGCCATTACATTCTTCATTCATACCATAAGGGATGCAACCCTTAGATATAGTATCATTGAGAATCAAGCCTTGGCCTTGGTAAAGGCATTGAAGGACTTCCGAGTGTATATCTTTCATTCACATATTCTAGCCTATGTCCCTAATGCAGTAGTGAAGGATGTCCTAATGTAGACTGATCCGGAAGGTAGAAGAGGAAAGTAGATAGCAGTTATGTTAGAGTATGACCTCGAGATCAAGCCTACAAACCTAATCAAAGGTAAGGGATTAGCCAAGCTCATGGCTGAATCCAATTTACATGCACTTGATATCAACCTCATTTCAGTTTTGTCCGATGAAGAAGATGATGGCGCACTCATGCAAGTATCAGATATTTTTATTTTATCTCCTTGGTATTTCGACATCATACATGTTCTTCAGCATCTTAATCCTCCTCCATACATGTCTAAAAGTAAGGGTAGGTCATTAAAGTTGAAGCCTTTCAAATACTGCATTTTGGACAATTTTCTATATTGGAAAGACCCGGTATGTTTCTTGCTGAACTATTTGGTAGAAGATGAAGACAAGGAGGTAATGAATGATTTCCATAAGGGAGATTGTGTAGGTCACTTGTTTTGGAAAACCACGGAAAATAAGGTGTTGAGGGCTCGATATTATTGACTTGCTCTTTTTGCAGATTTATATAAAAATGTGATGAGCTATCACGAGTGTCAGATATTTAAGGTAAAAGGAAGCTTCTCCCATTGCCTTTGCAGCCTATATTCGTGCAAGCACCATTTAAATAGTGGGGCCTTGACTTTAATGGAGAAATTCACCCTGCATCTTCTACCCAACATAAATGGATCTTAACATCTACTGACTACTTCACCAAATGGGTCAAAGTAATCCCAACAAGACATGCTATATATTAGTCGTTATTCAATTTTTGGAGACTAACATTTTGTCTCATTTTAGTTGTTCTCACAATATCGTTATAGATAATGTGGCTTCACTTAAGTCTAAGAAAATGGTTTAGTTTTGTGACAAGTACAACATAAAATTGGGGCACTCAACTGCATATTATCCACAAGTTAATGGATTTGCAGAATCTTCTAATAAATCATTGATCAACATTATAAAGAAGATGTTGGAGGCGAACAAGAAGAACTGGCATAAGAATATTGTTAATGCTTTGTGGGCAGATAGGGTGAGTAGTAAGAATTCAATAGGAATGTCTCCTTTTAAATTGGTATATGGATTAGATACAATTTTCCCTACATCACTTGCAGTCCCGATTATGAATTTGTTAGTAGAAGCAGGTATTGAAAATAATAATGTGCAACGCTAGATCAATCGGATGATCCATCTTCAATAAACCAAATATGAGGTCTTTTGAAACACCTCAAAGCTTCATGAAATGATAAATAAGGTATATGACCAAAAGACAAAGGAAGATGATTTCAATATTAGAGATGTGGTCCTCTGTTGGGATGCTAGAAACGAGGAGAAAGGGACAATGGTAAATTTGAGAACCTATGGAAAGGACCATACAAGATTTCAGCCTATCGTGGACATCATACTTTCCTATTAGAAGAAATTAATGGAGAAGATTTATTAGGAGGACTAGTCAATGGTAGGCTCCTTAAGCATTACCTTTTTTGCGCAGATTTCTGAAAATTTCCAAATTTCATTGTACATATCAGTTTAATTTTTTTGCAAAGTGTGAAGCAGAGAATCATCAGAGCTTGGAGCCTGAGGTGATAGCCATAAATTTCCATTCATTTGTTGTTGTTTTCAAAGTTTAGTTAAAGTCAAGTCAGTCTGGTTTTGAGTTAGTTTATCATGTCAAGTTTTCATTATTTAGTCTAGTTTTTAACTTTTGACTCCATGCCCAATGGTTAGGCTACTTGGCCTACGATGTTCTTGACACCTCCAAGGAGCTGTCATCCCCAACTAGAGCCAATGTTACTATTAGTCTTTGCATAATGTCACCAATGATCAAATGGACTCTTATCATGTATTTTTAGGGTCCCATAGTCAAATTTTTGTCATTTCACTAAGTCTTCAAAGCAAAAAATTGGTCACTGGGCATTAGGTTTAGGACTATTTTCCACTCCTTCCAAAATTGTAAATTGTTGGTCCATGTCATCAAATAAGATGAGTATATCATTATTCAAATATTTTCATCACCATTTTAGTCATCACCACCCTGATCTCATTAATTTCAGAGTCTCCATTAGGTCATTAGAGTTTCAAGGTCACCAAACTGCCATTTCATGCATAAAATCCGACAAACTAGAAGAGTGGTAATAAAGCAATTTTCTTCAATAAATTTTGATTTTTAAATGCAATTGTGCTTCCATATGTAATAAGTACTTCAAAGTTCTAAAGCTACAGTTCAATGTTCCAAGGAAGATACAAAAATTTCAGATTACAAAATTTCCAAGGTTGTAAAGTCAAAAAGAGAATGAAATCCATGCTTCAAGGGACATGTGGGGCCCATAATCACTAAAGAAAGCCATTCTAGGCTTATAAAAGAGCCAAAAATATACAAACTCAGTTCATTTGCACTCCTCTTGCCCTTCATTATCGATCTCATCCTCCATTTGGTGAGAAAAACATGTTTTTTCAGCTCAAAGAAGAAAATATTGGGAGGCACTGCGCATCTGTGAATTGCGCTGCATATCTGGAGGATGCATTATGGGTAGATGAAATACATTGCGCATATGTGAACTATGCTACGCATGGGGTATAGTTTCCCAAAATTGCTCAAAAATCACCCAAATTGTCTTTCAATTTAGATCAATCTAACTACAAAATAAGGAAAACCAATTCATCTAATCTATGAAATCAAATAATGAAAATGAAATTCAACTAACCTATGAAGTCAAATAACGAAAATAAATAAAACAAATTCAAAATAAAATATAGCGCGTGCAATCACAGTTTTAGAAATTGAAATTTTAATCTAAGAAAGCATTTCAAAACATGTAAAGGAAAACAACTAAGGTATGTTCAATCAATCCAGCATACAATATGAGAGTATGACAGAGTCACCCTCTTGAGATGATGTATAAGCCACCAATTATACTTTAGTATTTAAATCTACAAAAGAAATTAAATCATTCAAAGGGAAAAACTCAATAATTGCATAGGCTATATATTCGAGCATTTAGAAATATGATAAAATCACCTTCTTGAAATGATCGTTAAGAACACCCAATTATACAATTGAATGAGGATCTAAATCTAGAAAATAATGTAAAAGCATGTAAAAGCAAAGCTCAATGATTTCATAGGTTGAACATTCAATCACCCAATTTGGAAGTATCACCTTCTTACCTTGATCTTTTAGAAATATTCAATTATACAATGAATTGATAATTTTATCTAAGAAAGTAAATAACAGAACATGAAAGGAAACTAAATAACAGTGAGCTCTATTGCCTCAAACTTAATCCAATTGGAAAATAGATAAATTATCCTATTGAACTGTTTTTAGAAAAGAAAATTTTACACAATCATTCTAAAACTAATACTAAGAAATAAAATAAACTTTAATCTATAAAAAGAAGCAATCTCACACATTTTAGGTAGTTGATCTAAAAGTATGAGAGATAGTAAATCGAGATGCTCCATATGTAAGCAAAACCAAGTCAAAATGAAAAAACGTTCATGAGTAAGGTGCCACAATCTAATTCTGTATTCAAATCTTGAGCATAAGTCCAATTTTATACATGATTTGATAGGAGAAAGCTTCCCCTATTTATACAAAATATGAGAAGCTATCTCATTAATGAGAGTCCATGAATCTCCCCATATATTTCTAGAGTTATAGTCCAAATAGGAAGTGATAAGGCACATGTCTTATTAGAGTTACAACACAAATAGTAAATGAGACACATATTCTTATGATCCCATGATCTTCTCCATCCAAATTCGAATTTGGCCCTAGGAGGCCACATAAGGGTCTTCTGGAAGCTTCTTTTTTACCTACACATGGCAACAAACTCATTCCACTTGTTAGATATAAGTATGTTCATATTATTTTCTAATTTTTAACCTTATATTCACTTAAAATTACTAGGAATCAATAAAGTTTGGAAAAACATAAATATAACCCAATAATGGTAATGGTAAGGTAAATGTAATGAAATGGAGGTGGAGTGAACATGATAATATGAAAATATAAGTGAAAATTTAATAGAAGTAAATGAAAATTTCAAGGCCCAACATACCCTCCAACTAAAGCTATTGCATGTCCTCATGCAATCTATTGCATTATTATAATTATTATTATTTCCTTTGAGCTTTGGCTTAACTTTGCATGATATCATTTTATAACTTCATACTTCTAGAAATTCTTTTACTTGAATTGCAACATGGTTGGTTCTTGTGTTTTAACCACATTTTGTTGTTGCATTCAATTTTGATCTTTGAACTTTGCATAATGATAATTTTATTATTGTTTTCAAAATATATCTTTATTGGATTGCATCATGGTTGGTTTTAATAAAAAGTCATCTTGACTCTTTTATCCATAACTTTTATAGCCACATGAAGAATATTATGATCAGAATTTTGCAGCCACCACACATGCAGCTCATCCATTTCCAAAGAGTAAGTTAAGGTATGTCATTTTCTAAATTTTTACCATAGAATTCCTTGAAAAGCTAGAATAATAATTTTTTGAAAGAACACTTCTTTTCCTCATTTCATAAAATTTCCAATACCATCAGTTGGGAGGGAGGGGAGAGAGAGGAGAGAGGGATACATTCATATTCACATTTTTCCACGTTCATATCACATTCAAAATCCTACATACTTTCAAAAGATATTAACTATTACATTATTATTATGAGCATACAATGGCTTTTCAAAAATACTTAAAAGATAATTGGATGCAAACAAAATCATGGTTTTCACACTTCTTTCAATATTTTCACCATCTTCAATCATTGGTTCAATATCTCTTCCACTTTCTCTTTCAAAATTTTGTATCTTATCATCAATGTTTTGAGGAATATCTCTATCTGTTTACATTAAAAAAAATATTTTTCAAATTACTTTATCAAATAAAAATTAAGCTTCACATTTTACACTAGGAAAATTTTAAATATGTCAATAGATCAAAATATTTACATTTACATACCTGCTTCAATTTCTGCTTGAGGTTTATTTTCCCCTTCAATATTTGAGAGGGCTTCTATCTTTCTTTTGCGAGATTGTCTCATCTCTTCTCTACGTTCCTCAGGGTCTCTTTTTCGATCATATTTTCTCACACAAGTCCTTCGATTTCCCATGATAATAGGGTATGAAGTTAAAAAAATTTCCTTCAAAAAATTAGACAATAACTCAATTAGAAAAAGCATCACAAAATATTTAATTTAAAAAAAAAAATTCATTTTAAATTTTTTGCAAAAAATACATACTCCAATCCAAAACACTTACTTTAAAAAATTCGAGAAAAAAATGTTTTATAAAAATGAAACGAAACTCAAAATATTTACTTCAACTCAAAACACGTACTCTAAAAAAATGTCACTTCAAAAAATGCCTCCAACTTTAAAAAAAAAAAATGTCACTTTAAAAAATACTTCAAAAAATACTTCCAAAAAATGTCTTTTTGAAATTAAGCCCAACTCCATACTTTCAAAAAAAAATGAAGCACAAAAAACATCCAAAAAAATGTATTACATACCTCTGAGAAATGTCCTTTGAATGTACGTGCAAGAAAATTTCGTAAACCCAAAACAATTCTTTGCAAAATTAAGCCACCTCCAATAAATGTCCTTCAAGAAAAGTCCTTAAACCCAAAACAATTCTTTACAAAATCAAATCGTCTCAAAGAATTAGAAATTAAGCACAAATCCATAATTAAAAAAAAAAGTGAACTAAAAACATCCAAAAAAATGTATCACATACCTCCAAGAAATGTTCTTTGAATGTATGTCCAAGAAAATTCCTTAAACCCAAAACAATTTTTTGAAAAATCAAACCGTCTCCAAGAAACGTCCTCCAAGAAAAGTCCTTAAACCCAAAACAATTCTTTGCAAAATTAGTCTGCATCCAAGAAATGCCCTTAAACCCAAACCTCCAAGAAAAGTCTTTAAACCCAAACCAAGACCTTTATAAAATCAGACCAAATGTGCGAAATGTGCAAAAATTATGAATGATTTCGTGGAAATTTCTATTGCCGTGAAATGTGTTTTAGGAGGGGCTCCGCGAAATTTTCCGGCCGACAAAAAATTAGATTAAAGTTCGGCCGAACTTTGATTAAAAATTCGGCCAAAATTTGATTAAGAGTTCGACCGAACTATTAAGTCGCTAGACTTAACGGGCCGTCGGCGCAAAAAATAGTTTGGCCGAACTTTTAATCAAAGTTCGGCCCAACTAACGCGTCACCAGTTACGCAGGTTGACGTTTCTGCAACTTCGGACTGATTAAAATCCATGAAACATTCTAAATTAACTGTCGAAACCAAGACAAGCATTTTTAGAATTGAATCTACTTTAAGGAAATATAACTTTTATGGAATTTCATAAACATTTACTAATTTTAATTAATTTTCTAATAAAATAGGTGCAAACAATTTTTGAGGGTCATTGTGATTCAGTGAAATCAAAATTCTGTATCTCCCAAAATACATTGTAAAAAAAATTGAAAAAATTATGGGGCATTACATTGGTCCATCATCTCTAATGGGTAGCTTTTAGACTTTTAGTTTATAACTTATATGTTAAGAAATTTGTTGCGTCGTGAAACATATCCAAAATATGCAGTTTTTTTATATTGGACCAGTTCAAAAAATTCTAGTAATTATGATATGCATCCATTGGCTTTGTAAATATGATGAAACCAAAGTAGACTTTGTCTAGATTGTTGTAACACATTTTGTTTTCTCGAAAACACAAATTTTCAAAGAATACAACATTGCATATTAAAATGACTTCTTATGAATCCTTTGATTGTTAAGAAACACACACTCAAAGAAATGCTAAGCTGACATATCAAATCCGCATAAAAAATTTTCAAAAAATAAGTAATAGAAAGCTAAAAAAAATTCTGACAACTTTTATTTTTATTGCAAAATGAAATTCTAAACAGAAAAATTGCTATAGTTTGCAGAAAGTTGAAGAACAAAAAAAAATGAAAGTTTTTTCTCAAAAAAGGGCAAAAAGTGTAGCCCCACTTCACATTTTCACTAAGAAATTCAAATGAAGAAATTGAATCACAAGGTATGTATATATATATATATATATATATATATATATAGAACACATGCATGTATTATTGAAATTATACATATATTTATTAATTTAGTTATTTATTGTTCATATGTAAACTTGTTATGTACTATTTTTTTGAATATGTACAGTTGAAATTAATTTTGATAATGAGATGTTAGAAAATGTTGACACTCACACATATAGAGATAAAAAACCTGACCATATTATACGATATCGTGTTAACTGCATTTTTGAAAAGTATTTCTTAAATGAGCGGGTGACAGTTCAAGCTCAAATGTTGGAAGGTCTCCTACCATTAAGGAAATTAAAATAAGCTACGACACTACTGGGTATTGGAAAATCAACCAAAGATAAAAAAATGAAGGAAGATGTGATACAAAATATAAGTAGTGCTATAAATTCAATTAGGAGATCTAGAGAGAAAAATGTTTCAATTGTACGTAGAGGAATACATATGGCAATGGTTTCATCAAATACTAAAGAGAATCATTTGGTAACATCTATGGCACGAGCATTAGGAACGTCGTGAAAAACTTTGCACAAACATCGAAAATTTCGGCTGCAAGTAGATGTAAATGATGAACTCGCTTGTTGGAGAGCTATTTGTAGGCAACCATAAAAAGATAGACTTGGAGAAAATGTTAAAAAAAATAATATATTAATATTGGAAGAACAATTCGCGTGCTTCACCAACTACAAGGCATGTGATGCGAAGAAGAATAGCACGAAATCAATACAAAGAACATGAAAAATATTTCTTAGAAACCACTCAGATAGAGTTATTCAACAAGTTCAAAGAAGAGAATCATAAAATTCATGTTTCAATCAGTGCTTTTTTTTGACAAAAACCATGGTATGTAAAACCTATCACCGTACATGACACTTGTTGTTGTCGTTATCATGTGGAATTTGAGTTATATTATGACACATTCCTTGATTTTGGTAGAACATTATATAAGGATTCACCTTCCTCCTTCCACTATCCGTGATTTCATATCTCAAATTCTATGTGAAAGAGAAAGCGATGAACTATTTTACAAAAAGAAATGTGTTGGTGGTAAAAAATGCGATGATTGTGGAAATTTGACTAAATTTCAAAAAAATATCGTACTGATATAAATGATCAATCATTTTCCAACATGAAAGTGAATTGGAAGAGATATGAATATATCGATACATCGATTGAAGGTGCAAATAGTGTTAAAAGAATTGAATTACTAGAAGACGAAATTTTTGTGATAGAATTTTTGAGAAAGTTTGAGGAAGAAATTTACAAATACACCAAGCATTCCCATAGAGCTCGATGACAAGACTTGCAATTCAAAAAATCTCGTGAAGTTTTTCCACGAGGGACCATTTTGTCTGTGATTGATTTTGCAGAAAACTACACATTTGTTCCACAAAAACAAATTCAGAGTGAATACTATCATTCTGACCAAGTCTCCATGCTCGTCCATATTCTATATAGACACGCTGAACAAAACATCGATCATATAGAAATCAAGAGTGAAAATTGACATATCATTAAAGAATATCACTTTTATATCAGTGACGATCGTACACATGATACATATTTTGTACAACATTGTTTTGGAAAAATTTATGATTCCTTGAAAAATCATGGAATAACATTCAATGAACATTTGATATGGTCAGACGGATGCGTAGGTCAATTCAAATCTGCACGATCATTCTTTTGGTTGTGTTGTCTTCATAAGAAAACCTGCATTAAACATTGTTGGAATTTCTTTGAGACTGGCCATGGAAAAGGAGAACATGACAATGCAGGAGCATGCATAAATGAGCACTTCGAAGATATCAAATGAACCCCTATGCAAGCCGACTTGTGAACGCTAATTTTTTTTTTCAATGGTGCATCGCTGCTCTAAGCCATGAGACTAACCCATAAATGGAAGTGCGAAGGTACATTCAATTTAATTTTTATTAGAAATCTAATTTTAAACATTGTACATTTATCGTGCAATGATTATCTTTGATTGTATTTTGATATCATATTTACAAATTCTTCTTTTAATTTTCCATATAAAGGTTTTTTTGGCATATTGGGATTGAAGACATAGACAGATCAATTGGAAATGACGTTGAAACAATAAAAGGGACTCAAAAATTGCATTCAATTAAAACAAAGTCATTCAGAAATGTGTTTGCATTGGATAAAAGAAAATATTCTTGTTTTGTGATGTTTGAGTAGACAACACAAAATCCAATAACATTTCTGAAAACAAAATGTATGTAAAAGATTGGAAACATACAGAGCTAAATACAAAGGGAAAAATGTCTATTGCAATGTTTGAAGAAATGAAATCAGAGGAAACTACAATATCATCCGATGGTGATCGAGTTTCTGATCTTGTTAGAGAAGGTAACATTTGAATTACTTTCTAATGATTTAAAGATCTAGAAATAAATTTAAATATGTATAATTTTTTTAAGTTTGTTTTATTGTGCAGGAGATGTTTTTGCTGTAATTGCACCTATTTCCAACGATGAAAATGTTAAGTATTATTTGATGCGCTGTGATGAACGAAAAATGAAATTATTAGAAAACTATAATGATCACAGATTTCAATATGACAGAGGATCTATTATACTGAAAGGTTATTTTTTCAGACAAACTAATCAAAGTGGGGACTTTGTTTACTTTGAAGACTATGAACCTGATTCCATAAGTTGTCAATATAGTCACTTGGTGTGTGCAGCACGCATAAAGTTGATAGAGGTTCAATCAAAGAGAAAAACAAAAATTAAGAAATGGAAAATGTCAAAATCCAATCATGAACGGATTATTGAAGATGGCATTCCATTGGAATTTTTTTGATTGAATTGCCCAACAATTTATTCTCTTTGGATTAAATATGTGTTAGAACTTCCAGTACACTTGAAACTAAAAATTGAGCTGCTTGTGTTATTTGTGCAAGTGTTTGCACATGTACAAATTGTTTTGGTACATGTGCATGTGCTCTAGTATCAACTGAAAGTATCAAGGATATATACATGTGCATTGATGAAAAATGTTACATGTATCAAGGATGTGTGTGTGTGTGTGTGTGTGTGTGTGTGTGTTCTAGAATGCAATTAACTGGAACTAGTTTTTCTTATGTGCATTGATGAAAAACTAGTTGGATTTTCTGGTAAAAAGTATCCACAATGTAAATAAATCATCCGCAGTATAGTTTTGTACAAAGATTCCTTTCAGACAAGAGACTCAGAGCACTTCTCTAACTTTTGGTGGGATTTGACCCACATGTCTATTCCTGATTGAAAATATAGTACAAAATTTGTTTGTCCAATGGTCAGATATGTTCAATGTGCATTGATGAAAAATTTTATTTACATATTGGATATATATGTTCTAGAATGAAATTAATTGTTCAAGTAGTTTTACTATGTGTATTGATGAAAAATTATTTAAATGTACTTAATATATATGTTCTAGAATGCACTTTTAACTTAAAGTAGTTTTTCTATGTGCATTGATGAAAAATGTTGCACATATTGGATATATACATGAACTGAATGTGTCCAATTTTTCTTGTGAGATTTTTTGTAAAAAGTATTTGTGCAATGTAAAAAAATCATCCACAGTATAGTTTTGTACAAAGATTCCTTTTAGACAAGAGACTCAGAGCACTTCTCTGACTTTTGGTGGGATTTGACCCACATCTCTATTCCTGATTGAAAATCTAGTACAAAATTTGTCTGTCCAATGGTCGGAAATGTTCTATGTTCTAGAATGCAATTAACTGAATGTCATCAATTTACCAAATTATAAATCAACAAGGCTACCTATTTGAGTGCATTAATTACATTGACCCAAATTCAAAAAACATATATGCACTTCTTATATTTCCAATCAAAATTAAAGGGATAATTTACATATATCTACTTCTTTAAACAATTTTTTCAATTAGAGCTCAATTGATACATGGTTAGTTGCACTGAAAAGCTATGTTCTTCCTATTGGAAATTTTTTCACTCAAACAAGACTACTTAGAGATCGAAAGCAATCTTAAGATGCCAAATGTACTTCAACCATCCAAAACTTGAGTTTTAAAAACTTTTTGACTAAATCAAAACAATACAAGTCACATAGGAGTCTTCTATCTAAGCCAAATGTAGATTGAAACCATCCAAAACTTAGATTAAAACATTTAACATTATATCAAAACATTTAACATTTAACATTAAATCAAAATTAAAGGGATTTACATATAACTACTTATTTACTCTTTTTGATTAAATCAAAACAATACTTCACATGGGAGTCTTCCATCTAGGCCAAATGTAGATTGAAACCATCCAAAGCTTAAATCAAAACATTTAACATTATATCCTGAAACATTTAACATTTAACATTAAATCAAAATTAAAGGGATTTACGTATAACTACTTTAATCTTTTTGAATATATCAAAACAATACTTCAAATAGGAGTATATTCCATCTAGGCCAAATGTAGATTGAAACCATCCAAAAATTAGATCAAAACATATAACATTTAACATTAAATCAAAATTAAAATGGATTTACATATACAACTACTTCTTTACTCTTTTTGATTCAATCAAAACAATACTTCACATGGGAGTCTTCCATCTAGGCCAAATGTAGATTGAAACCATCCAAAACTTAGATAAAAACATTTAACATTATATCAAAACATTTAAAATTTAACATTAAATCAAAATTAAAGGATTTACATATATATAACTCTAATTAACATAATGTACATAGTGAGACCCGTCTCCTGAGTTGCCTAACTAGCCAAAACCAGAGGGGGTCTGAATAAAAAAAACAGAAAAGGGGCTGCCCATAACCAGGAAAAAGCTAAAGAGGACCTGACATCAGGCTAGCTATCGATGTGTGTAGGAGGATTCCCCTCCACAATTGGACAACCGTAGTCCTCCGGATCATCATCTACTTCCATGGAGTGCTGGGAGGATTTGTCGCTGCTTGCGCCATCACTGCTGGAGCTCGTCAGGCCGAATTTGACTGGAAGAGCTGCCAAATTCTTGGTGTCTTGGGGTTGATGGGTTGGGATGGTGGACTTTCTCCACCGCTTCCTGGAACTAGAAGCACCTTCACCTTGTGGCTCCTCCTGAAAAGAGATGGAAATGGTCACCATAATTCGCGGTCTGGCCATAGTGCTGGTGAAGTGAAATTGTGTTTCATTGCTTGCTGGAGGAGGGTGGCTACCTGTGTCATGGATGGAAAGAGGAGGGCGAGAGCCAGCACTCCTGCCCTCCCCCATCCCTACCCCCACCTCCCCTTTTGCAACGCATCTGTTGTCTACACATGGGGTCTTCTATAGGCCAAATGTAGATTGAAACCATCAAAAACTTAGATCAAAACATTTAACATTATATCAAAACATTTAAAACATTTAACATTAAATCAAAATTAAAGGGATTTACATTTAAAACATTTAACATTAAATCAAAATTAAAGGGATTTACATTAAATTTAGATTAAAATGGTATCCAAAACTTAGTTTTAAAAACTTTTTGATTATATCACAACATTACTTGACATGCCATCCAATTGTAGTTCAACTATCCAATAAAAACATTTAATATTATATCACATGTGCCAAATGTAGATTGAAACCATCAAAAACTTAAGTTTTAAAAACTTTTTGATTATATATCGTGCAACATTACTTCACATGCCATGCCAATTATAGTTCAACTATCCAATAGAAACATTTAACATTATACCACATGTGCCAAATGTAGATTGAAACCATCCAAAACTTAAGTTTTAAAAACTTTTTGATTATATATCGTGCAACATTAAAACATTAAATATAACATGCGAAATGTAGATTGAAACCATCCAAAACTTGAGTTTTAAAAACTTTTTGATTATATTATAAATAATATTACTTCACATGCCATGCCAATTATAGCTCAACTATCCAATAAAAACATTTAACATTATATCACATGCCAAATGTAGATTGAAACCATACAAAACTTAACTTTTAATTTAACAAAAAAATATAGATCACAACATTAATTCACATGCCAAATGTACTTCAAGCATCCAAAACTTAAAATTTAAAAACAAAATAAATTATAACACGTCATTACATCACATTCCAAATGTAGTTTAGATGACAACATTAATTTATAGATGAAAACATTACTAGTAGTTCAATTATCCAAAACTTAAAAGTTTTAAAAACCAAACAAATTATATAACAACATTACTTCACATTCACATGCCAAAAGTACTAAAACCATCCAAAAATTAACTTTTTGGAACAAAACAAATTATATTAACATTGTAATAAAAAATGTCCAAAAATTGTAAATCTCACAAGTATCAAACTGTATCAAGTTATATATATATATATATATATATATATATATATATGACAGTGCATCTAGATAATATATAAAAAAGAAAATTTAAGACTATCTAAATCTTGAAATCAAATCTACAAATCATGTCCATCAAATAGAGATGGATCTAGCGTCTTTCCTATCAGGGTCTCAATTCGCGCACTATCATGTGAAGCATGGGAAACCTGTACACAATGCACATGTACTTCAACATTAAAATTTGATATTTTAAAAATGAGTGAGAATATATATAGAACTTCATGTAAAAAACAAAATATAAAAATAAAATAAAAATCATGCAATGCCTCATGAGGTTCCCTCTCCATTTGATAACCTGCAACAAGTTCCACCCCCATGGGAACATCTGCAACGGTAAACTGTACAATATATATATATATATATATATATATATATATATATTTCAAATGAAAATGCACATGTACATATATAAACTTATTTTCAATAATATTAAAAAAAAAGTTAGACAACTTGTTCAAATGGTTGAAATGGTGTGGATGTTCCTATCTCCATCACTAGAGTGCGTGGATTAAAGAAATCTTCTATAGGAACCTAAATTAAAAAAAATTAAAATAACTCAAGGTATATATATATATATATATCTCAATTTTTAATGGAACTTTTTGAGGTGGAATATATATATACAACTTAAACATAAATTTTAAAATTAAAAAATTGTCCATACTTGTGGCTCATCTCCTAAGGAAGTAGAAGGTAGATCTCCCAAGGAAGAAGAAGATACCGCCATCCCAAAAACATCGGACGAAATCGGAATTTGTTAAAACATTTTATCATTATATATCCGTACATGTACATGTGTGCATAATTATTTATTTTAAAATATCACTTAAAAAACATTAACATTTTCCAACATATCTTGATGGTAAGACCCATCTGCATTGTTTAAACAAGAGGTCCCGGACGTGATATTAACATTTTCATCATTCATCATGTGTGACAACTGCAAATGGTGTTTTAACATATAATGATACATTTTTGTTATATTAATGTACATACAAATAAATGTATACATGTACATACAAATGTATTTATTACAAATTGTACACATCTATACATGTTAAAATAATTGAACCCTAAGGTCATTAACACATACCGTTCCCGTGCCCTCTTCCTCATAAAGAATTAGGTCTTGAAAACCATTGCAACAATTTTTTGCATATATTCAGAGATCTTCAACATTCATGTTGTCAATCTCTTCATATGTACAATACACAAAATTGGCATGTGCATTTTCACGTGCTCTTTGTCGATTTAGACAAACATCGACTCCACCCAATCTTCTCTAAACATTGTCGATTATGACATCCCTTGCTTCTCGACTTATTTGAGAAGTCGCTTCCATCTCTGACCACAGAGTTTCGACCCGAAAATGTCAACTCACCAATGGCAGCTCAGGGCGAGGCAACTCCACATCTCGCTTAGCGCCCTTACGGTCATACAATTGACCTTTCCCCGGACCAAAAAACTCTGAAAAAAGGTCATTCTAGTTGGGTTTCATATCCAAATTTTTTTTTGCATAAAACAATAGTGAAAAATAAACAGGAACATCATCGTTCCATGGGAGCCTTACATAGGCCGCAAGGTGCCTATCATACAAATAGTGAGCTATATTTGGGTGCTTGAAATATTGCACCTTCAACATTTTTCTTTTTGGCCCTTCCTTGAAATTAAACATTGACTTCGCCATATTTTTTGTAACTCTTTGTTTTACATCCTCCCATTTATCTGGACCCATTACTGTTTCCTTTCTCTTTCTCATCACTTCTACAAATGTATCAGTCGTTGGCCCAAGATTTTTGTACACATTTACAAGTATGCCCAATGAATGTGTAACTATTTAGAGGCTTTGTCGACTCTCAATAGGTAGATTCAAAGCCATGAGATCTCTCCGAAATTTTGCATGAAGTTTTTCACACCTTTGTAAGGTGCATTGCACCATGTTTGTTTCCCATGGTATATCAGAAATGTTGGCCGGATAAGTTGTGGTGGGTAGACAACCTTTTTCTTGAATGTAGCATTCTGCCTGCATCTATTTTGACCAATATTTGGAACATTTTCAGCCTCTGCATCAATATATATATAATTTCGTATATTAGAAAAAACACATGTAAAAAAAATTGTACAAATTCAATGAAAAAAATATTGAAATTGATTGCAACCTTGACGTGGTTAGTTAGCATCTTCTCCACCCTGAAACTGTTGAGACCCAGAATGACCATGCTGAGAACCAGCACCACCAGCCATTGATTGGCCTCTGGGGGAATAAATATCACCACCTTCACGCAACCTGCTACCACTCATTGATGGCCCTCTAAAGGGATTTGAACAACCACTAACCTCTCGAGACAAGAGAGAAACTTCATAAACAAATACAAATTTATAATCAATTGAGAAATACATTCATGTGTACATATAAATACATGTACATATTCATTGATTAAATTGTGTGAACCATACCACGACTGGGTGAACCATGGGCACACTCCATGGATGGAGTAGATACCCTTCTCTTCTTAGCTCCTAAAAAATAAAAAATGAAACTTATTAACAAATAATTTAACTCACAAATTTAATAAAAAATCAATTCCATATGTACACACATGTATGGAGATTTAAGATTATATTTAAATACCGTGAACATTCTCCAATCCTTGATCCCCCATATGGGATTCTGTTGATCTTCGTCGTTCATCCTCCATGATATATATATATATCTATTGGTGGACATTTAAACAAAATCAATTTGTAATTTAGTGTACACAAATTATGTAGAACACAACTTTCAAGGCAATAATTGATGTGTGAAACTCAATTTAAGCAAAAAAAAATTATAAAAATAATAAGTTCACCGAATTGCGCTTTACATGGTGGGAGCACACTTGGTATAAAATTGAAAAAAACACATGGTCATTAAAAAAGAAGTGAAACTGCATTTAAACAAACTCCATTTAAACAAAAATTTGTTGAAGTCCCAGCATTTTAATTTTATAAAAATGTGAAGTTCACCACTTGTTGCAAATGTGAAGTTCACCAAGTTGCGCTTTACATGGTGTGGTGGGAGCACACTTGGTATATAATTGAAAAAAACACATGATCATTAAAAAAGACACATTTATAAGTACACAACACACACATATCCAAGATATGTTACAATGTCCATCAATAAATTTTGAAGGGGAGCATCTCAACACTAATTCATATTTGAGAGATGAATCTTGAATTTTTGAATAAGAGCATCTCAAAACCAATTCATCTTTGAGAGATGAATCTTGCATTGGCATTTCTCTGTATAATTATAATTCGTCTTTGATATATGAATCATGAATTGGCATTGCCCCATGCAATAGATCAGCAAACATCTTATTCACATTTGTACAATGTCTTATACTGAAAAATTGAAATTGGCTAACAATATTTTTTTCTTTTCCATGCAGTTCTTTTAGCCTCTCCTTCTTAAATTGGCACACACCATTCATCTGGTTGCACACAAGTTTAGAATTGGTGAAAACTACAATTCCATTTGATCCATACTCCATCGTTGTTCCCAAGCCTTCTATGATTCCAATATAATATGCCTCGTTGTTTTTTGTTCTTCCCAATATATTCATTTTCCTTTGGATGACTTTGTTAGTCGCAATATTGGAAAGCACATATGTAATCACCGCTTTCCCTAGATTGGGATAGCAAGAAAATGCTATGTATAATTTCCATTTTTCAACCATATTTAATGGTTTTCTTATCCCTGAAAACAAAAAATCAATAAAAAATATATATATGACATGGGAGAAATGACACAAGATCATGAGTTAAATGACATGTGCATGGTTTATCTTAAATTTTTACTTAAAAAGTTTATGGTCTAGAATTGACATCTAAAATTAATGGGAGGAAGCCTTTAGTTTGTGCGAGAAATGACACATGTACACATTTTAGCTTAAAGTGGTTGTGTTTTATGGATATTAAAATGAAGAACTTCTATTTAGATCTATTCCAGAGATTTACTGTAGGGGAATTTACTAGATATGTCACCTTTCATAAAAGATGAGATCCAGAGGCTACCTCGCCCTTTACAGACTCTGCCTATAAAACTTGTAGAAGTTAAGAAATTTACATTGACAAATTTACTTGTGAGAAATTTACATTGAAAACATATAGAGATTCAACTAGGCTTCTGAAAAGTACAAGTGGACAATGTATAATTCTACTTAGAAGAGTCTTTGGTTTAATGGTTAAGCAAGAAAGAGTCATTACTTTCTCTATCTAGAGTAGAAGTGGAATACATAGTAGTTACTTCTTTTTGAGTGCTTTGGATGAAATGGGCTCTACAATATATTAAGGTAATTTCTTTTTGAGTGAGTAAAAGTGGAATGTACATAGTACAATTACTTCTTTTTGAGTGTTTTGGATTAAATGGGCTCTACAAGATATTAAGGTAAGGTAAATTTCTTTTTGAGTGTTTTGGATGAAATGGGCTCTAAGAGATATTAAGGTAAATCTATATATCTATTAAGTGTTTCAATAGAAGTGTAATAATAATTTCAAAAATAAAATATTCTACTTCCTTCAATCACTATTTACATATCATCATAAAGTACCACTTCCTCACACAAGTCTTTGAGAAAATAGTGAAGATGGAATACATACCCACAAAGCCTCTTGTTAGAGAAGCATTTGAATATGTGAGAAACAAATTAGGAATAGTTCTTATAAATTATCTTGTTAGAGAACCATTTGAACATGTGAGAAACAAATTAGGGATAGTTCTTATAAATTATTGTCACTTATTTGACTTCAAAAAAGGAGCCTATGAAATTGAGTGCAATATCTATGCGGTAGAGTACACAATATCTAAGGGGGAAAATACAATATATTTGACTTCAAAATAAGAGCCTATGAAATTGAGTTTAATATCTTTGGGAGAGTACACAATATCTAAGGGGGAGAATAGATAGAAGGAAGGAATAGAAAGAGTAACAAAAGCATATGATTGTGTCAATAATTTGAAGTAGTCAAGAAAGATAACAAAGGACCATCAAAATTGAGTGCAATATCTATATGATATCTATATGATCAAGTGTCAATAATTTGAAGTAAAGAAAGACAACAAAGGACCATCAAAATTGAGTGCAATATCTATGTGGGAGAGTACACAATATCTAAGGGGGAGAATACAATATAAGGGAAGAATAAAAATAGTAACAAGAAGCATATGATTGTGTCAATAATTTGAAGTAGTCAAGCAAGATAATAAAGGACCATCATCAAATTCAAATTGAAAGATCAAGTAGTCTTCTTCATGAAGAATAAGCATTAACTAGGTTCATTATTTAAAGGGTTCATTTTTTATTGAAAAAATTTATGAATAATATGGAATGAATCATTGTACATTATGATAAATCTTGTATTTAAATGACATTTTATCTATGAATAAAAAATAAAATGGGATAATCTCTTCATATGTGTGTGTGTGTGTGTGTGTGTGTGTGTAAAAGAGAAATAAAAATCAAAGGTAATTCCACCAAGCCTAAAGGAGCATGTCCTAATACATTAAATTATGTTTGGTTTCTAGAAGCATTAATCATGAAAGAAAAGGTAATTCCACAAAGCCTAAAGGAGCATGTCCTAATACATTAAATTATGTTTGTTTTCTAGAAGCATTAATCATGAAGAGTCATGAGATCCACATTTTGACCATACTATTTTCAAGTTAAAGGAGCATGTCCTAATACATTATTATGTTTGGTTTCTAAAAGCATTAATCATGACTTTTCTTTGAGATCCACATTTCCATCATACTATTTGCAAGTTCACATTTCCATCATGCTATTTGCAAGTTCTATATGAAGATATTTAGTCTAATAACTAATTAGCAAGTTGTGATGTCCTAATACATTATTATGTTTGGTTTCCATCATACTATTCGCAAGTTCTATATGAAGATATTTAGTCTAATAACTATACAGTATAGCCCATATAACATACAGTATAGCCCATATGACATATAACGACCTTTGACAGTATGAGAAAAGAGTCAAAAAATAGAGAGGCCTCCCAGCAGAGTTCCACATGTTCATCAAGGTAAGAAACATAATATCAGAAATGAAACAATGACACCACTAAACATATGTGAATTTAGATATTAAATTTACATTTATTGCAAATGACATCTGCATGGTTTATCTTAAAGTTTGACTTAAAATTTTATGGTAGAATTCACATATAAAATTAATGGGAGGAAGCCTTTAGTTTGTGGGAGAAATGATGTTAGTAATTTACCGCAGGAATAGATAAATAATTTACTGAGAGATAACAAAACATAACCATGAAAGAGCCAACAAAAAATCACATAAACATAAACACATATGTTTATTTGGGAAAACCCCAAATCCGGGGAAAAACCCAACCAATGAAATTTCATTAACCATTGGCCACAACCCTGGCCAATCCGGCCAAGTGAGCCTTCACTGCTCACCTCCAGGCCTACATTACAATGAAGTATTCCCCGCCTTTTATAAGCTCCATTACATGCAATACCATGGGCCAAAACCATGGGTGCACAAAACCATGTGCCCCAAAACCACTACTATTTACCCTAGTCAACTTTGACTCTATCCCGAGTCAAGTTTACCTAACAATTCCCCCCTTAAACTTGACTTGGGGATTATTGACTAAATCCAGCCAAACCTGCTAAATGAGATAACCCCGCTCACTCTAGCTCTTCCCCCCTCAAATTTTTACCTAGGGTAACTGTTAACTTGACATCCCCCCTATCACTTAGGTCTAACTCAAACTTTACGAGTGATTACCCAGAGGTATGCATGCCATGCCAGGTCTTACAGCAGTATGCCCGTTTACATGTAATAAAATTAACTCCATTATAATAATAACATTTTTTTTTCATTGTTACTGTCTTTGTACATATGAAATTAATGTCCATATAAAAAGAAGACATCTACCGGATTACATGGGTCACCAGCCTCTATAACCGCCAGTCCTCTAGGAATTCTCTTCAGATACATGGTTCATCAATTTTAATTAATTCACCTACAAATATCCTCTCTCATTTGACATTCTTCAAAGTATTTGATTGACACATTCTGTCAAACACTTTCCTAGCACAATGGATTTCCATGGTTGCATCTCACCAATGAAACCATCATTTCATTGAATCATTCATTAAAAAAAAAATCCAACCAATGCCCATAGTTGGCACTCTTCAAACTATTTCATAGTACGCTCATCCCTAGTACATCCACGGTAAATACGTGGGCGTCAGTGGCCTCTTTCCAGTCGACCCGGGTGAGGGAAACAACCTTGATGTCTTTGGGAATGGAGTCCAGAACTTTGAAAAGGATCCACCATAGCGTCCCACACATCACCATAATGACCACCTGCAAAAGGCATCAGAGCAATCGCTGGGGCAAACAAAAAACAAAACAAGTGCCTTCTTCATCCTGAAAAAAATAAGAAACAACCACAAACGCCTCTGCGTAAAGCTCCCGCAAAGAGTTTATGGCGTTATTTCTTTTGAAATCACTGATCTTCGGCACGGCCACCATCAACACGCCGTTATCCAAGCTGGCTCTGATGGAATCAATATTCACATTCTCTGGCAGCCTGAATTTCCTCCAGAATTTTATGCTAGAACGCTCCACTCTTTGCCATTTATCGCCCTCCTCCTCTGCCTCCTTCCACCGCTCGCCACAGATTCTCAGAACCCTGTTGTCCTCTACTTCGATCTTGATTTCAACCTTCCTCAAGCCCATCGTTCGACTATGGTTTTTCATGCTAGATTCATTCTTTGAGACTGAGTTGTTGTCTAGTGTGAGAAACAACTCCCCCCTCACATGACATATGTGTCCTTCACATATCCATTCATCCAAGGCCCTCTGTGGCTCCATTAACACAAAAAATAATTCTCAATCAAGTCAAATATCCACTAGAGCTAAACCGCAACCCCCCACGGTACTCCATATTGACTTCATCTTGAAACCGCATGTGGCCTCTTTCGGGCCGGAAACCTCATCGACCCCATTCTTTAAGCTCGTTTCCTCCTCTAAATGAATTTCACCGAACTCGATATCGGACACCACGGTTTTCATCTGTTCAAAATACTCTTCTTTATCAATGGTAGATCCACACTAGATCTGCCTTCTTCACATGCTAATTTAGATCTTCAAACATCAGATCCTTGTGCCCAGAATTGCGAATAGATCCTGCAGTCAAATAAACTCTTGACAATAGAGGCGTCCCTCTGAAGCCAAACCTTTCACCGATACCAGTTGTTAGTAATTTACCGCAGGAATAGATAAATATTTTACTAAGAGAAATAAATAAACATAACCATGAAAGAGCTAGCAAAAAATCACATAAACATAAACACATATGTTTATCTGGGAAAACCCCAAATTCGGGGAAAAACCCAACCAATGAAATTTCATTAACCATTGGCCACAACCCTGGCCAATCTGGCCAAGTGAGCCTTCACCGCTCACCTCCAAGCCTACATTACAATGAAGTATTGCCCGCCTTTTATAGGCTCCATTACATGCAATACCATGGGAAAAAACCATGGGTGCACAAAACCATGTGCCCCAAAACCACTACTATTTACCCTAGTCAACATTGACTCTATCCCGAGTCAATTTTACCTAAAAAATTACACATGTAAATAGTTTACCTTAAAATGGTTATGTTTTATCGATATTAAAATTAAGAACTTCTATTTAGATTTATTCCAGATATTGACTGTAGGGGCATTTACTAGATATGTCACCTTCCATAAAAGATGAGATCCAGAAGCTACCTAGCCCTTTACAGACTCTACCTATAAAAATTGTAGAAGTTAAGAAATTTACATTGACAAATTTACTTGTGAGAAATTTACATTGACAGCATATAGAGATTCAACTAGGCTTGTGAAAAGTACAAGTGGACAATGTATAATTCTACTTAGAAGAGTCTTTGGTTTAATGGTTAAGCAAGAAAGAGCCGTTACTTTCTCTATCTAGAGTAGAAGTGGAATACATAGTAGTTACTTCTTTTTGAGTGTTTTGGATGAAATGGGCTCTACAAGATATTAAGGTAAAAGCATATGATTGTGTCAATAATTTGAAGTAGTCAAGAAAGATAACAAAGGACCATCAGAATTGAGTGCAATATCTATATAATATCTATATGATTAAGTGTCAATAATTTGAAGTAAAGAAAGATAACAGAGGACCAACAAAATTGAGTGCAATATCTATATGATTGTGTCAATAATTTGATAATTTGAAGTAGTCAAGAAAGATAACAAAGGACCATCAAAATTGAGTGCAATATCTATGTGGGATAGTACACAATATCTAAGGGGGAGAATACAATATAAGGAAGGAATAAAAAGAGTAACAAGAAGCATATGATTGTGTCAATAATTTGAAGTAGTCAAGAAAGATAACAAAGGACCATCATCAAATTCAAATTGAAAGATCAAGTAGTCTTCTTCATGAAGAAGAAACATTAACTAGGTTCATCATTTAAAGGGTTCTTTTTTTAACGAAAAAATTTATAAATAATATTGAATGAATCATTGTACATTATGATAAATCTTGTATTTAAATGACATTTGATCTATGAATAAAAAAGAAAATGGGATCATCTCTTCATATATATATGTGTGTGTAAGAGAGAAATAAAAAGCAAAGGTAATTCCACCAATCCTAAAGGAGCATGTCCTAATACATTAAATTATGTCTTAATACATTAAATTATGTTTGGTTTCTAGAAGCATTAATCATGAAGATTCATGAGATCCACATTTTGACCATACTATTTACAAGTTAAAGGAGCATGTCCTAATACATTATTTTGGTTTCTAGAAGCATTAATCATGACTTTTCTTTGAGATCCACATTTCCATCATACTATTTTCAAGTTCACATTTCCATCATGCTATTTGCAAGTTCTATATGAAGATATGTAGTCTAATAACTAATTAGAAAGTTGTGATGTCCTAATACATTATTATGTTTGGTTTCCATCATACTATTTGCAGAATAGTATGAAGATATGTAGTCTAATAACTATACAGTCTAGCCCATATAACATATAACGGCCTTTGACAGTATGAGCATAGAGTCAAAAAAAAGAGAGGCCTTCCAGCAGAGTTCCACCTGTTCGTGAAGGTAAGCAACATAATATCGGAAGTGAAACAGTGACACCACTGAACATATGTGAATTTAGAATGATTTCAACTCTTTTTTCAAAGGAGAAAAAACCCTGTTTCATATATTGATAACAGTTCATATACAAAATCCTTTTGACATACCCATAACAGGTTATCAAGTATAAAAGATCGGATTATGTCTCATACAGAAATACATTACAACAGTATAAAAGACAATATGTAGTAACATTACAGAAATACATTACATGTGAATTTAGAATGATTTTAACTCTTTTTTCCAAAGGAGAAAAAACCCTGTTTCATATATTGATAACAGTTCATATATAAAATCGGTTTTTTCCTCTTCATTTGGTTGAAAGACTCCGAAGCGGCGAGGTTCTAATGATTTCTGTTGCAAGATCAGATTCCCTGCCAGGACACTGGCAAGTAGAGCATATATGTTCCAAGATCTGAGGCAAAGGGGAATAGATATGGCCCAGAAAATGGGAAGACCGGGGGCCCCCGGAGCCCCCACATTCAAACAGGTCATGATTGACAAGGACAAAAGGCAGGTGGAGGGTCTGAAGATTGATGGATCTACAACCTCCGCAACTCGCACTAAGGCTGGTGATTCCACCCCGATCGATCGTACCATCAATCCCATCAAAGGGACTGAGAGAACGCAAGAATCGATTGATGCACATCCCACTCATGACGCTGATCCTCGAGCAGAAGTCTCAGATCTGAAAAAAAATTCACACGATAGCCCCAATCTGAACCGCTCCACTTCAAGGGAGGCTGAGGACAATGATACTCAACCTAAGTACCATGGCCGATGCAAACCAAAGACTAAGGAAAGCCTCAGGGTAGTCATTAATGACCTTGATCTGCAAACCTATAGGGATCATATGTCTTTTAATGCAGTGATCTGCAAATTCATGGGGTTTTGGCCCAGTGAAAAAGCCCTATGTCAATGGATCAAGAAAAGCTGGAAGCCTAGAGGGGACATGCAGTTACACCTGGGAGCCAAGGGTTTTTTCACGGGAGTATTCGCTAATCTGGAAGATAAAGACATCATCTTCAAGGAAGGACCGTATTTTTATGCCTCAACCAGCCTCTATATGAGGCCCTAGAAACCTAATTTTGCCCTTGAGTAGGAGACATTCACACAAGTGCCAGATTGGATCCGACTTTTCTCTCTGCTGATTGACTATTGGAGACCCGCAACGCTGGAACAAATTGGCAATACCTTGGGAACTTTTGTCCGTGCTTCTGAAGCCACTCTTCAAAAAAGGTACACTTCCTATGCCTGTATCTATGTTGAAATGGATGTATCTCGGTCCCTACATGAGGGTCTGTGGTTGGAATATAGGGATGAGGTCTATTTTCAAACCATCGACTATGAGCAGATACCCTTTAGATGCAGGAAATGCCATGAACATGGGCACTTAATCCGCGAGTGCCCTCAAAAAAAGCTAGCTAAGAAACCCAAAGATAAATCCACCCCGGGTGTGGACGTATTTATTCGACCTCCTGGCAGACATCGAGCCAATCGCAAAACCACTCCTAAATCGGAAGACCAACGAACTGAAATATTGAACTCCTTTGAAATTCTAGGAGAAGACTCCCCATCAGAAGAGATAGCTCAAGACCACGCTGCAGAACAACCAGTCATTGAAACAACAGAGCGAAGCCACCAATCACGGGAGCCTAACAAACATTCAGACCCGCTCTCAACTACAACAGAAAACAAAGACGAGGAAGGGGATGAAGATATGACCCTTAGTGAGCTTGGCACGGAAGATCAGGAATTAGGAGACATCTTGGAAAAAGAAGGGCTAGATCTCAACTCCATTTTGGAACAATGGAAACAGAAAGGAATAGATCAAATACCGGAGGAGGAAATCAACAGGGTAAACTACCTATTCCTAACCAGACAAGATGCAACACTAAAAGGTCTGAAACGAGGCAGAGGAGCAACTAAAGGCTTGGGCATCAAATCAAAAAGTCTCCACCAAACACAAGCTACTCTTAAGCATAGAAGGAAAAGGGGCAGGAGATCTAACAATGACACTCTTCATGAATTGGGTCAGATGCTGATTAATTCGGGAAAGATGAAAGCCCTAGAGGCTTTCCCCTTCTCCGCTTAAGTAACTGTTCACCATGAAAGTCCTCTCCTAGAATATAAGAGGACTGGGCAGCCTTAGGAAATAAAGGCTCCTGAAAAATAAAATTACTCAAGAAAAACCGGACTTGGTATTCCTCCAGGAAAGTAAATGTTCGAGTCAGAAATTAGATCAGCTGGGCAAACGTCTAGGCAAACACTTTGAATACCTAGCAGTTGAAGGAACTGGTATGGGTGGAGGTCTAGCCACATTTTGGACCCCTAGAACTCTACATCTTTACAATGCTAAAGCTACAAAAACTTTTCTGGCCCTGGAAATGCAGATCATCGGGGAAAGCGGAACCTTTCTGTTCACAAATGTTTACAGTCCTCAGCAACAAGAGGATAAACTGTTGCTTCTGAGCAATCTCACCAATTTACACCATAGACACACCCACACCAAAGCTATCTACGGTGGCGATTTCAACATGATAACCTCTCTCACTGAAAAAAAAAAAGGGACACTCGAGTGCTCAATCATGATGCCACAACATTTAGTTCCTTCATTCATGTAATAAACTTGGTGGACATCCCCCCTGTAATGGCATCTTCACCTGGACCAACATAAGAGGGGGAGACAAGCTCATTGCATCCAGATTGGACTGTTTTCTGGTCTCTAAAAGCATTCTGTTAGAAGGGATCACTATCGATTCAGATATCCTACCTTCTGGAGGGTCGGATCATTGGCCTGTTACGTTGCAAGCCTCCATAATGGGCATTCCCAAAAATAGGCCTTTCAGGTTTGAGAAATTCTGGTTAACTCACAAGGATTTCTCTAGCAATATACAGAATTGGTGGAAGGAATCCCCAACTGTACAAGGAACGAAGATGTTCAAGCTTCAAGCCAATCTTAAGGAGCAACAACTAGAAGAGATACACAAAACTTGGATTCAAGGCAGTATATCGCAGGAATCAGTCGACACTGAAAAGGAACTTATGAGAAAATGGAATGACAGATGCAAGCAGGAAGAAATTCTTTGGAAACAAAAATCCTGAATTCAATGGCTCAAGGAAGGAGAAAGAAACACAAAAATTTTCCACAGGTCAGCTATGGATTATAGATGTTCGAATAGAATCACCAAGATCTAGGATGAGCAAGGGAACATCTTTCACTCGCACCATGATATTACCGATCAACTCCATAATCATTTCAATTCCATTGCAACGGAGCCAGTCATTGATCGACACGCAGCCATTACGGAAGTTGTCTCCTCTATTCCTATCCTCGTAACGGAAGAACAAAACAGGGCCCTGGAAAGACCAGTCTCCCTCTAAGAGGTGGAGGAAGCTGTTTTCAACATGGCCAATGGGAAGGCACCCGGGCCAGATGGTTTCACGATGGAATTTTTCAAAGCCTGCTAGAATGTGGTTAAGGAGGACATTTGGGAAGTAGTGGAGGACTCCAGAATCTTCTCCTCTATTCTCAAATCCCTAAACTCCACATTCATTGCGCTAATTCCCAAGGAAGCTGATGCCTGTACCCCTTCCAAATTTAGGCCCATAGCGCTATGCAATGTGGTGTACAAGATCATATCAAAGGTCATAGCCAACAGATTGAAGCCTATTCTCCCTCAGATTATCTCTGAAGAGCAGTCTAGTTATGTGGAAGGTAGACAAATTATGGACAATGTCCTACTAGCTCACGAGATGGTTCACACCTTACAATCACTTAGGAAAGCTGGCATGGTCATTCAACTAGACCTCTCAAAGGCTTATGAAAAGTTCAGTTGGGAATATTTGGAGGATGTGCTCAAGGCTTTTGGCTTCAGTCATCGATGGATATCCTGGATATTAGCCCTGATCAAATCTCCCAGTCACTCTATTCTGATCAACGAGGCCCCCTCCGAGCCTTTCTTTCCTTCCAGAGGCATCAGGCAGGGGGACCCTATCTCGCCTTTCATCTTTGTCATCCTCATGGAAGGCCTCAGCAGAATCATCAGATCGGCCAAGGAAAAGAATCTAATTCACTAGCCTTCAGCCCTTATGCAACATCCCTGCCACTACCCACCAGCAGTTCGTGGATGATACTATGCTACATGGAACCCCGACTGTGAAAGAAGCTAGGGGATTCAAGCATATGTTAAATATGTTCAGTCAAGCCTCGGGTATGGACTTTAACTTTGATAAGTCATTGGTTTTATTTTTTAACACACACCTGGCTATTCAAAAGCATCTAACGAATATTTTAGGTTTCAAAAGATGCAGCTTACCGTCCAAATACTTGGGCATTCCTCTTACAGACAAACCTTGGCAGAAGTGTCACTGGGAAAAACTTATCTCTAAGTTGGCAGACAGATGCAATCATTGGACCAATCGAGTCCTTAACCTAGCTGACCGATTAATCATGACTAAGGTCGTCCTCCAGGCCATCCCGCATTACCTTCTTTCAATCCTGCCAGCCCCCAAGGGAGTCCTTCAGAAAATCAGAAGCATTCAACGGAACTTTCTCTGGTCTTGAAATACAGGGAAACCAAAGTGGGCGCTTGCGGCTTGAGACAAGCTCTGTAAACCTAAGACCCTTGGTGGGTTAGGATTACAGGATCCAGATTCTACCAATAAGGCCTGCGGAGCCAAACTTTGGTGGAGATGGCTCTCCGAACCTCAAATCCCTTGGGCTCACTTCTGGAAATCCAAATATGCAGAGCTCTGGCAGCATGAGGAGCTCATAAGAATAATTGATACTCCTGCAGGCTCTCCCATATGGAATCACGCCCGTGCCAACCAGAGCGTCATACGGGATCATTGCTTTTGGGAGATCAGGAATGGTCATAAGGCCCTGTTTTCGGAGGATGCCTGGCAACAACTCCCGAAAATTGAAAATCATGACCTTCACCCCCTGCAACAATGGTTTCAGAAAAATGGCAAATTGAAAGTGCACCATTACTGGGAAAACTACACAGGCCAACAATACTGGAGAACCTGGAGTCTCATCCCTCCCCCATTGGATGAACACCTTACAAATCTCCTCAATATCCTCAATACCATTTTGAGGAAAAGACAAATAAGGGCAGTGCCAGGACCGGATATCCTGCGCTGGGGAAAGCAGAATGGAGGTTCTTTCAACCTCAAAGAAGCTCGCCTTTATATTGATGACAGAGGTAATGAGAACAAGTTTCCCTAGTTCAACAATGTTTGGAATTGTAACCTTTGGCCCAAAATTAAAGCTTTTCTATGGCTACTGCAGAATAAGAAGGTCTTAACTTGGGAAAACCTTCTTAAAAGAGGGTTCATAGGACCTTCACGCTGCACCTTATGCAAGGAGCAGGAGGAAACAATGAATCATCTGTTCAATGATTACAGTTGGACCAGTAACCTGTGGGACTGGCTTCAAAATATTTTTCACCTAATGGATCAGAGTAGAAATTCCATTAATGATACAATCACCAACTGGCGCTTAAACTAATCTAACAACGATATGGTAAAAAATATTTGGAGGCTCAGTCCTGGTTTCTTATTATGGACGGTATGGAAGGAGAGGAATAATCACATTTTTCAAAAACATAGCATCAGACAGCTCGAGGAGATAAAAACCACTATTATGCATAATTTGTAAGAAACCACTCTCACCTGTTGCAAGCCCAAGGAAGCAAATTCACTATCTTCTAATCACATCAGGATTCTGGCCACGTTCGTCCTCTCTGAAGAGGCGGAGCGGAGAATGCATATAAGCTCCATCCGGCCAGCTCCCTCCCCAGTCAACTGGCATATTCCTCCTCCAGGATACTGCAAGATAAATTTTGACGGAGCCTCGAAAGGTAACCCAGGCCCTGCCGAGATGGGGGGTGTCCTACGCAATGAAGAGGGAGAAATTCTGTATATCTACTGTAGAGACTTGGGAGAGACGACTACTAATGAAGCTGAATTCGCTGCTTTAGAACACGGGTTGAGGCTTCTCATTCGGCTTGGCAAAGGAATGGCTATCATAGAAGGGGACTCCCAGCTCGCCATCACTACTACTAAGAAAATTCAGCATGGCACGAATCCTAGCAAGGCAATTAAACACTGGCATCTAGCAGCTGTTACTGAGCTCATAGCACAGCACCTTGCTTCCCTCAAAGGCATCGTCCTTCAGGCCGTGAGAAGGAAAGCCAACTCTCTAGCAAATCATCTTGCTAACCACACGGTAGATTATCCGGATGACGCCTAGGACACGTGGTGAAATAACCTAACACTGGGTACGCTCCGGAATCAGTGCCACATCATATCCAGGCAAGACTTAACTACCGATACTATCGTGGGGATGGACGATAGTTTATCACTCATAAGTAGATCATGAATTCCCCCATTGTGATTGATCACGTCAGTTGGCAAAGCCTGAAGAGGTCTCCAAGTACTCCTCAGGCTTGGAAGTTCAGCATGTGTAAGGACAATCGTAGAGGCAACTGATCCCTTCAGTGGATCATATGGCGGCTTCAGGCATGGGAGAGAATCGTGCAGGAGAAGAAGATCTTGGCTCATAACCCCGGCTCGAGTGGATGGCTCAGACGACATGCTGGCATGCATTATAACATTAAATGGCTCTCAAATGGTGCTCTTTTCTCCACTACCTGTTGGTTTATTTACCCTATCTCTTGTTTTCCCTTGCTCATTTCCCATCTCACCTTAAGGTATCTCTGCACCAGAGCTAATTTAGGCTTTATCCCCCTCTGCGAGCGCTCTGCCTACATTCACCAGGTTTCTATGGCTGATCACAACCTTCGTAGCATCAAAGCTTCGCAAGCCCTTAAGCGGGCCAAGGATATTTGTGAGGCCTCCGTCTCCAAACGAGGGAAGCAAACTATCGAAGTGTTGCAGGAAGAAGTGGATATTTCGCAAGCTCAGATTGATGACAGTGCTATCAGTGAGAAGGTTGACTGGTTAGTTGATCCAGGAACTCCATCGACTCGCCACGCACAATTTTTTCAAACCCAAACTGTGGCATGGAAAATGAAGACGATGCTGGCAAAGGCAATTTCCATGCAGGGAGTAGAAGTAAAGGAGACCTTTGCCGCAAATTCCATCGCATTGGCCAAAAACACTGCCCGTTTGGACAAGCTGGAAACTATCCTTAAGTCACTAACAGAGGAGCTTCGTATGCACGGCAAGGCCATGGATAATTTCGTCCGTCGATTTTATCTCTACCTCCGACACGTCCTCAATGTATCCATTGAAATCTTGACAGTTGACTCGCAGACCACCGTCATTCGAAGATTCAAGCCCAAAATTCAGTCCAAAGGTGGCGAGGAAGCAAGTCCAAGTGCTGTCGGACAATCCAGAGCTTCAAATCCCCTTCACTGATGATCATGCTACCTTCCTGGTTCTATCTCCTGTCGGTCACCATGTCTATAACTATGTTTATTTTGCTGTTATGTGTGTTGATAGTCTCAGTCGGCATGTATCGGGCCATCTTATAGCCCTCAGTATTGTGGTCAATGTATCTTTTTACAGGTCACCCTGCGAGGTGGGTCTGTTGTTTTTTGGTTATGTTCTAATGCTCCTTCACAGCAGGGCTTTCCACGGCCCAAGAATCTTAGTCTGATCATCAGCTTGCATAGGAGCAGGCCTAGAATGCTATCTGGAAAACCTTTGGCAGGTCTTTTGTACTCTCTTGTAATTTATGTTTCCTGATATAATATAATGCTTCTGACTTAACAAAAAAAAAAAAAACAGTTCATATATAAAATCCTCTTGATATAACCATAACAGGTTATCAAGTATAAAAGATCAGATTATGTCTAATACAGAAATACATTACAGCAGTGTAAAAGACACTATGTAGTCACATTACAGAAATACATTACAGCAGTATAAAGGACAATATGTAGTCACATTACAGTAGTAGATCATTATAGTTCAATCATTCCAGTGTTGAGGAATCGAGAGAAGGCTCAGTAACGGCATAAGCTTAACAGTGGTAGTAAACTTCCATGCACAAGGAAAGAATCAACTAGAGCAGATGAAATTGATGGATCCACAGGAACAGTAACAACTGTAGCAACCGAATGCATATCATACTACCAGAAATTCAACATACACCTTACAACAAAAGGTAATGGAATTTAAAACATAATTAACAGAGGAGGAGTAGGAGGAGAAATACCATAATTGGTAATGAATAATTCATGCATATTTCAATGTATGGGCATCAAATTCGGCGGGGAAATTCTATTTTAAATGCTTGGACATATTGGTGGCAGACGACAGTCAACTCAAAAAATTTGCGAAACTTACCTATGGTTTTCACCTGGGAAATCTGGATCAACCAGAATAATTATATCTTCAACAATATGCTGGTTAAAGAGGATTGTATCAGCAAGGCGATCTTGGCCACCTACTCCCTAATACCCGAAGATGTTATGCAAAAATCAGAGAAACTTGACTTCCCTAAAACTATAGATCAAAACAGGCCGTGGGCCTACTTTTATGGCGCGACCACACAAAATGGATGTGGAGGGGGGGGGACTATTCTACATAAATGATCAACACCACTTTCAACTTAGAATGGGCCTGGGCCCAGGAACCAACAATTTTGCTGAACTACAATGCCTAAGACTCCTTCTGATCTTTTCTCTTGAACAAAACTGCAATCACCTTCAGATTTATGGCGACTCCCTCATTGCATCGGAACAAAATGGTAGACACACTTTCCAAAGAAGCCACACAGTTGAATTGGGGTACTTGGCATATTACTGAACAGGTCGGCTTACAGGTGAACATATTCTACCATAGGCCTTTCATCGAGGACATTCAGGCAGAACTGGCTGAAGACTTTTGATTGCACTTTTGGGTACTTTTTTTTTGGAAGATTTTTCATATCATCACATGCCATGTGTAAATATTCACAGCCGACTGCTATTTTTATTGTTTGTACATACTCTAGATATATAACCTTATATTTACACTTTTTTGGCACGGGCATGGATTAGTAGGTTTTGCACCGAAATTACTTTACCTCTACTGGGTCAGATTCTCATGGACTATAGCCTCTTATTTGTATCACTGACTAGTGTATAAAGTCATCAATATACTTCTGAACACACATGACAGTAACTCAGTAAAATGTAATATGTAGTCTTTCTTATCAATGAAATATTACGAATTTTTCCTTTGTGAAAAATCATGTTGCGTAACATATGTTTAACAGAGGAGGAGCAGGAGGAGAAATACCTGGTAGTTCGCTCGCTTGAAGTCACCGTAGATAATCACCAACAGCGTGGATGAAAGCAGCCCCAGACCAGCAACAGCACAGACACAGAAAAACACGCGAACAAACATATCAAAGAAAACACAGACGCAGTAAACAAATGAATTTCGTGGGCGATATATTTACAAGAACTAGTTCGGCCGAACTATTTTAAGAGTAAAAGTTCGGTCGAACTCAAAGTTTGGCCAAAATTTTGTTGCCGGTTTTCCAATCTCTGGAAAAAATTATGTTTGCCCACGCCATGAGTGTGTCTTCAATCTAAACGAAAGCATGAGTTCGGCCGAACTTTATAAAAGGTTCGGCCAAACTATTGCCGAAAAAAATTTCCACCCCCAATTCTCACAAAAGTGTAACCCAGCTTCACATTTCCACCCTAAAACTGTTGAATTCACTGCGAAATGATGTTGATTTTGTAGCTGTCCTCTGATTCTGCAGTTGCATAATGGTGTTGATCTGTTGTGGCTACATATCTTCTTCATTTGCTTCAAAATGATGAAAATGATAATCTTCATGTCTTCAAAACTCATTGGCATAATTCCTACTATGTGAATAGATGTTTTGATGTCAAACATAACAAGAAATTGTTGACTTAGTGGCCATTAATGGATGCCATTAGTCAACATGAGAACTCTCACCATTGATGACAATGAGAGTCAAGATTCCCAAACACATCTTGCTAGGTACGAATAATTTTTCTGTTGTCGAGTACCTAGAAGATCCGATGAACAAGGGGCATTAATGTATTCCCATTGTTCTTCAGAAAGAAGACTTGTCATTAAGGCATGCAAGCCTCAAGGTGTTTTTGAAAGGATTTTAGACACAAAGGACTATGGACTCAATAATTTGCATTGAATCAAGGTTTATTTCCGAAATGAAAAGGATAGGAGAAAGAAAATGGAAATGGTAGATGAAAATGAAAAATGACAATGGGTAATAAGCATGTAAGTGAGCTTCTCGCTTTTATTTGTGGGTTAGGAGTAGACACAGAGTAATGGAAAGTGTATGTGAATAAAGATGAACTGAATCTTGCTGGGAAAATAATTGTGGCTTGCTTTGAATTGCTCGGTTGGATTTATAATTCAAAAGGGAGAAAAGGTAATGGTCTTGATGGATATGGACATGGACTTGTTCTTATGTTTCTCATCAAATTGGTCCTTTGAAGACCGATTGTGCCAAAAAATTGGTTTCCTTCAATGATCATACGATCATCCCAAACCTGCAAAAAAAAACTTGACATAAAGAACATAAGCGTGTTAAAAAAGAAATGGCCAATTCCTCTCTGATTCTTATGCAAAAATTTGAATGTAAAATGAAACAGATTAAGGAAAATCAAAAGTGTTATATTCAGTCAAATTCATGATATTGATAACAATCTATTTTTAAGAAATAACCTTGAAAAATAAATCGATTCCCTATTGTCGGATGACTTCATGTAATGTATTCAGTAAAATGATTGGCATCACAAAGATTCATTGTGTCCTGCAAGTTAAATCTTCACAGCAACAATATTATAATTTTTTACGCCAAGTATTCAGAAATCATCTAAATATTCTTCCAATTGTTCTGCAAGTCACTGTCAAATTGAATTGTCATCTGTGCTACAAAAGTCAAAAATATTTGAAGAAATAAAAAAAAGTGCTTGCACAAAAAAATTATTTCAATCGAATTTTGCAAGTATTTTTCGCCTTATAAATTGCTTCAATAAATGGATTGTATATGCAATTTTTTATTTATTTATCATTTATTATTATATATATATATATATATATATATATATATATATATATATATATATATATATTATTAATGATGACACACATAGGGAACGAGACACATATGTGTCTAAAATCAAATTTATTAAATCAAATTGGACTCTTAGACCACATGCCATGTGGATCATATTTTTTTATTCACTTGGATTCTTTTTCTTTCAACTTGCCATGTTTAAATAGTTCAAAACAAATCATTTTTTCCTTACGCAATCTGCAAAATGGAGCTCTTAAGAACCCTGAATTTATCCCAAATGGCTGTGAAATACAGAAAATTGCTTGAAATTTTCCTAATTTACCCCATTCTCGAAAAAACCCATGTTTTATTTTTTCCTAATTCGCCTTTTTTTTCTCAAAAAATGCGTTTTAAAATCGGGTGTTTTTAACAGTTACACATTTCTCGCATTTTCGTTTTATGGGAATTACTTCTGCAAAAAAATAAAGTTGTTGTGGTTTGATTTTTTTATTTGCAGGTTTTGATGTGTAATGGCTTGTCTCTCACAGAGAATTTCAGATCGATCTCCCTCATTCCAATTACCTGTAATGGAATCTGAAATCTTCTCTTCATCAACAATCTGCAATCTTCTCTTCATCAACAGTTTCTTCATGTGATACGCTTTCATTGTCTGTCTCTGCAATTGAATCTGCAGTATTCTCTTCATCAGCAATTTGCAATCTTATTTTCATCAACAGTTTCTTCATCCGATACACCTTCATTGTCTATCTCTGTAACTTTTAAAATCGATTTCTAATAACTGTTGCTTGAGGAAGATCGAATATGGAAAAGAGAAGGTTCCTTTTTTTATAGCAGTTCATGGGTCTTTGTGTGGATTGAAGGATTGCACATATGCCTAAGGCCAAGACAAAGGCTGGCCTCAAGCATATGCGTGGGCCTCCTTACCATGGGCCAACAATTTTTTTTTATTATGTTTTGTTTTGGTTTTTTTTTTTTATAGAAAAATTGTGCACATGAAATTCAATAAATCAGAAAAAGATTGAGAGGATGCAAAACATTAAATTTGCAGAACCGATAAAAAAAAATATCATGACTCAAACGACGATTTTCAATAGAATTGTAGTTCAATTTCCAACAAAATTTTTAATGAATTTTTGAATTTTAATTTTTAAATTGACTAATCTGATTTTCTGATCTTCTAGGTCGCAACAAGGCACATGAAGAGAGCATACTAGTCAGTGTCATCAAATAAATTCATATTTTCACACACAAATTTTATTGCTGATGGTGATAAAAAATGAAGTGATTCTTACTGCATCACTGAAATTTATTCAAAATGAATTAATCAATGTTGATTATTATTATTTTTTTTAAAAATTCTAAAATTCTAGCCAAGCTTGGCTTTACTTTTATTTTTCCTTTCTATCTAAAAAAACTATATTTTTATTTTATTTTTAAGTATATTCATGCTTCCACTAAAGCCATTTACGGATTATAATTTTTGAAATGGTCATATCCCAACTTGAAAAATGTACCTCATTGTTTGTAAGGATATGTGAAATCGACTTGATCTTTCGATTTGCTGCAAGGATCTCTTGAAGAACTGATGAATGTTGTGGCACAATCACTTTTTGATACCATTCCTCAATGTAGTCTTTGGGCTGCATCCTAGATCCGTTGTCCATAAATGGTTAGTAAAAATAAAAAATAAAAAATAAAATACACTCTAGACTGAAAGCTAGTTCCTATGCACACTTCCTCGGCAATGACACCAAAATGTTAGGGCAAAATAATTGCCTATCATTTAATTTTCAACCTGGGGGTTTCGTAAACTTGTGAAGTATGCATGCATTGTATGTGCTAGAAATTGTCTTTTAGTTTAGATCAATATAACTACAAAATAATGAAAACCAATTCATCTAATCTATGAAATCAAATAATGAAAATGAAATTCAACTAACCTATGAAGTCAAATAACAAAAAGAAAAAAAAAAGTGAAAAGAAAATATAGCGCGTGCAATCACACTTGCAGGAATTGAAATTTTAATCTAAGAAAGCATTTCAAAACATGTAAAGGAAAACAACTAAGGTACGTTCAATCACTCTAGCATCCAATATGAGAGTATGATATAATCACCCTCTTGAGATGATGTATAAGCCACTGATTATATTTTAGTCTTTAAATCTAGGAAAGCAATTAAAGCATGCAAAGGGAAAAACTCAATAATTGCATAGGTTAGGTATTCGAGCAATTAGAAATATGATAAAATCACCTTCTTGAAATGATCTTTAAGAACACCTAATTATACAATTGAATGAGGATCTAAATCTATAAAACAATGTAAAAGCATCTAAAAGAATAGCTCAATGATTGCATAGGTTGAACATTCAATCACCCAATTTGGAAGTATCACCTTCTTATCTTGATCTTTTAGGAACATTCAAATATACAATGAATTGAATTTTGATCTAAGAAAGTAAATAATAGAACATGAAAGGAAACTAAATAACTATGAGCTCTATTGCCTCAAACTTAATCCAATTGGAAAATAGATAAATTTATCCTATTGAAATGTTTTTAGAAAAGAAAATATTACACAATCATTCTAAAACTAATACTAAGAAAGAAAATAAACTTTACTCTATAAAAGCAAGTAAATCTCACACATTTAGGTAGCTGATCTAAAATTATGAGAGATGGTAAATCAAGATGCTCCATATGTAAGAAAAACCAAGTCAAAATGAAGAAACATTCATGAGTAAGGTGCCACAATCTAATTGTGTATTCAAAGCTTGAGCATAACTCCAATTTTACACATGATTTGATAGGAGAAATCTTCCCCTATTTATACAAAATATGAGAAGCTATCTCATTAATGAGAATCCATGAATCTCTCCCTATATCTCTAGAGTTACCATCCAAATTGGAAGTGATAAGGCACATGTCTTCTTAGAGATACAACACAAATAGGAAATGAGACACATATCCTTATGATTCCATGATCTTCTCCATCCAAATTCGAATTTGGCCTTAGGTTGCCACATAAGGGTCTTCTGGAAGCTTATTTTTGACCTACACATGGCAACAAACTCATTTCACTTGTTAGGTATAATTATGTGCATATTATTTTCTAATTTTTAACGTTAAATTCACTTAAAAATACCAAGAATCAATAAAGTTTGGAAAAACATAAATGTAACCCAATAATGGTAATGGTAAGGTAAATGTAATGAAATTGAGGTGGACTGAAGGTGATAATAAGGAAATATAAGTGAAAATGTAATGGAAGTAAATGACAATTTCAAGGCCCAATAATATGCACCATTGATGAAGGTTCTGATGAAATTCTACACATGTGAGGGCAGGTTCTCCAGATTGTACCGATATCATATTATATTTCTCACGCACTTCACAAAAGTGAAGTCCGTAAACTTACGTAATTTCTTATATAGGAGTGTGAGAAAGATGGCAAAAAAGGTGCAAGTCATGAAAAAATATCATTACCCTAGCCTATTTCACCAAAGCTTGGTGAAGATCATAGTTCTCCATCAGTTGGCAGAGAAGAACCTGACATAGGGTGCCTTCATTGAGACAGCTTTGCATATGCACACAACTACTACACCAGCTCAGCAACAAAACATATCACCCGCCATGTCAACACAACCTATGGAGATGGGATCATCAACCAAACTTGCTGAGGTTTCAAAGAGGCGTCGACCCGAGGTTACTCTCACCTATCATAGAGGAAGGAGACATGTGTTTTCTCCTCTGAAAGAGGAAGGGGCCAAGCCTGTTTTACTAGAGGGATCACCATCAGCACTACATGAGACATGGATGCATGATGAGGAGGAACATGACTTTAACTTGCTTGAATTGCAGGACCATGATGAGTAAGAAAAAGTGCAGAGGATAATCATAGACAAGGATGCTCAAATCAAAGAGCTCCAAGACAATTTGGTAAGTCCCAATTCATCATTTCATTTCTTGAACAAGAGAACAGTCAACTCAAGACACAACAATTAATTTTGGAGAAAAGGTTGTTTGAGGAAAAAAAAACATGAGAGAGGTAAAGAAGTGGTTGAAAATGATGAGGATGAACAACAAGTGAAGAGGAAGAGGCCAAGAACCATGGGTCTTAAGAAGACATTGCAAAAATAGAAAGAGAAAAACCCTACAGATGAGGACCTCACTTTTGAAGAAAGGATTTCCAAAGAGATCAATGAGGACAAGGAGTTTTGGATTTATAATGTCAATACTCACTTAAAAAATATCTTGGACAATGCAAACAGGGATAGCAAGATCCACAAATGCATGGTTGCCTGCTACCAAACAAGAAATCAAATTGCACACATGAAAATCAAGCAATTGCAAGACAAGCTTAAGAGAAACCTAATCAGCCAAAAGGATAAGAGAAAACTTTATTTTATTGTTGTTGCTTAAATTTTTTCATAGTACACCTCATCCTGTAATGATGGAACAATTTTGGGAATATTTGGAGAAATTTTTTTTTTTGGTGAAATTTGGTGAAATTTGCACAATTCAGAAATTTCACTGAGGGTGGATGCACAGTGCCTTGGCGCTGTGCTGTTTCCTTAGGGCTCAAAATGAAAAGTGGATTATATTTATAGAAATATTATGCCCTCCTCTCAAAATATATTTCCTCGTATTTTCCCTAAATGGCTCATATTTTGAGAAAAAATGAAGAAAAGAGGTAAAAACTCAGCATTCTGCATCTGTTTTTGACATGCGTTGTGCCCCTGCAGACACCTTGGGAGAATGAGTTTTTTGAGGCCTTCCCATGGGTCATTTTCAAGTATGAAAAGTGTCATGGAAATTTGACAAATAGAGCTGGTTTATCGTTCTCTCATATTTCCATTTTTACTTCACGGAGGTTCCCAAATGTGGCCTCAACGTTGGTGTTGCGCATCTCCAATTTTTTGAGATTTTTGTAAAAATTGTCACTGTGTAATTTTTTCCAGTTTCCAGTTTGAATTTTGTAAAAGTGAATGTAAATTAATGTAAAGGTAAAAATGTAAAGGTAAGTGGTATAAATGGAGGTAAATAGGTGTTTTTATCCTCCATTTATTGCTTTGAGGATATGTCTCTTAGTTGTTAGAATAAGGAGGAATTTGTTGTGTAACCTCCCGAGTGTGTAGAAGACTTCAGATAGATGCATGAATTTTAATTTCTTGCTGGAAAATTCGACCTCCAAGGATGATTTTGACCTCAGTAGCTATATGAGGCCTTTAATAATAATTTCCAAGGGTTGGAGTCTTGGACGTTGAGCTAGTGTATTTCATTTTGACAAAGCAATACAGTGAATACCGAAAAAAGTTGGAACTTAAATTTAGGGATTCATGTGGTGAGCTTGTATGGCTATGTTTTTCTTTTGTAAGTCACTCCATTGAATGCTTTCTCTTTCCATTACATAGATACTCTTTTTCACTCATTGTATTTGCATTTTTTAAGCATGATTCATAAGGAATACATGCCCTGTTTTGATGAGATGATGATGTTGTGTTTAGTTTCTTCTTAAGGAATGAATTCATACTTATATGCTTGTTACTAATCTCTATATTCATCCTACACCATAACCATAAAACCTAAAGGGTCATTCAAGCTTGCCTACCTTTCCCCTTTATTCCCCAGCAATTTTTGCTCTTGCAACCCTACCAGAGTTTCAATCCTAGCTCTAAAGGTCCATTTACATCCAGCAAAAAAATCAAAATCAACCAAACCCTAGAGCCTATTATACCTAGCCTAAAATATCTATCATCTAGTCAATTTGGCTGTGATCTCATTGAGAGAGCCCTCTCAGCCTAGTAGGACTAACTACTAGGCCAAAGTGGTTTGTGATTAGCTTTTCTGGTCTCCTTCTCAGCCTTTGGAGATATTGTGGAGTGCTAATAGTTCACACGCATATATTGAAGCGTTGAGCATGAAATTTGAAACAATCAGAGCTTAGTTCGATGATTAGGGTTCATAGTGTTCATTTATGAAGTCAAATATGTGAAATAATTCTATATTCAGATGCTAGGGTCAGAGTAATGAGTATTTGAATGACACTGGAGGAACTAAGGGATACTTATAAAAATGATATCATCCTTAGTGTGTCTCATTTCCTTATGGTTTATTCACACCCGGACCCACATTTGGCTGATATTATTGCTAAAATTAACCTTGCATTTAAACGTAAAATTCCCTGTAGTTTGTAACATACCAGCATAAAATTCACCTATGTTGCTAATATATGCTTTTCATAATACTATGCAACTATAAATGATGATATTGAATGGTGTAATTCCTCCATTTCTGGAGGCTCTCGATTGGAACCTGAAAAGAGGGAGGAAGATTTATGTTTTTCTTAACTTATAATTCTCAGTATATGCCCAACATTGCGTGGAGTTTCTAATCAACCTCGGGGTGGAGACAAACCTCTGGATCCCCTGAGGAAAATAAGGGTGGAGATGTATATCTCTGGAGTCCCTTGTTGATAAAAGGGTGGATTTGTGAATCTCTAAAGTCCCTTGTTGACCAAAGGGTGGAGATCAGAATATTTGGAATCTCTTGTTGATAAATGGGTGGAAATGTATCTATGGAGTCCCTTATGCACTAGTGGGTGTAGGAAAAACTACCTCTGGACTCCCTGTATCAATCTACAAAAAAAATTCAATAGGCAGTGTGGAGGGGAACAAACCTCTAGAATCATTGGCCTAAAAAATGGGATAGGTTTCATAAGCTAGGGGTTGACAATTTAATAGCTTACAGTTGTCAATGGTTGGGAGGAAAATCATGAAATTTATCCCTATGCCCATCCTTAGGTACCTTGATAACAATGATGCCCGTAAATCGTTCAAGACTACTCCCAACAAAATAGGGTTACAAAATGGCATGTACTACCTATATTACATGAAATTTTGATGCCATATGTAGGTATGGATTATGCTATATATTTAACCACTATGGCATAAATTTCAGCCATGAAAAATGATGCATGTTTAGGCAAGGAGATGTGGTCTTAAACTTTGTTGTACACCTAGGTTCCATGGCCATGCCATACACTAAGGTGGCTCCATAGGTTGAATGACCTACGCAGGAGACAAAAGACATGAAGTAAGGCATTAGGTCCCCTTTATATTATGTTAGTATACTTCAGATGATGGTACCTGGCACTTGAAAGAGTTCATATTATCAAATTAGTACTTGACATCCTAGATGCAGTTCACGATGTTCACAAGAAGAAAACCTAGTACATATGGAATGATACTATTTAGGGGATTATTAAAATTATGTTCCATCTTCGCATATACTTCAAACAGTTCGCATATAAAATTTGACAATAGCTCACACTAACACTGTCCTTCACATTTCCTTTGTCAAACCATGTGAGCATAGCATAAATAGAAATTACATAGTTTGAGTAAGTACCATTTCCCTCAAGGTCTAGAATTTTTGTAATTATTGAGGGAATGCCATTCCCACTCCTCAAGGAGACTATTCCCATGTCTAGCAATCAAATTTTTATTTCTCTCAAAAAAGCTGCTATTATATTTTTATATGAACTGGACTAGAAGTATCAACTTAAAAATTATATTAACCTCAACATTGTAATACTAGGCACTAGAATTTAGCCCATGGAGGATCTTACCATGTCTATTTACATTCCTACTAAGGATGCCTAGTGATTTGAAACCCTTTAGAGGGAAATTATTTATTTTATGTGCAACCAGATATAAACTAATAATGGTGGCTTCTTGTAATTCCATTGACATATGTGATAGCAGAGACTCATTAAAATCTGCCTTGGTGATCAGTTGCATAGGTGCTACTGTTATGTTTGAATCTACCATGTAAATAATATGTACCCTCTTCAAGGATTGCATAGATATTACAAGACTATGTTATCACTGGTATTTATTTAGGGCCTATGCATGTGATAGAATGCCTTGTTGAATTAGTAGATATATTTCTATTTCATTCATGATGGATTGATGACTACATCAAGCATGTGCTTAATAATGTTGAATGGGATATGCTAAAAACAATATACTAAACGTTGTGTCCTTGCCACTACATTATATATATATATATATATATACAAGGAGAGTTTTTCAACTGGCTTTGAACCTTCCTGACTGAGCTAGTTTATGTCTAGTCAATTTAGCGTCCTAAATTGCTAACATAAATTATCGACCAAGGCTAGTAAACTGATGAAGTGTGACACACTATATGTGCCTAAGAAACCTACTTCTTACTTCGTTGTTTTGATGTTTTATTGTTGTTTTGGGGGTTTTATGTTTTGATTCTTAGTGTTCTACTCTAAACTAGAAAGAGGAGATTAAATCTAATTAAAAGGAAGGAAAATGAAATATTGTCAAATGAATTAAAGCAGAGTTTTATTTGCAAGTTCTATTCCTAACTAGGAAATGATGAAAACAGAGAGTCCTAATTCATGGATATTATAGCTTCTAAATGAACATTCATGAAATGACAAGTAACTCAAAACACTACAACTTAATCTGATTCATTTAGTTAGAGATTTGTTGGAAGAGCTTGTGAAAAAGATTAATTTTAATGCAATGAGGATCTCCTAAAACATAAAAGAAAATGCTGAAACAAACAGTAACTTAAAACATTATAGTGAAATCTCATTCATTTGATAGAAGTTTATTGGAAGAGCTTTAGAAAAATATTACTATAATGTAGTAAGGATATCCTATGAAATGTTGAAACAACTTATAACATTACAACTAAATCTCATTCATGAGTTAGAGGTTTATTGGAAGAGCTTGTGAAAGAGATTAATCATAATGTGATAAGGATCTTCAATGAAGCAAAACAATCAATAACTCACAATACTACAACTTAGTCCCATTCGTGAATTAGAGGTTTATTGGAAAAGATTTTGAAAGAGACTAACTACAGTATAATGAGGAATCTGATCTAAAATTGTGTGAACAAAATATTTCTTATACAGAGATTGACAGTAGGGGCTTTTACTGGTTATTTCACCTTTACTAGAAAGGATGAAACCAGAAGCTTCTGGCCCTCTTACTGACTCTGCCTAAAAAAATATAATGTAAACACTAAATAGATCTAACAAATGAGGATCTTATTTTTAACTAAATAACAGAAAATGAAATGCTAATAACTCAAAATATTACAATTGAATCCCATTCATTTAATAGAGATGTATTGGAAGAGCTTGAGAAAGAGACTAACTGCAATATCATGAGGATCCTTTATCTAAGAAAATGACATGAAAAATAATGCTAAAAGCTATGATTTCAGAAAGCAATCTAAGTAAGGAAATATGACAAAACGGAATTGAAAACAACTTATCTAGAAAACATGTAAAACCTCCTTGAATAGTAGGGGCCCTCTGCTACCAATTTGGTGTAATCCTTAACTCCTTGAAGACGTGATCAAAACAACATCAAAGAACTGAAATTCTTTATTGAAAAACTCACAAATCTACATCCCATTCTATCTTAAGCTTTGTTACAAAATACTCTCTATTCCTTTCTCTCCTTTTCCTATTTTTTCACTACTCATGATAGGAGAAAGCTTCTCCTATTTATACAAAATATGAGAAGTTATCTCATTAATGGGAGTCCATGAATCTCTCCCTCCATCTCTAGAGTTACAATAAAAATAGGAAATGATAAGACACATGTCTTCTTAGAGTTTCAATACAATTAGGAGATGTGACACATATCCTAATGATCCCATGATTCTTTCCACTCAAATTCGAATTTGGCCTTAGAGTGCCACATAAGGGTCTTCTAGAAGTCTCCTTTTGACCTACACATGTCAACAATCTCAACCCACTTGTTAGGTATAAGAATATGCACATTATTTTCTAATTTTTAACCACAAATTCACTTAAAAAGGCTAAGAATTAATAAAGTTTGGAAAAACATAAATGTGGCCCAATGATAATGAAAGTGGGATGAATGTAGTGACATAGTAGTGAAATGGAGGTGATATAATGGACATAATAGTGAAAGTGTAATGGAAATGAATGACATTTTCAAGACCCAATAGTTTACATGTTAATGGGGATGAGGATTGCATCTAAGGTTCATTATATTATAGAGGTTTGGTTGAGTCCTTTTTAGGAAGCCCGTGATGTTACCCTTGATATTGTAGATGTGTAATTTGAAATTTCTTCAAGACATTAATTTTCTCAATTTAGCTCCCATCTCGAGGCATTCAGATAATTGTTGAAAATTTTGGTTAGAGGCCTTAGCTCTAGGATATTCATTTAACCTGTTTACAAATTCCTTAGAAGCCTTATCTCCACGATAATTATTGAGTCATAAAACAATGTGATTGACAACTGTGAATGCACCACTTTTGATCCAGCATAGTGTGCCTAGTGGTATTAGCACATCCAAAATAGAGTGGTCATTGTAATATCTTTTACAGAAATAGTTAATGTGCAATGATAATATAGTGAAGCTCATAAAAGAGAAACATAATAAGAGTCCACATAAAAATATACACTATTGGCACACATATGGTAGGCACAATCTCTACTTGGAAGTTTAAAAGGTATATGCAAAAATGATAAGATAGTTCATCACTTGATCAAACCAAGGGAGGTGAATAAATATGTTATGAAAAGGGATTATAAATTATTCTGTATCCCCTCTATTCACATCCAAGAATAATCTAATATCAGGTCTATTTTAATCACATGTTGGTGGAAGAGACCGAAGAAGACAAAAAAGTCACACACACACAAATATATATATATATATATATATATATATATATCTAACAGAATAAGGGGGTGTGTTGCAAATGGTATAAGTTCCCAGGTTCCAACACTGGACCTAATGGGCTCTATCGTGAAAGGAATAAAACTGTACCCATCAATTTATACTAAATGTGTTCCATGTCATGATTTAAATTATATTAGGACTTTCCTGGGGTTACCACATTCAATATCAATATCATAGATATGCATTTAATGAATCTACCCTTTTAAGTCAATCTTCATAAATATTTTACCCAAGATGTTTGCTATGAAGGATGATAAAAAATAGTTATAAGATTATATGAAAAGATGATCAAAATTAAGCACACATTGAAATTATTTAAAGAGATAAACACAAGTCATATGCCGAGTGCTAAACTGTCCAATTTCCTGGTAAAGGGACCTCTTTTTTCCCTTCGTTCTTTTAGTATACAACGTAGAGCTGCAACTAATTTTTTATAAAGAGCATGACTAGGAAAGGACTTAGCACAATATTTTGTGCTATGGGGAGGTTATTCATAGTGGCTACATAGGTATATAAAGAGATGTATATACATTTTGGGAGTACAGGTACTACATTAGTTTATGCATTTCCAAGCATGAATGGGTATAATAGGAATAAGACTTAATCATTTCTAACATGACAGAAACTTGTTCTTGATGGGATTCATGAGGTTTCATATCTTTAGTAGTAAAACATCCAACCTAATTTCTATCATTGATGGACTACATTTAGATTTATGGTGACAACTCTTGTAATTCTATTCCATTGGCAAATTATTTTATGCTTTCTTGTGATAAGACTAGAAGGTCTTCTAATATCAGGGCTAATTATGAACAATAAAAATAATAATATTAATAATACAGGTCATCCTTCCTCTGTATTGTTATCCATAGGTCATCACTTGTAGGGTGTACTTCTACACCTTGTTGACCTAGTATAAGTTATGTAGCAATATCAGTTCTCCCTATCTAACTACACTGATATTACTGCACACTGTAAAGTAATTAATATGACAACATGACAATTATATTTAGGTTGCAAGAACTAGTCTCACATTTATTTTATTTTATTGTTGAGTTATATGCTAGGATGTCAACATGTTTGTGACTTACGTTCAAACCTGGGTAGGCATAGTGCCATGGAAATTATGTTGACATTGATTTTGACAACTTTTTATCCTTGGATTATGATTTAGGTATAGGAGGTGTATGTAAATGGAGCTAACAGACTATTATATAATTATTTGAAAAGTGGGCATGCCCTTTAATCAATTCCCTTATCTCCGTCACATAATGGAGATAATTCACTTCCATGGCTATTTGTGGACATTAAATAGAAAATAATACCTTATATGATATAATTTTTTTGTATTTAGTAGGCTTCATTGGCATGTTACATTCACCGAAGTTTGTGTGAGAAGAGTTATCTTTGATAATTAATTTTTATTTTGGCTAGTTGGCATATTCAATCTCCAACTAAGATTTGATTTTGTACCCCATGTTATTATTTAATGCTAAAATACTGAACTAAAATGAGTTAGCTCTCAAAATTTCTCATTTTTTTTTGGGATCATATTACTCTAGGTACAAAATAATATTGATGACTCAAATTTGACACAGCTAGAATTATCAGGTAAACTATTATTTTAACACCAATGCCTAAGCATTACAAAGGTGCCAACTATAATGTAAATTGTTATGATGGAAAAAGAAATCATGCATCCTATTAGGTGTGGGAAACATTTCAAATCATACAATGGGATGTCTCTGCATATGGCAGAGCAATGTAATGGATTTCCACAAAAGTAACTCATTAATTTCCAAATAAGCAATACAATTTCCTTCAGTTATAGGAAAATATTAAACAAGAAAGTTGATATGTGGTGACCCATAGTCTTATAGATTTTTCTTATTTTCTTGTTAAACCTAAAGAGGTAACTCATAAGTATAGAAAGATATGCCAAATAAACCAAACTTCAAACCTGCTTAGCCCCAAGGATGTCTAGTCTACGCATAGGGAGGTGCCCAAAAACATACACCTACATTTCTGATAGGGTGAGGAGAATACTATGTTCATTTTGGCTTGGTTTGAATTTTTATTGTAAACCAGAAATGATATGATTGTTGGGAAGCCCTAGTGACTTCACTTATGGTTGGGTAGGTAATGTAAGAAATATAGTGTCAAAATATTTTTATTTTTGGAATAAATTATGGTTGGGTAGCTAATTGAAGAAATAAACTATCAAAAATCACACACACACAGATATATATAACAGAATAAGTGGTTGTGTTACAAGGCGTCACATGTCCTATTGAAAAATAAGTTTCATACTTCCTCCAAAAACCTATTCCTATACAAATTATTAGGATGTTACTATCATCCCTTATTGTTTTCAACATACTCTATGGCTTCGAGTAGTATGTCCAAGCTAGAAGTCTTGCTATAATTTTTTTTTTTTTAAATAGTTGAGCTTGATTTTAAGGCCCCTGTTTCTCATTTTGGTTTCTTGGCTCTTCTTATACCACTTCCTAGCCCATTTTGTAATTTTCTTTCTACCTTCAACTGTTCTTTCTCCTTTTCTAACTTCTAAACAATAATCTTAAGTTTCTCATTTTCACCTTCAGTATATCTACTTATCAATTCCACTTCCTAAATTTGTGCATTCACATTTTTTAACTTTTATTATATTATATATTTTATATATAGAAGGTACAAACTCCATCTATTTTTTTAGTTTGAACATTCTCCATGGACTCTTTGATTAGAAAGTTATCTTCGAACATTGGAATTATATAATATATAGGTTCTTGAGTTTTATTTTCTTTGTTTCTCACTATCTTATATAATTTAGATTTGCAATGGAGTTTTTGAAGGAGATTTTTTCTGGAAATGTTGAATCACTCTTAAAAATATATCCTCTTCTTCTATATTATGTTATTCAAAATAGTCTTCAAATTCTATAAGCTATTTCAATTGAATTATTTCATCATTTTTTTGACTTGAGCAAGAAAACCACAAAATATTATCACAGATAAGTATTAGTGACGATATAATCCAATATTGATTAGGCTATTTATCAAAATAAGTGTTATAACTAGAAAGAAAACTTTCCTATATGATTCCATATAGAAAGGTGTACCCAATTTTTCATCCAAAGCTGACTGCTAAGGTCTTAAACGGATCCTGCCAATAAGACACAGTAACTAGATTCTAGTGACTGCGCAAAACCAATTTTCTGAATAGAGGAAAAGCAGATAACATTGTTGATCTTAAACATTGAAGTCACTTGGTCATCATTAATTTGAAAAATTAATCACAGTTAAATTTTCCATTGCCATCCACATCGGCCTCCCGAATCATCTTATCAACTTCCTCATCAGTGAGCGTTTTCCCTAAAGTTGTCATGACATGAAGTAGCTCGGTAGGAGATATGAAACCATTTTGGTCCTTGTCGCAAACATGGAATGCTTCCTTAAGCTCTTCTTCAAAATCAGTGTCCTTCACTTTCTATGCCATGATATTTAGGAGCTCAAAAAACTCAATAATACCATTACCATCTACATCAACCTCATTTATCATATCTTGCAGCTTTTTTCCGTTGGGTTTTGACCCAAAGAACATATTATTGTCTCAAGCTCCTTTGTTGTGATAAATCCATATCCATCCTCATCAAACAAGTTGAAAGCTTCCCAAAACTAAAATATTTGTTCCTCTGTAAGCTTGTCCATAATTTTCACGTAATGCAAGTAGATAAAGAACCAGAGAAACCAGGACGGTACTCTGACTAGTTTGCCCCAAGTCAATATTGATCTTACTTTCTCATGCTCTACCTTATTACTTCTAAAAATAGAAAAAGGCATGACTTTTATCATTCTGTACCTTCCTTGATCCCTTGTCAAATTAAGTGAAAAGATCTTTGTCTTCTATGGCTAGTAACAATATTTGATTTTTATTAGAACAGATCCTTATAATTTCTGAGAGGTTGAATTGTTGCAGAGAGCGATTTATATTGAACTTTCTATACTTGGAGGGCATGGGAAATGTTCTTGATCATGCTAGTGATTTACTCAATGTGGGTTTTTCCATTTGAGTTTGGATTTATCAAGGATCAGAAAGGAGGGTTTCACCATTTGAGTTTGGGTTTATTGAGGAGAAGAAAGGATTCTTATTTGTTGAAGACCTCATTGTAGGCCTTTTATTTTCATTTGACATTATTATGACCTTATTCGTACCTTACCTTTATGGAAGACCATAAATTCTAGTAGAAAGATGCTAGAACATTGCTAAAAGGATAGTTGATTTTGAATTTTTCAATCCCATGAAGAAAATTAGGAGTGCCTCCTTTCATATATAAAGTTTGAAACATGCAATTAATAGAATTACACTCATTAGAAAACATTATCTTATCATATTCCTTGGATAACACTAATAATATTTGTATATGGTTCCTATTTAATGTCTTCTCAATAGTGCGCTTTGAGGTAGCTAGAGAAATGGTCAGAGGAAGGTTGTTCTTATAATTATCTTATTATGTTGCACCTCTGGTATTTAAGGAGAGTAAATGCTCTATTCGTGAGACTAGAGAAGGACAACTGATTCAACTATTTATGTACACATTATGAAAATATAATTTGTTTAAGTTGAAAACAAGAATCTTATTTTGATCATTTTAGTTTCGCGACCTTTCTTTGGAGGGGTACACTTCTTTGACTGGGGTATGAACAAAATTTACTATTATACTTTTTTTTTCCACCAACACATTGCAACAACATATGGTCACTGAAGATTGTGTGAAATTTCTGCTAAAATATGGAGCATATGTCATTATCAAGGGTATATTATATCATCCAATGTACTCGCTTATCTTCCAATCAAAGAGTGTATTATAAATATAAACACTATTTTTGAAAAATGTTTGTACCAATCCTCTAGCATAGACTACAAAATGGACAGATAATTTGGCTTTGGCAACCTCTTTTGTTGTTATTTCTTGTTCTATTTTTTCTTACTAACATCCTAGTTAAGGATCTTCCATGTTCTTTAATACCTAGCATGCCCATGGGCCATTATAGGTTGTCTCAGTTGATCATAATCCATTTTTCTCATTGATACTTATCCGTTCCTAGTAGTTGGGACTAATAAACTTGGAGATGCATACTTGGATGTTATCCCTGGCATCCTTTATTTCTTTGCATTGGCATGAACCACCTTCTCCAAATTCTTCTTATATTTGCAATGGGAGAAATTAGTTCTATTCCTAGGCATCAGAGACCTGGTTGTTTTTGTTGTTATTATGGTGTCTTCTGGAGGAATTGCAGGTTGGTGACGGAGCTCTCCGAGTTGCTATGGCCAACAGCCTGTCACTGCTCCCTCATTATATTACCTCAAAACTTCCATTGATTGTTGCTGAAGGGAATTCCTTCTTCCATAATAAGTTCTAGAGTGAGAGTGAGTTGCTCCTATGTCTACTGTTGTTTGTCCAAAATCTAATAGTTGTTAAAATGTGCAAGCTTGGTACTTTCTTTTGTGATATTGGAAAAATATTGTGAATGCTTAAACCTCATTTGAAGTATCTATGGATATTGTGATCCTTCTTGCATTGGATGCCTTTTTGGAACTTAAATGCATGGTGCTCTACCTCTATAACGAAATTTGTTATTTTACAACATGCAACAACATCTTCATATGTTACGTAGTTTCATTTTTATTGAATCCAAATTCATTCTCATGTTTAACTTCTATTTGGAATTAGTGATTTACGTGTTTTATTCACATTTATCACTAAAAGGTTCTTATTTTGTTGAAGTTATATTCCACCCAACTTTTGAAACATTGGTGGCAACCAAGGATTATAAAAGTCCATTTTGAAGGAATGATTTTTTTGGACAACTTAAGGAATTTTTTTTTTAGCAAATACTATTGTATTATATCCAAAAGAAAGTTATCATGTGGAAAATATAAAAGGAAATGCAGATGATTTATTAATTTCAAACTAAAATTATATGAATTACATAGTGAATGATTTATGTTGCACAAAAAATCCATAAAACTTTAGAAAGTGCTTGCATTCCATTAAGTGCTTCTGAATATTTATGTAACACAACAATCCTACAGCATGGAGAATTCATATTCTACAGTAGATTAGGGACCAGGTAATTATTGTTTGGTGCAGGATGTACGTGTTATTTTGGATGATGATTCCAGATCAAATATTCTCTAAAGAGATATATTTATTAATTGCAATTGAAATTTAATTAGGGTCAAAAAAATATTGATTTTACATATTGGAAGATAATTGTTGAAGTTTTGATCCTCATTACATTGATTGAATAATGAAAATTAGCAAATGTGTGCCATCTTGTTTAAAGTCACATTTTTTGTCATCTTCTTGTAAGGTATGGTGTTGATTTGCTTGTAAGGTCATATTAAATATATTTGTTGTCTGTGAACAATTACATTGGAAATTTTGTTGCATATTATATTTAAGGTTATATTCATTGCTCCATCTAGCTGAAAGAACATATTGTGAAAGGGTGAAAATGTGAATTTGGGTTACACTTTTTTCCCTTTTTTGAGAAAAAAGTTTCATTTTTTTGGGTTCTTCAACTTTCTGCAAGCTAAAACAAATTTTCTGTTTAGAATATCATTTTGCGATAAAATTAAAATTTGTCAGAAATTTTGTTAACTTTCTATTACTTATTTTTTGGAATTTTTTTTATACACATTTGATATGTCAACTTAGCGTTTGTTTGAGTGTGTGTTTTTTAACAATCAACGGATTCATAAGAAGTCATGTTAATGTGCAATGTTGTATTCTTTGAAAATTTTTATTTTTGAGAAACAAAATGTATTACAACAATCTAGACAGAGTCTACTTTGGTTTCATCATATTTACAAAGCCAATGGATGCATATCATAGTTACTATAATTTTTTGAATTGGTCCAATATGAAAAAACTGAATATTTTGAATATGTTTCGCGATGCAAGAAATTTCTTAACATATAAGTTATAAAATAAAAATCTAAAAGCTACCCATTAGAGACGACAGACCAATGTAATGTACCATAATTTTTTCAATTTTTTTTACAATGTATTTTGGAAGTTACAGAATTTTGATTTCACTAAATCACAATTACCTTCAGAAATTGTTTGCACTTGTTTTATTACAAAATTAATTAAAATTAGTAAATATTTATGAAATTCCATAAAAGTTATATTTCCTGAAAGTAGATTCAATTCTGAAAATGATTTTCTTGGTTCCAACAGTTAATTCAGAATGTTACATGGAGTTTAATCAGTCCAAAGTTGCAGATATGTATTCAGAGCTTGGTTCTGTGTAACTGGTGACACGTTAGTTCGGCCGAACTATTTTTTGTGCCGACGGTCCGTTAAGTTAAACGACAAAAAAGTTCGGCTAAACTATTTATAAAAATTTCAGCCAAACTTTTACCTAACTTTCTGTTGGCCGGAAAGTACCATCGAGCCCCTCCAAAAAAACATTTCGTGGCAATATAAATTGCCACGAAATCATTCATTATTTTCGCATATTTTCACACATTTGGTTTGATTTTACAAAGATCTTGATCTGATTTTGCAAAGAATTGCTTTGGGTTTAAGGCTTTTTCTTGGAGGTACATTCAAAGGACATTTCTTGGAGGCATTCATTATTTTCGCATATTTTTGTACATTTGTTCTGATTTTGTAAAGCATTGTTTTGGGTTTAAAGAATTTTCGCGGAGGTACATTCAAAGAACATTTTTGAAGACTTTTCTTGGAGGTACATTCAAAGGATATTTCTTGGAGGTATGTGATACAATTTTTTGGATGTTTTTTGGGCTTCATTTTTTTTTTTTTAAGTATGGATTTGGGCTTAATTTCGAAAGGACATTTTTTGGACATTTTTTGGAAGTATTTTTTAAAATGATATTTTTGAAGTATTTTTTAAAGTGGCGTTTTTTATGAATTTGGAATTAATTTTCAATGGACATTTTTTGGAGGCATTTTTTGAAGTGACATTTTTTTAGAGTATGTGTTTTGGGTTGAAGTAAATCTTTTATAATGATTTTTTAAAATGAGGTTTTGTCTAACTTTTTAAATGAATTTTTTTTGTAGGACATGGAAGGAAATTTTTTTAGCTTCGTTTCATTTTTATAAGACATTTTTTTCTTGAATTTTTTGAAGTGTTTTGGATTGGAGTATGTATTTTTTGTAAAATTTTTAAAATGAGTTTTTTTTTTAAATTAAATATTTTGTGATGTTTTTCTTAATTGAGTTTTTCCCTAAATTTTTGAAGGAAATTTTTTGAACTTCATACTCTATTATCAAGGGAAATCGAAGGAATTATACAAGAAAATATGATCGAAAAAGAGACCCTAGGGAACATAGAGAAGAGACGAGACAATATCGCAAGATAAAGATAGAAGCGCTCTCAAATATTGAAGGGGAAATTGAAACTCAAATAGAAGTTGAAGTAGGTATGTAAATGTAAATATTATGATTTTGATATATTTAAAATTTTCCTAGTGTAAAATGTGAAGCATAATTTTTATTTGATAAACTAATTTGAAAAATATTTTGCAATGTAAACAGAGAGAGATGTTCCTCAAAGCATTGATGATGAGATACAAAATTTTGAAAGAGAAAGTGAAAGAGATATTGAACCAATGATTGAAGATGGTGAAAATGTTGAAGGAAATTCAAGTGAAGAAATTGAATCACAAGGTATATATATATATATATATATATGTTGAACACATGCACGTATTATTGAAATTATACATATATTTATTAATTTAGTTATTTATTGAATATGTAAACTTATTATGTACTATTCATTCGAATATGTAAAGATGAAATCAATGTCGATGATAAGATGTTAGAAAATGTTGACACTCACACATATGGAGATAAAAAAGCTGACTATTATATACGATATCATGTTAACCGCATTTTTGATAAGTATTTCATAAAGGAAAAGGTGACAGTTCAAGGCCAAATGTTGAAAGGTCTCCCATTATTAAGGAAATCAAAAGAAGCTATGACTTTATTGGGTATTCGAAAATCAACCAAAGATTAAAAAAAAAAAAATGAAGGAAAATGTGATACAAAATATAAATAGTGCTATAAATTCAATTAGAAGATCTAGACAGAAAAATGTTTCAGTTGTATGTAGAGAAATACATATGGTAGTGGTTTCATCAAGTACTAAAGAGAATCACTTGGTAAAATCTATGGCACGAGCACTAGGAACCTTGCGAAAAACTTTGCACAAACATCATAAATTTTGGTTGCAAATAGATGTAAATGATGAACTCCCTTGTCGGAGAGCTATTTGTATGCAACCATACAAAGATAGACTTGGATAAAATGTTAAAAGAATAATATATGAATATTGGAGGAACAATTAGTGTGTTTCACCAACTGCAAGGCATGTGATGCGAAGAAGAATAGCACGAAATCAGTACGAAGAACATGAAAAACATTTCTTGGAAACCAATCAGATAGAGTTGTTCAAAAATTTCAAATAAGAGTATCATGGAATTCATGTTTCAATCAGTGCTTTTGTTCAACAAAAACCATGGTATGTAAAGCCTATCACTGTACGCGACACTTGTTGTTGCTGTTATCTTGTGGAGTTTGAGTTATATTATGACACATTCCTTGATTTTGGTAGAACATTTTGGAAGGATTCACCTCCTCCTTCCAGTATCTGTGATTTCATATCTCAAATTATATGTGAAAGAGAAAGCGATGAACTATTTTATGAAAAGAAATGTGTTGGTGGTAAAAAATGCGATGATTGTGGAAATTTGACTACATTTCAAAACAAATATCATACTGATATAAATGATCAATCGCTTTCCAACATGAAAGTGAAATGGAAGAGATATGAATATATCCATACATCAATTCAAGGTGCAAATAATGTTAAAAGAATTGAATTACAACAAGAAGATATTTTTTTGATAGACTTTTTGAGAAAATTTGAGGCAGAAATTTACAAATACACCAAGCATTCCCATAGAGCTCGATGGCAAGACTTGCAATTCAAAAAATCTTGTGAATTTTTTCCACCAGGGACCATTTTGTCAGTGATTGATTTTGCAGAAAACTACACATTTGTTCCACAAAAAGAAATTCAGAGTGAATACTATCATTATGACCAAGTCTCCATGCTCGTCCATATTCTATAAAGACATGCTGAACAAATCGTCGATCATATAGAAAGCACCAGTGAAAATCGATATATTATTAAATAATATCACTTTTATATCAGTGATGATCATACACATGATACATATTTTGTACAACGTTGTTTTGGAAAAAATTATGATTCCTTGAAAAATCGTGGAATAACATTCAATGAACATTGGATATGGTCAAACGGATGCACAGGTCAATTCAAATCTTCACAATCATTCTTTTGGTTTTTTTGTCTTCATAAGAAAACCTACATTAAACATTGTTGGAATTTCTTTGAGACTGGCCATGGAAAAGGAGAACATGACAGTGCAGGGGCATGCATAAAACGAGAACTTCGAAGATATCAAATGAACCCCTCTACAAGTCGACTTGTGGACGCGAAAAAAGTTTTTCAATGGTGCATCGCTGCTAAGCCATGAGACTAACTGATCAAGGGAAGTGCGAAGGTACATTCAATTTAATTTTTATTGGATATCTAATTTTAAACAATGTACATTTATCACAATGATTATCTTTGATTGTATTTTGATATCATATTTACATTCCTCTTTAAATTTTCCATATAAAGGTTTGTTTGGCATATTGGGATCGAAGACGTAGATAAATCAATTGGAAATGACATTGAAACAATAAAAGGGACTCGAAAATTTCATTCAATTAAAGCAAAGTCATCCAGAAATGTATTTTCATTGGATAAAAGAAAATATTCTTGTTTTTGTCATGTTTGCATAGACAACACAAAATCCAATGACGTTTGTGAAAACAAAATGTATGTGAAATATTGGAAACATACAAAGCTAAATACAAAGGGAAAAATGTCCATTGCAATGTTTGAAGAAATGCAATCAAAGGAGACTACAATATCATCTGATGGTGATCAACTTTCTGATCTTGTTAGAGAAGGTAACATTTGAATTTCTTTCTTATGATAAAGATCTAGAAATAAATTTAAATATGTATAATTATGTTAAGTTTTTTTTATTATGCAGGAGATGTTTTTGTTGTAATTGCACCTACTGACAACGATGAAAATGTGAAGTATTATTTGATGCGTTGCACTGAACGAAAAATGAAATTGTTAGATCAAAGACTTTTGTGATCCATAATGTAGATAAAAGAACTTTCGGATTAATCACATCATTAGGATTAGGTCGACATTTCGAACCAACTAATGTGGTTCATCCTCAGGACGTTTTGAAAAATGAAATTATTAGAAGAATATAATGATCACGGATTTCCATATGAAAGAGGATCTATTATACTGAAAGGTTATTTTTTCAGACATACTAATCAAAGTGGGGATTTTGTTTACTTTGAAGACTATGAACCTGATTTCATAAGTTGTCAATATAGTCACTTGGTGTGTGCAACACGCATAAAGTTGATAGAGGTTCAATCAAAGAAAAAAATGAAAATTAAGAAATGGAAAATGTCAAAATCCGATCATGAATGGATTATTGAAGATGGCATTCCATTGGAATTTTTTTGATTGAACTGCCCAAAAATTTATTCTCTTTGGATTATATGTTCTAGAACTTCCAGTACTCAATTAAAAATTGAGCTTCCTTGTTATGTTATCTGTGCAAGTGTTTGCACATGTACAAATTGTTTTGGTACATGCACACTCTAGTATCAACTGAAAGTAGCTTTTCTATACATGCATTGATGAAAAATGTTGCATGTATTGGATATATATGTGTGTGTGTGTGTGTGTTCTAGAATGAAATTAACTGTTCAAGTAGTTTTACTATGTGCATTGATGAAAAAAATTTCATGTACTCAATATATATGTTCTAGAATGCAATTAACTGAAAGTAGTTTTTCTATGTGCATTGATGAAAAATGTTGCACGTACTGGATATATAATGTTCTAGAATGTAATTAACTGAAAGTAGTTTTTCTATGTGCATTGATGAAAAATGTTGCACGTACTGGATATATACACGAACTGAATGCATGCCCAGTTTTTCTTGTGGGATTTTTTGGTAAAAAGTATCCACAATGTAAATAAATCATCCATAGTATAATTTTGTATGAATATTCCTTTCAGACAAAAGACTCGGAGCACTTCTCCGACTTTTTGTGGGATTTGACCCACATCTCTATTCATGAATGAAAATCTAGTACAAAATTTGTCTGTCCAATGGTCGGATATGTTCTATGTGCATTGATGAAAAATGTTGTGAACGTATTGGATATATATATATATTCTAGAATGCAATTAATTGTTAAGTAGTTTTCCCATGTGCATTGATGAAAAAAATTTCACATACTGAATATATATGTTTTAGAATGCAATTAAATAAATGTCATCAATCTACCAATTTATAAATCAACAAGGCTACCTAGTTGAGTGCATTAATGACATTGACCCCAATTCAACAAACATATATCTACTTCTTATATTTCCAATCAAAATTAAAGGGGTTTATATGGGAAAGAGGCAAAACATATAGCCCATGAAATACTTTTTAGAGGTCAATGAAGGTATCATCATGTGGGAAAACATTTCAAGAACACTTGATGGTACTTGAAGGTAATCTTAAGATTGTTTTTTATCTCTACATACTACATACTATTGTTTGAGTGAAAAAAAATTCTAATGAAAAGAACATAGCTTTTCAATCCAACTAACCATATCAATTGAGCTCTATATCAAAAAAAAGTAAAAAAAAACCAAAAAGCCAACAAAATAACATCCTTGGTTGTTATTTTTATTGGAATAACTAAATCATATTAAGGATTCTCTTCATTGAATTTTTTTTTGGATGGAGAATCCTTAAAATATGATTCAGCTATTCCAATAAAAATGACAACCACGAATGTTATTTTGCTGACATGTTTTGTTGGCATGTTAACTTTTCTTTACTCTTTTTTCAATTAGAGATCAATTGATATGGTTAGTTGCATTGAAAATCTATGTTCTTCCCATTGGAAATTTTTTCACTCAAACAAGAGTATGTAGAGATCAAAAGCAATCTTAAGATGCCAAATGTACTTCAACCATCCAAAACTTGAGTTTTAAAAACTTTTTGATTATATCAAAACATTACTTCACATGTCATGCCAATTGTAGTTCAACTATCCAATAAAAACATTAAACATTTAACATTATATCACATGCCAAATGTAGATTGAAACCATCCAAAACTTGAGTTTTAAAAACTTTTTGATTATATCACAACATTACTTCACATGCCAAATGTACTTCTGTTGGGCACTGGATTTGTATACTTGCTTCTCTCATTCTTACCCTATCTTTCTATCTCTTTGTGCCAATATTTATCTTAAAAGTATGAGGTAAAACCATTCTTCCTATATTTTATGGGATATTTGATTAATGATGTATTTGTCATGGACGTTTTACCTTTTTACATATTAACTCCTATATTTCTTCAGATTTGGCTACAACAAGTGCGTTGCGGCCGCAAGTCAAGGCACATCCCATCATTTCCAGTGTATTCCTTATTTGCTGCTACAACATGAAAACCATGGGTGTATCAATGCTATCTTTGGATTTCTTACGGTTTCTTGCTGGGAAATCCGGTTTTCATTATAACAATATGTATTTTTGTAACAATGGAGTCGTTGGGAGGAATTGGGGGTTTCAAGACTATTGTATAAAGAAGCCTACGGACTGTGAATCGGGGGACCCTTTTCGGATACGCAGACTTTGTAATTAATATTTTTATCATTAATTGAATATATAGCGGCTCGCTGTTTCTCTTGTAATATTTGAGTTTCCGCAGCCCTGATCCAAGAGTTGGGCCCACTCTTGTGATCAGGTGCTGCGTTCTTCTTTATTTTTTTTGCAGTGTTGTGTTTGGTGTGATTCTTTAATTGGTGTTACAGTTACGTTAATTGTTGTGGATGCCTTTTATTTTTGCAGTTCATTTCATTACTGTTACAGTGGTATTTGTGTTATAGATTAAACCTGTGATCTACAACGGATCATGTGCTTGTATTTGCATATACCTTGCCGTTAGCCTTGAAATAAATAACGTCCTCGGGTTGATAATTTATGTGGAAAAAGGATTGAATCTTGTTCATATCCAGACACCAAAATTTTAGCGCCGTTGCCGGGGAAGGCTAACAGGTGTAAGAACAGGATCTACAACAGATCTCAAATTCGATCTCTCATCTTGAGGTGGGAATCTATTGCCCAGCTTCAAGTCCTGAGCATAAGTGCCTTGCATTTTCTTTTTGCTTTCTTTCTTTCCTGTTTCTTGTATCATTTTTTTTTTCTGTAAAATTAAACCCTCATCTTGGGGAAGGTGTTTTGTAAAACCTTGCCCTAAGTCCTCGGCGTAGTCCAATTTTCTTTCCTGTTTTTTTTTTTTTTATTTCCTATTTTTCTTTCTAGGGGTGAATTTCTCGTCTTGGGGAGGGTATGTTATTACTCTGCTCTAGGACCTAAACTTTGATTTCTTTGATTTTTTTATTTTGTTTCATTTCCTGTGAATCTTTTCTCTCATCCCAGGGATGAATTTATCTGTCCTACTTTGGGTCTTGAGCAATTGATTTATTTTCTTTAATGAACCCTCTCCACAATTTGTATGAAAAAATATCCGAAAAAGAGGGGTAAAGGAAGACCCCCAAAGAAATGGAAGGATTTGGGTAGGAAGACATATATTCAGGAAATTATCGAAAAATCTAGATCTGAGGCATCATCCCGTGTTGTTGTTAGGGTTAGGATTCAGACGAGTCAGAAGGGCAGTTTGTGAAACAACCAGTGCCATCCACGGTACCAGAGGATGTTCTTTCTACAACAGAAGATTTAATAAACAGGGTACCAGTGGAAGAGAAATCCTTATCAACAGTAGAAGGGGAAGAAGTGGCAAGTAACGGATCAGAAGAATTGAGCAACTCTAACTGGGAAGAAGAACCTCAAAAAGGGTTTTCGTCCCTAAGAGACCAAGGTAGTGCTGTGAAAATTCTCGTTGCTGAGTTAAGAGACCCTAATCCGGTAAAGGAATTTTTGAAGGAATTTGAGTCACCAAGGGACGAGGGGAGTGCAGTGCGACCATCTTCTATTGAATCACACTAGATACCGGCTACAAAACCGATTGAAATTCCAAGTGAGTATTTAAAAGTATTTATGGCACTTATAAGTTCCTCCATTGATTTTCCCATAGGAAACATTATAGGTGATGCACCAATGTGACCCATACCTTTGATATCCTTGCCTAGTTTTCATGGGCTCTCTTCGGAAGACCCTAATACGTTCCTCTTCGATTTTGATATTGTTTGTCGAGGATACGACTATATGACTGATGCTCAGAAATTGAAAATATTCCCTTCTACCCTAAAAGGGATAGCCCTGAGTTGGTTTATGGGTTTAGGGGGAAGCACGATTTCTTCATGGGAAGAAATGAAGAAAGCCTTCTTGGAAAAATACCAATATTATTGTAAGTCTCATGACATTAAGGAGGAAATATTTAAATTTTCACAGAAGGAAGATGAAAATATGGAGGACTATGTAGAACGATTTAAATACATACTGCAAAGGTATAGACATAGTGACTTGGATAAGGACATTCTAAAGATCATTCTTCTTAGAGCACTCAGGGAAGACTCTCTGCAACTCTTGAATATAGTGGGCAAATGAGATATTGCAAAAGAAAGCTTCAAAAATATCTATGATTATTGTATCAAATGTTCGCAGGGGGCTGCAAGAAGTGGATAGGGTATTCGGTCATTAAAGACCTACGGTGGAGGGGTAACAAAAGCAGAGATTGGGAATCTATTAGATAATATAAGGATTGATATCCTGAGTATGCTATCAGCCCATATGGACACTCTACAGGCAAAATAGAAGCAGATGGATTTGGAAAAAACCATGGCCATATTCAGCCCTCAATGCAGGTTGAAACACCCTTTGAAGGAATGCCCGTTGAACACGGTGGAAGCCTGCGCAATCTGCGAACAGACTCACGCGACCAGTGAATTTCCTTCCTTACCCAGGATGAAAGTGGTTTTCCAAGGAACAAGCGAGGAAAGCATAGTGTACCAGCTATACTTCACAAGGCAGAAGAAGCCATGGCGACCTCGACCACCGGCGATGAATCCAGGTATGTTTCAGGACCCATATCAGTACTTTCATAATTTTACTATGGGTCCCCAATCTGCACCATTTTCAGCCATGTGGCCTTAATACCAGTATCCCCCTTGGCAGTAATGGGTTCCTCAAGCCAATCTGAATCCTTCATGGAATCAAACTTGGCATGGATCCCCTCCCACTGGACAGTTTCCTCAGCCTATGCCTCAGCAAAAACTTCAGTTGCCTTCCAATGTGCCCCAAGGAAACCAAGCCATTAGACCTCAACTTCCTATCCAGCCCAACCCAAATCCAAATAATAAAAGGGTTCAACAAATAGGAACTCTGAACCTTCCATCTTACAACATTTCTACCGCAGGGCTCAATGAGATAAATCTACGGTCTGGCCGGGTAGTAAATGCACCTACTTCACCCATTATTATAGAACAACTTGATGGTGAAGATACAAAACCAGAACAAAGAACAGTGAGGGAGAAAGTAAATCAAAACGTAATAAATCAGACACCTCCCCAAGTTGTTCCTAATCAAGGTCATTTAACATTTCCCCCATATCCTGAAAGATTGACCTTGAGAAAACCAAACCCTCAAGTAGAATTTGACTTTCTATGGGAACTGCAGAATATTTTTGTTAAAATACCCCTTTACAAGCTATGAGGGATGTACCTATTTATGAAAAATATTTGAAATAATACTACTCAAAGAAACCAGGTAGAAAACCTAAGGATCCATTAATTGTTCATGTAATGGGAAGACTATCCGATATCATGTTAGAAAAGCTCATGCCTGTAAAATACGGAGATTCTGGGAACCCGATTATAATAGTACAAATTAATGGGCTTGAAATCCCAAATGTACTGGTTGATTTGGGAGCAACCATTAACATTATCACTATTGAAAAAATTAACACATTAAGACTTGGAAACATTAAACCAACCCCTACTATCCTGGAACTTGCAGATAGATCCACAATTAAACCAGTAAGGAAATTAGAGGATGTGATCATTTCAGTAGACTCATGGCATTACCATGTGAACCTCTTTATATTGCAAACTCAATCTTCAGTAGCTGGCCACCCATTGATCCTAGGAAGACCCTGGTTGGCAACTGCAGATGCCTATATAGGATGCTGGTTATATAGGATGCTAGTCTGGACACATTATCATATCAAATGGGATAGTTATGAAGGATCCCAAGCTTTATTCTCCTGCGAAACCAAGCACATCTAAAAAATCATCAACTAGTTAGAAACCTCTACCTGTAGAAGAGCCTAAACCTGAAAATGAAGATGTTAGACCAGTTCTCACTATTGACCAGGCCCTTCGATTTAAAACAGAAACCGAAGATGATGCCATTAACGCCTTCATAAATGGTTCCAGTTTTGTTCCCGATCAAAATTAATATATTCTAGAATCTGCTATGAGATGTAAGACACATGAAAACATTGAACCAGAATATGACATAGAAGACATTCCTATAACCCCATTCCATGATAGTACTCCAATCAAGATTGAACTAGGGAAAACACTTAATATTAACCCAAACCTGTCTGAATCCCAAACCAAACAGGTTTTGAAAGTCTTTCAAGATCATCAGGAATATTTTCCCTAAGATTATACCAACATGAAGGGTATCCCTGCTAGCCTATGCACTCATAATATTTACATTAAGGAAGATTTCCACCCTGTAAGACAGCCTCAACGGAGGATGAATCATTCTCTCAAAAACATTGTTAAAGAAGAATTAAAAAAAAATTTGGATGTAGGATTCATTTATCCCATATCAAATAGCCAATGGGTATCCCCACTAGTTATCATTCCCAAAAAGAATGGTAAATGGCGGATCTGTGTAGATTACAGGGAATTAAAAAGGCAATACAAAAATACCATTTTCCTTTTCCATTCATTGACCAAATCCTGGACACCTTGGCTGGAAAGAAGCTATTTTCCTTCCTAGACAGATTCAACGGATATAACCAGATCTAGATAGCCTCGGAAGACTAGGATAAGACAACTTTCACATGCCCATGGGGAACCTTTGCATATAGGGTCCTTCCATTTGGCCTATGTAATGCTCCTGCTACCTTCCAGAGGGAAATCTTGGGAATTTTTTCTGATTTGGTCGATGATAGTGTCGAAATATATATGGATGATTTTACTCCATATGGGAACTCATCTGAGGAGGGATTGGAAAATTTGGAGAACGTACTCAAAACATGTAAACAGACTCATGTATCATTGAGTATAATCAAATTCCATATGATGGGGGAAGAAGGAGTAGTATTGGGACATTTTCTCTCAGCCACTAGAATTCAAGTCGATCCGGCTAAGGTTTATTACATTTTCTGGTCCCCATAACACCCGCATAGTTATGTAGCTATATTGGTTGTGCTGGTTATTATAGGCGCTTTATAGAAAATTTTGCTAAAATAGCACATTCACTATTTCAATTACTAACAAAATATGTAGAATTTTTGTGGACCAAAGATTGTGAGACAGCCTTCACGAAAATTAAGGGGTTGGTGTGCACAACCCCAATCCTCTGAGGACCTGATTGGGCATTATCATTTCACATACATACTAATGCTTCTCAAACAACAGTAAGGGTTGTTTTAGGACAGCAGGTAGATAAAACACCGTATGTAATTTATTATGTCAGCAAGAATCTAATTCCTGCTAAACTAAACTATACGGTGACTGAAAAATAATTCTTAGCTGTCATTTATGCTATCAATAAGTTTTGGCACTACATCACTGGGTACTCTACTATTTTCCATACTGATCATGAAGCAATCAAGTATTTGATGAATAAACCTATTACTCATGGCTGTATTACGATATGGTTAATATTTATTCAAGAATTTGATATTAAAATAGTAGATAAGCCAGGCAAAGATAATGTAGTAGCTAATTTCCTATCTAGAATGGATACCAATGATGAATGCACACCAATAGAAGACAATTTTCTTGATGAACATATTTTTGCAGTCTCTACTAAACCTCTGTGGTATGCAGATATTTCTAACTATCTTGCTACAGGGAAAGTGCCTCCTCATTTGTCATATAGGGAATAGCGAAATATTATTCATCATAGTGCCCGATATTCTTGGATGGCAGGGCACCTTTTTCATATAGGATCAGATAAGCAGATCCAGCTCTGTGTGTCTGAAGATGATATCTATGAAGTATTGAAAACTGCCCATGATGGCCCTTGTGGAGGGAATTTTGAAGACAAAAGAACAGGCCATAAGATGCTACAAATGGGATATTATTGGCCTTCCATTTTTTGTGATGCTCAGAATTATCTCAGGAGGTGTGATAGTTGCCAATGTATGGGGCAGCCCAATAGAGATGATGAAATTCCCTTGCAGGCACAACTAGTCCTCGAGCCTTTCGAGAAATGGGCTATTCACTTCGTTGGACCCTTAAACCCACCCTCCCAATAGAAAGTCCACATCTTGTTCTATACTAATTACGTGACTAAGTGGGTGGAATCCAAAGCAGTTGCGAAAGCAACAAAGCAGGTAGTCTCGGATTTTCTATTTGAAGAAATTTTTGCTTGTTACAGTACTCCAAGAGAGGTTGTTTCAGATGGAGGAGCATAATTAACATCACACAAGATAGAAAAGCTCATGAAAAAATATGGGGTCAAGCATAGAGTGACATCTCCATACCATCCTCGGGCGAATGGACAAGTGGAAAGCACAAATAAGACATTAGAAAATATTTTGGCACAAACTATGGCATACCATCGTCGGGATTGGGCTCAGAAACTTCCAAAGGCTCTATGGGCATACAGAACAACATGGAAGAATACAACCAAGTTTTCACCATTCGATTTGGTTTATGGGAAATCCTCGTTGTTTCCAATTGAATTCGAAATAAGCATGCTTAGAACAACTCTAGAAGTCAGTTTAGATCTATCAGATGCCTAGAAATACTGATTGGCTCAGCTTAATGAACTTGATGAAATACCTTCAATGGCTGTCCAGCGAACTACTACTATTGTTGGGAAACCAGCTCCAAAAATAGAAGAAAAGAGATATCAACACCTTAGAAAGAGGGGAAACCTCCAATACATTACATGAATGAAAAATTCCTGGATGATACAAATTACAAAACCTCCTTTATATATATAGGAGTCCATGGGCCACAATGTAATCCTATCTGACCTAACAATAATAATTTAAGGGAAAAATAATAACAATATGGGGGTTACAAGGGTACAATAATAACAATAAGGGGGTTAAAATAACAACAATAAGGGACTATAATAGTAATATAGGGACCTAACATGCCCCTCTCCTTCAAAAAAGTGTTGTGCTTAGTGCTTGAGTAGCTTTGGCTGCTTCTGTATAAAATTCTCATCCTCCCATGTAGAATCTTCATTGGGTAAGTTCTCCACTTGATGAGATACTCTGAAATTGATCAATTCCGTAGCTATCAAGTTCTTGTTTCCGTGACTGCTTCAGGTTCCAATATGATTTTTCCTTCCTCATCAAGTTCTGGAAATATTTTTTGAACTGGAAGATTTTCACCTATAACATTCTTTAAGCATGAAACATGGAAAAATGGATGCACTCGTGAAGAATCAGGAAGCTCCAATTTGTATGCCATAGTACCAATCTTTTGCAACACCTTGTAAGGACCATAGTACTTTGGCGATAATTTATTATCCTTCTTTGCTTGCTTGAGAGACATTTGTTTGTATGGTTGTAGCCGTAAAAATACCCAATCTCCTACATCAAAACTTCTCTCGCTACGATGTTGATCTGCCTGTTGTTTCATTCCATTTTGTGCCAAATTCAGGTTATCCTTTAAGAGTTGGAGAACTTCTTGCTGATGCTCGATGTGATCTTCCACTGCTTGAACCTTCGAATTTTCCCTTAAAGATGGTGTGATGGATGGTGGATGATATCCATAAAGTGCCATAAATGGGGTCATTTTTGCTGCAGTATGGAAGGAAGTGTTATACCACCATTCAGCGAGAGGTAACCACTTGACCCATCGTGTTTGTTTATCAGATACAAAACAACGAAGATATCCTTCCAAACATTTATTTACTATCTCAGTTTGACCATCAGATTGAGGATGATAAGATGAGCTATGAGCTAATTGAGTACCCAAACAAGAAAATAACTCTGTCCAAAAATTTCCAGTAAAAATGGGATCTTTGTCGCTCACAATAACCCTTGGGCTTCCATGTAGCTTTTGAATTCTATCCATAAATGTAGTAGCAACTGTACTTGCTTTAAATGGATGAGATAATGCACAAAAGAGTGCATACTTGGTAAGTCTATCAACTACCACCATGATGACACTCTTTCCTTCGAACTTAGGTAAACCTGTGATAAAATCCATTGAAATCTCCTCCCAACGTTGACTTGGAATGGATAAAGGTTGTAGAAGACCCGGGGTCTTAATTGTCTCAACTTTATTCTGCTGTAAAACCAAACATTCTGCTACAAAATTTTGAATAGCAGATTTAAGGCCATCCCAAAAAAATTATTTCTTCACCTTGTGGTAAGTTTTTAAAAATCATGATTGCCCTCCTAAAGGAGAAGTGTGCAATTCCAAAAGAATCTTTTGTTTTAGTTGGGAATTCTTACAAAGATATAAGTGATCTTTGAAACATAAGGAATAATTTTTCCAACTAAATGTATCAGATTTACTAGGATCTTGCTGCAACTTTTGAATGAGTGTCCACACTTCTTCATCCTTCTTCCATTCATCTCTTGCTTCAGTTATCCAATCTGTTTAGATAATATAAATGGCATAAAGCAATGCTTCCACCTCTTCATTCTTTCTTGAGAGTGCATCTGCAACAACATTTAGCTTCCATTTTTTGTATATTATTTAAAAGTCATAACCCAACATCTTTTGTGACTCATTTTTGCTGCTCTTTTGAAGATAATCTTTGTTCCAACAAGTGTTTAAGACTATCATGATCATTTTTTACCTTGAAGTGTCTTCCCATTAGGTAAGTTCACCATTTCTCTAGTGCATGCAGTATTTCTAACCTTTCCTTCTCATAAATAGGTTTTTGTAAATACTTTCCTTTGATGGGATGACTTTCAAAAGAAATGGGTATTCCTTCTTGCATTAAAACATCACCAATTCCATTTCCTGAGGCATCACATTCCACAATAAAGGATTTTGTGAAGTCTGGCATAGCTAAGACCAATGCTAGGCACATTGCCTCTTTAAGATGTTCAAAGGCCTTAGTTGCTTCAGGGGTCCATGAAAATGCATCTTTCATCAATAATGTTGTTAGAGGTGCTACTATTCTCTCATAATTCTTAACAAACTTTCGATAATACCCTGTTAACCCGAGAAATCCTCGCAACTAATTTATGGTTGTGGGGACTTTCCATTCCTTAATGGCTTTAATTTTGTTAGGGTCTACCTTAACACCGTCGTGAGATACAATATGACCCAGATATTCCACCTCTTGTACTCCAAAGAAACATTTGGATGTTTTTTCATATAATTGTCTCTCCTGCAATAGTTTGAGCACCCTGTCAACATGTTGAACATGATCCTTCCAATACCTGCTATAGATTAGTATATCATCAAAAAATACTAGCACAAATTTTCTAAGGAAGGGTTTGAAAATGGAATTCATCAACCCTTGAAATGTAGAAGGTGCATTGGTAAGGCCAAAAGGCATGACCAAAAATTCATAATGACCCTCATGAGTTCGAAATGTTGTTTTTAAAATATCTTCAGTCTTCATTCGAATTCGATGATATCCTGAACGAAGATCCAACTTGGTAAAATAAATTTCTCCATGTAATTCATCCAATAATTCATCAATCACAGGAATGGGAAATTTATCTTTAATGGTGAGTTTATTGAGCTCCCTATAATCTGGACACATGCGCCATGATCGATCCTTCTTGTGTACCAATACTATAGGAGCAGAGAAAGAACTTTGACTAGGTTGAATTATACCCGCCTCTAACATTTCTGCAATCATACGTTCAATTTCGCTTTTTTGGACATAAGGATATCTATAAGGCCTGATGTTTGGAGGAACACTTCCTGGAATCAAATGAATAGCATGATCATGATCCCAAATAGGTGGGAGCCCTTTGGGAGTTTCAAACACCTTGGAATGATTGTCCAAGACTTTTTGGAGATCTGCAGAAATAGATGATTTTGATGTTGGAACTTCTAGTGAGAATAATTGTGAAATTACACCTCGTTGTTCTTTCTTTAGAAGATTTGTCATGACATTATAGCTTATTATCTTTCCTGGCTTCCCTGCAATACCCCGTAATTCGAATTCCTTTCCTTCTGAAAAAAATTTCAAGAAAAGTTCTTCAAAATTAAACGCTGCCATCCCCAAAGATTGTAACCATTATACTCCTAGTACAACATCAACACCTCCCATAGGAATGGAAAGCATTGGAATATTCAATACATATTCCCCCATGGTTAGCTTGACATTATGGCATTTTCCAGAGAAATTTATGATTCCTCCATTTGCAAGCATCACTTGACATTCTGGTGCTGGGTATAGGAAACAATTCAATTCCTTGACTACCTTACAATAAATAAAATTATGGGTTCTACCTGAATCAATCAACACTATTACCTTTTTCTTCTTGATATTTCCTTCTATCTTGAGAGTTTGAGGAGTGGTAATTCCTACCAATGCATTACACGATATGGTCGAACTCATTTCTTCCTCTTCTAGGGCTAGTTCCTGGTGTATATCCTCTTCCTTTTCATTTTCTTCTTCCTCTTCACAATCTGTGTAAAATAATTTCTTCTCAGCAAACTTATGACCTTTAGTGTATTTGATATGAAAACTATAGAAAAGCCCTTTTGATCTTTTTTCTTCCAATTTTTGTGGTGTCAACCTTGTAGGTTGTGGAAATCTAGGAGTAGCAACACTTCCATCTTTATAGAAGTGAGTGGTAGGCTTCCTTGTCGCCATAATTTTACATTCAATTTTTCTTTCCAACCTGAATGCCTTCTCCAATGAATCAGGTTCCAAAACACGAACTTCATGTTGGATGTTATCTTTTAAATTACCTATGAAGAGATCAATTTTGTGTTCCTTTGAAATATCAGTTACCCTTATATTCAATTTTTGGAAGTCCTAAATGTGCTCCACCACTAATCCCTTTTGTTTGAGATTTATCAATTGGCTAAAGAAGGTGTTGCTTTTTGTATCCTCATAATGTGCTACCATTTCCTCCGTAAAAATTGACCAAGTGAAATTTTTTTTAAGGGAGCAAAGCCATCGATACCATACAAATGTATCTTGTTCTAAATGTAAAGTTGCAATGCGTACCTTTTGTGTGCTTTGCACATTATTGAGATCAAAATATTGCTCCATATGTAGTATCCATGTTACGGGATCCTTGCCATCAAACTTCCTCATATCCATCTTTGGAATATGGTGGTTCTTTAATCCAACATTAGAGTTTATGAAATCATGATTAACATTTATTTTGCTCTCATCATGGTTTTCATCTACTATCTTTTCGCCATTAGGAATCATTTCTTGTATCAACTTTGACAAACCTTCCTTCAAACCTTCCATTTTTTCTTCCATACAATCCATTTTATCTTCCATACCATTCTTCAAACCATCCATCGTAGCTTCCATGCCTTTCTTCAAACCATCGATCTTAGCTTCCATGCTTTTCTTCAAAACATCCATTTCATTTTTTGTTGCTCTTCGAGAGAGCGAATTTTGGTGCACTTGCTCTTGTAATTTTGATAGATCATGTTGCAATTCTTCATCTTCATGAGTGATAGTAGAGTACTCTGAGGGCTTAATGGGTGTTGAATTATTTTTAGGAGGCATTTTAGAAACCAATACTAACATCTATGCTCAATAGGCCTTTGGAATCACTTAAAACTGATTTTTCAAACAAGACTTACGCAATTTGAAAAAAAAATACACACCTTTTTTCTTGATTTTGAGAAGCTTGATATTGAAATTGAATTATCTCTGTGAATTCAGATCTTCAATATCTGAAATTCAGCCCTGAAATTGCCCCCTGAATCTTCTTTCAATTGCCACAAGTCTAACTTGATTTGGATTCTTCAAGACAAAGTTACTTCCAATATCCCACAATGACCTAATTATGGACTAGTTCAATAGAGCGAACTTGTATAGCTTGCCACGTGTCACTGTTTTCTCCTTTGGCTCTGAAATTTATAGACAGGAAACTATATTCTGTGTACTTCCAGTTTCTTTTTACATAATTTCAATCTGATGCTCAGAGAGAGAGAGTTCTGAATATTTTCCCATGATCACCTCTTTGAGATGAAATTCAAGAGCCTGTAAAAGACCTAACTTCCACAAAACATATCTCCAAAAATATTGTGAACCAAGCTTTGAAATTTTGCGATGATGTTCCTCAAGATTTCTGTTTTGTTCTCTAAAAATTTCATCTTTTGAACCTTCGTGGAAAAAAATGTATAGCAAAAATTCTGTGATGACCTTTTTAAGTGAAATTCAGGAGCCTGAAAAAAGATCTAACTTCCACAGATCATATCTCTGAAAATATTGCGAACCAAACTCTGAAATTTTGCGAAAATGTTCGTTAGTATTTCAAATTTTCACTCTCAAAATTTCAGCTTCTAAACCTTCGTAGAAAAAACGTTATAGCGAAAATTCCACGATGACCTATTTGGCGCAGCGAAACCCTAGAATCCAAACCTCTGATACCAAATGTTGGGAAACTAGCTCCAAAAATAGAAGAAAAGAGATATCAACGCCTTAGAAATAAGCCACTTCGATGGGGCAACCTCCAATACATTACATGAATGAACAATTATTGGATGATACAAATTACAAAACCTCCTTTCTATGTATAGGAGTCCATGGGCCACAATGTAATCCTAGCCGACCTAACAATAATAATTTAAGGGCACAATAATAACAAAATAGGGGTTACAAGGGTACAATAATAACAATAAGGGGGTTACAATAACAATAATGAGGGACTATAATAGTAATATAGGGACCTAACAGCTATTCAGCAGTAGAGAATGAAATGGCACGATAAGTTTATCAGAAATAAGGTGTTTCAAAGTGGAGATTGGGCACTACTTTATGACTCTCGTTTTAAGGATTTTAAGGGAAAGCTTTGCACTCGGTGAATGGGACCTTATGAGGTGAATGTTGTATTTGATAATGGAGCAGTCAGGCTAGACACAATTGACAATACATGTACTTCCTTTATAGTCAATGGACATCGCCTAAGACTATACCATCAGACGACCTCTAAGGATGATTTTACTAAACAACTCTCTAAGAAATATAGTTTGAAGGTTATCAGTGCAGAGAATCCTTCCTATACACCCTTGTTCTAAAAAAAAAAAAAGGTACATAAATAAATAAAGAATTATATTCTATTTTCTTGTCTTTTTGCAAGAGCTACGACTAAGGAGTGAAAATCAAGGAATTTTCATGTTGCTGTTACTCTGCTGCTGCTACTCTAATGCTCCTACACCAGATGTTGTTACTCGATTGCTGCTACTCATGTTGCTGTTACTCGGTTGCTGCTACTCCGATGCTGCTACACTGGATGCTGTTACTCGGTTGTTTCTACTCATGTTGCTGTTACTTGGTTGCTGCCACTCTGATGCTGCTACACCAGATGCTGTTACTCGGTTGCTGCTACTCATGATGCTACTACTCCACTGTTGTTACACTAGATGCTGTTACACTAATTTTGTTACAACGATGTTGTCACTCCACTGTCGTTACACCGGATGCTGTTACACCGATGCTATTACACCGATGTTTTTACTCTGATGCGGTTACTTCACTGTTGTTACACCGGATGTTGTTACACTAATGCTATTATGTCACCGATGCTATTACTCCACTGTTGTTACACTGGATGTTGTTACACCGATGTTGTTACACCGATGTTGTTACTCCGATGCTGTTACTCCGCTGCTATTACACCGATGCTGTTACACCATCCACATCATTATTATGCCGCCATCCTACCAACCATCCCATCATCCAGGTAGGCCATCAGGTACGGCTCCACGTGAATTTTACTGATTTAATTAAATATCCCATGTGAATATTTTAATGCCACCGACAGCAAAAATTTAAGTCGAGGGGGGGGGGGGGTCATCATGCCAAGGACGGTGTGATAATTGTCCCATAAGTTAAGAATGAAATTCCACTCATGGTACACCTTACGAATCACATCAATATGTGGTGTCATCATTTTAATCGTATTGGGATTCGCAAGATGTCTCATCCACACTATACGAGAAATTATTATTTCTAATCTACCACACTTACCATACTATTTTATGATTTTTCTCGGTTTTCGAGAATTACCAACCGTATTTACCGTTACCACTTGTCCATTTTCACTATGTTATTCCTCCGAATTCGGTACCCACCACCTTGCCCAATGGTCTGCTACTACAGGAAGCGCTGCTACAAGTCTCCATAGTATGGGTGGGCTGGCTGTGCGGCATGAGCCTGAAAAAACAGTTTCAGTTCGCAACAATCCAGAGGTTTGGTAAGTTTTTGTCGACACGGGATGGGATATCTACTTTGAAAGATTGCAGGGATTCGATGGAGGTATCACAATGGAATTCACACTCAATTTAGAGGAGAATCATTTGCGGATTAGAGGTCTATAATTTCCTATCATAGAGGAAGTAATTGAAGAGGTTAGCGCGCTGAGACAGTAGGGGCAACAATGGTTTGCTTGGAAAGTTTCTCTCTCGGAGTTTCCCGCATTGTTTTTATAGGGATGAGAAAGTGTTGTTCAATTGGGCAGGGGATACGAGCACAGAACAATGCCGTATCCTTGGAACGAAGTTGTAGGTTCCATAATAAAATACATTACCTGCAAGGGTCGGGCCTCAGCTCTATTCAAATATCACTTTAAAATTCTAACACACCTCCGATTTCCATAGAATCAGGTGCATGCCCTAAACATGCCATTTTTCCTATTGAAACAACTGTAGCATATGGCACAGTCTACTCGGCTCTCTTGCTGGATGATGGTAGTACTTTCTAACCATGGATTGGTGCGATTATTGGTCGTGCATGCAATAGGCAGGCTACAGGTTTCTTGGGTGGAACTATGTGAATCCTCAAAAGAAGCGGCAGCAGCTATGATTACTGCTAGAGAAGAAGAATTGGCCTCTCTAGCTGGTCAGGTGGAAGAAGAATCGTCAGAGGAAATTTATCAAGAGGAACCTGAGGAAATGGAAACATAAATTGATCAGGAAGAAACTGAGGAAGAGGATATGATGATTGATCAGGAGGAACCTGAAGAGATGATTCTAGAGGAAGTAATCGACGACGCAACCGAGGCTGTCACACAAGAACCAGCCTCACTGGAAAAATCCACAGAAGAGGAAATAATAATGAAAGAGGTAATTAGTGGCACAGATGAGGCTGCCACACAAGAACCAGCTTCGATTGAGGAACGCACAGAGGAAGGGATTATAGACATTATGTAGGAAATTGATATTTTTATACAGTCAGCAACCTTTTCCAATGAAGAATAAAGGGACGGAATTGTGGACAAAGAAATGGAAAGTGATGATGTTTCACAAGAAAAGACATCACTTGCCCAGATAAAAATGGATGTTGATACAGTTGGGGGTGTTACACAAGAACCACCCCCGATTCGGCTAGAACAGGGGGAGTGAACTCGTGAAATCAATGTTGGACCTCAAGAATAGATACCAACTGTGAAAACAAAGGTGATTCCAGAGGAAAAAGAGGTTGAAGAAGGAATAAGTCAAGTGGTCGATGTTGTTCCACAAGAACTAGTATCGACCCATGAAGAAGAAGTGGTAAGAAAAGGGTAAGAGGAAAGAAGGGAAATGAGCCACGGAATCGATGCTTCTCCACAAGAACCAACATCGACTCTGGTTGAGGTAGTAATGCATGAAGTCCCAGTTGAAATCGAAAATGATGATGATGGGTCTATTCCCTATTCTCTATTCCATGCCCTGATGCCGAGAGGGGCAAGGGGATTTCACTCGCCCAAAGGGTTAATGGAAGAAGTCGTTGTTCCCCCGGTACTAAAATTGGTTGACACAGCCAATGTTGGCCTAGACACTACTGAACTGGAACAATTGGAGGTTCACTAGGAAGACATAGTTCTTGTAGAAACATCTGAATGCAAAGGGGTCAATGAAATTGCTGACCAAATATCAGGAGTTTCCGGAAGAAATGTAGAAGAAGAAGGACCTGTGGATAGGGGGGACGACCAAGAGAGTTTGACGAAAGAAGCTGGAGAGGATGCCGACAGCATTCCGCCACCTTCTGAGCCTGTCATAGGTCCAGAACCTGAATTCACTGTTAAACAGGAATAGGTCTAATAGTGTGAGAAAAGAAGGTTACCTCTCAAAAAGAGTTATCATCAGTAGTTCAGTGAAACCATGAGATTGAAAAGAGAGGTTCGGGATTTGAAGAAGCAAGTTTCACGTTTAAAAAGGAAGGTAAAAATCTACAAATGGAGGGAAATAAAGCCGAAGATTGAAGTCTCCACTGCGGCTACCCAAACCGGCCCAATCGAAGAATTGTTTGAAGGTCGCGAATTTGTATTGGCCGCTAAAATTCAAAAATGGCAGTCTGCAGCGAGCGAACACAAAAAGGAAACAACTAGGGTTCGAGAGCAAGTTTCTAGAGTCATTACAGGGTGCATATCATTTATACAAGGCACGGCTGAAGCAGGCCAAACAAAAGGCTAGGATAGAAGAGTTGGAAGAACAAGTTCAGTTGCTAAAGAAAGATAATGAGAAGATGTTCTATAGTAGGTAATGGCCTGTAGACCTCCTGCACATAGCTATGCCTTATTCCTTCATGAACAATTTATTTTCTTTTGTATTGAAATTATATATAAGGAGATTTGGTATGAAATTGAGGACCCCATTCAATTTCTTCGTATTTTAAAAATTCATGATGTTATAGGAAAACAATTAATGTGCGAGCTCTACATGTATGGGTATTATTTAAAGCATGATCAGTCCTTTAACCCCGTTCCATTCATGGGGTACATCCACTTAAGAGCTTTCACCTCCTATACCATCAATCAGATTAAATGGAGAAAGGCCTGGGATACATTTGAAGAAAATCAAGCTGGAAAACCATTAATGGTGAGAAGAGAGAATGGTCAGTCCTTGAACATTTAAAACAAGCATTATACCTTTCTACAAATTGAGGGTCGTAAGGAACACATGACGGAAACTCAGAAATGGTGTGATGACCTGTGTGTTGGCTAGATTACCACATTTCACAAGGAAGCCCTGGACAGTTGTCAGAAAAGATGGATGTTGTCTTCTTCAGTCGCCAGGGGAAGAGAACCATTTGGGGCATCTAACTTTGCATGTGCCTTAGAAAGAATTCTGCGTTATGTGGCATGTGTTCATACCTGTGGGGTTAGATGGATGGGATTAAGATTTAAATTTCCCCTTTTATGACTGCCAGCTGAACAATATACTCCTGCTTATAACGTTGAACCCGACTGGTGGAAAGACATTGTTTTGATAGAAAGATATAAACCACCAAGGATAGAGATGGCTACAGAACGTGACCTCACACAGCTTCATGTCGATCACAGTCAGTCCAATCCAGATCTGAGGAGACGACGAGCTGCATGAGGACATGCAAATAGATCAGTTGGGGGGAGACGTTGGGCACCGGATTTGTATACTTTCTTCTCTCATTCTTACCCTATATTTCTATCTATTTGTGCCATTATTTATCTTAAAAGCATGGGGTAAAACCCTTCTTCCTATCTTTTATGGGATATCTGATTAATGAAGTATTTGTCATGGAGGTTTTACCTTTTTACATATTAACTCCTATACTTCTTCAGATTTGGCTACAACAGGTGCGTTGCGGCCACAAGTCAAGGCACAGACCATCATTTCCAGCGTCTTCCTTATTTTCTGCTACAGCGTGATAGCCATGGGTGTATCAACACTATATTTGGCTTTCTTACAGTTTCTTGCTGTGAAATCCGTTTACTGTTGTAACAATATGTATTTTTTTAACAATGGAGTCGTTGGGAGGAATTGGGGGGTTTCAGGACTATTGTATAAAGAAGCCTATGTGCTGTGAATCGAGGAACCCTTTTCGGATACACAGACATTGTAATTAATCTTTTTATCATTAATTGAGTATACAATAGCTCGATGTTTCTCCCATAATATTTGAGTTTCCGCAGCCCCAATCCAAGAGTTGTGCCCACTCTTGTGATCAGGTGCTGCGTTCTTCTTTCTTTTCTTTCCAATGTTGTGTTTGGTGTGATTCTTTAATTGCTGTTACATTTGCGTTAATTTTTGTGGACACCTTTTATTTCTGCAGTTCATTTCATTGTTGTTACAGTGATATTTGTGTTATAGATTAAACCTGTGATCTACAATGGACCATGTGCTTTTATCTACATATACCTTGCCATTAGCCTTGAAATAACTAATTCCCTCAGGCTGATAATTTATGTGGAAAAAGGATTGAATATTTTTCATATCCAGACACCAACAACTTCAACCATCCAAAACTTGAGTTTTAAAAACTTTTTGATTATATCACAACATTACTTCACATGCCATGCCAATTGTAGTTCAACTATCCAATAAAAACATTCAACATTATATCACATGCCAAATGTATGTTGAAACCATCCAAAACTTAAGTTTTAAAAACTTTTTGATTATATATCACAACACTACTCCATGTGCCATGCCAATTATAGTTCAACTATCCAGTAAAAACATTTAACATTATATCACATGCCAAATGTAGATTGAAACCATCCAAAACTTAACCTTTAATTTAAAAAAAAATTATAGATCACAACATTACTTCACATGCTAAATTTACTTCAACCATCCAAAACTTGAGTTTTAAAAACTTTCTGATTATATCACAACATTACTTCACATGCCATGCCAATTGTAGTTCAACTATCCAATAAAAACATTAAACATTGAACATTATATCACATGCCAAATGTAGATTGAAACCATCCAAAACTTGAGTTTTAAATTTTTTTTTATTATACCACAACATTACTTCACATGCCATGTCAATTATAGTTCAACTATCCAATAAAAAATTTAACATTATATCGCATGAAAAATGTAGATTGAAACCATCCAAAAATTAACCTTTAATTTAACAAAAAAATTTAGATCACAACATTACTTCACATGCCATGCCAATTGTAGTTCAACTATCCAAAACTTAAGTTTTAAAAACCAAACAAATTATATAACAACATTACTTCACATTCACATGCCAAAAGTACTTCAACCATCCAAAACTTAACTTTCAAAAACAAAACAAATTATTTTAACACAATAAAATATGTCCAAAAATTGTAGATCTCACAAGTATCAAGTATCAATATATATATATATATATATATATGACTCTTCATCTAGATAATATATAAAAAAGTAAATTTAAGACTAGAAATCTCAATTAAATCTACAAATCATGTCCATCAAATACAGATGGATGTAGTGTCTTTCCTAGCAGAGTCTCAATCTGTGCATTATCTTGTGAAGAATAGGGAAACTATACACAATGCACGTACAAACATTAAAATTTGATGTTTTTAAAAATGAGTGAGAATATATAGAAATCCATGTAAAAAACAAAATATAAAAAAAACTCATGCAATACCTCATGAGGTTCCCTCTCCATTTGTTTGCCTGCTACAACTTCCCCCATGGGAACATCTCCAACAGTAAACTGTACAATATATATATATATATATATATTAAAAAATTTCAAATGAAAATGCACATGTATATATAAACTTATTTTCAATAATATTAAAAAAAGTTAGACAACTTGTTCAAATGGTTGAAATGGTGTGGATGTTCTTATCTCCGTCGCTACAGTCCATGGATTAAAGAAATCTTCTATAGAAACCTAAAATTCAAAATTTTAAAAGTATAAAATAACTCAAGATCAAGATCTCAATTTATAATAAAACTTTTAAACTTCAATTTATAAATTATAGCATTTAAAAATATATATATATTTAAAAGTTAAAAATCGAATACTTCTGCAGGTGAATTTGGGACATCTCCTAAGAGAGGCTCCAAAAGAAAATCTCCAAAAACCTAAAATTCAAAAAATTTAAAATAACTCAAGATATAGATATATATCTCAATTTTTAATGGAACTTTTTAATGGAAGAAGAAGGTACCGCCATCCCAAAAACATCGAACGGAATCGGAATCTGTTAAAACATTTTATTATTATATATGTACATGTACATGTGTGCACAATTATTTATTTTAAAAATATCACTTAAAAAACACTAATATTTGTGAACATATCTTGATGGTGAGACCCATCTTCATTGTTTGAACTAGAGGCCCCAAACGTGATATTAACATTTTCGTCATTCATCATGCGTGACAACTGTAAATGGTGTTTTATCATATAATGATACATTTTTGTTAGATTAATGTACATACAAATAAATGTATACATATAAATACACATGTATTTATTACAAATTGTACATGTATGTATTAAAATAATTGAACCCTAACCACTAAAAGATACCGTTCCCATGCCCTCTTCCTCATGAATAATTAGGTCTTTCCAACCATTGTGAAAATTCTTTGCATATATTCTGAGATATTCAATACTCATTTTGTCAATCTCTTCAAATATACAATACACAAAATTGGCACGTGCATTCTCACGTGCTCTTTGTCGATTTAGACAAACATCGACTCCACCCAATCCAATTTGAACATTGTCGATAATGGCATCCCTTACTTCTTGACTTATTTGAGAAGTCACATCCATCTTTGACCACAAAGTTTCGACCCGAAAATGTCGACTCACCAATGGTGGCTCAAGGTGAGGCAACTCCACATCTCGCCTAGTGCCCCTACGGTCACACAATTGACCTTTCCCAGGATCAAAAAATTCTAAATTAAGGTCACTGTAATTGGGTTTCATTTCCAAAGAAAATTCTGCGTCAAACAATTTTTCAAAATAAACAGGTTCCTCGTCATTCCATGGGAGTCTTCCATAGGCCACAAAGTGTGTATCATACAAATAATGAGCTATATTGGGGTGCTTGAAATATTGCACCTTCAACATCTTTCTTTTTGGCCCTTCTTTGAAATTAAACATTGACTTCGCCATTTCTTTTGTAACTCTTTGTTTTACATCCTCCCATTTATCGGGACCCATTATTGTTTCCTTTCTCTTTCTCATGACTTCTATAAATGTATGAGTCATTGGCCCAATATTTCTTTACACATTTACTAGTTTGCCCAATGAATGTGTAACTATTTTAAGGCTTTGTCGACTCTCAATAGGTAGAGTCAAATCCACGAGATATCTCTGCAATTTTTCATGAAGTTTTTGACACCTTTATAAGGTGCATAGCGCCATGTTTCTTTCCCATGGTATATCAGAAATGTCGACCGGATAAGCTGTGGTGGGTGGACAACCTTCTTCTTGAATGTAGCATTCTGCCCTACGTCTATTTTGACCAACATTTGGAGCATTTTCAACCTCAGCATCAATATATATATAATTTTGTATATTATGAAAAACACATGTAAACAAATTTGTACAAATTGAATGAAAAAAATATTGAAATTGATGGCAACCTCGACGTGATTGGCTAGCATCTTCTCCACCCTAAAACTGTTGAGAACCAGAACGACCCTACTAAGAACCAGCACTACCAGTCATTGATTGGCCTCCTGGGGAATAAATATCACCACCTTCACGCAACCTACTACCACTTATTGATGGCCCTCTAAGGAGATTTGAACCACCACCAACCTCTTGAGAGGAGAGAGAAGCTTCATAAACAAATATGAATTTATAATCAATTGAAAAATACATGCATATATATAAATACACACGTACATATTCATTGATTAAATTGTGTTCAAACCATACCACGGCTGGGTGAACCATGGGCATGCTCCATGGATGGAGTAAAGACCCTTATCTTCTTATTAGCTCCTAAAAAATAAAAAATGAAACTTATTAACAACTAATTTAACTCACAAAGTTGATAAAAAATCAATTCCATATGTACACACATGTATGAAGATTTAAGATTATATTTAAAGACCATGAACAACCCTCAATCCCTGATCCCCCCCTCTCGTAGAGATATGGGATTATGTTGATCTTCGTCGTTCATCCTCCATGATATATATATCTACGGTGGACATTTACAATTATTTTTTTAAATAAATAATTTAAAATAAATTCAAAATAAATTTCAGAAAATTAATGTAATTTAGTGTAAAAAAACTATGTAAAACACAACTTCCAAAGCACTAATTAATGTGTGAAACTCAATTTAAGAAATTTTTTTTTTATAAAAATGACAATTTCACCAAATTTCGCTTTACATGGTGGGGGCACACTTGGTATAAAATTGAAAAAAACACATTGTAATTAAAAAAGAAGTGAAACTCCATTTAAACAAAAATTTTTTGAAGTCCCTTCATTTTAATTTTATAAAAATGTGAAGTTCACCACTTGTTGCAAATGTGAAGTTCACCAAGTTGCGTTTCACATGGTGTGGTGGGAGCACACTTGGTAAATAATTGAAAAAAACACATGGTCAATAAAAAAGACGCATTTATAAGTACACAACACACACATATCCAAGATATGTTACAATGTCCATCAATAAATTTTGAAGGAGAGCGTCTCAACGCTAATTCATCTTTGAGAGATAAATCTTGAATTTTTGAAGAAGAGCGTCTCAAAACCAATTCATCTTTGAGAGATGAATCTTGCATTGGCATTGCCCTGTATAATTATAATTCATCTATTAATTCATCTTTGATAGATGAATCCTGAATTGGCATTGCCCCACGCAATAGATCAACAGACATCTTATTCACATTTGTACAATGCCTTATACTAAAAAAGTGAAATTGGCTAACAATATTGTTTGCTATTCCATGCAGTTATTTTAGCCTCTCCTTCTTAACTTGGTACACGCCATTCATCTGGTTGCACACAAGTTTAGAATTAGTGAAAACTACAATTCCATTTGATCCATACTCCATCGCTGTTCCCAAGCCTTCTATCAATCCAATATAATATGCCTCTTTGTTTGTTGTTATTCCCGGTATATTCATTTTCCTTTGGACGACTTTGCTAGTCGCAATATTGGAAAACACATATGTAATCACTACTTTCCATGGATTGGGATAGCAAGAAACTTTTATACATAATTTCCATTTTTCAACCATATTTAATGGTTTTCTTATCCCTGAAAAAAAACAAATTCAATAAAAATATATATTAAATTAACATTTATTGCAAATGCATGGGAGAAATGACACAAGATCATGATATAAATGACATATGCATGGTTAATCTTAAATTTTATCTTAAATTTTGTGGGAGAAATGACACATGTACACAAATTACCTTAAAGTGGTTGTGTTTTATGGATATTAAAATGAAGAACTTATATTCATATCTATTCCGGAGATTGACTATAGGGGCATTTGCTAAATATGTCACCTTTCATAAAAGATGAGATCTAGAGGCTACATGACCCTTTACAGACTCTGCCTATAGAACTTGTAAAATTTAGTTCACTACCTATCCCAATTATACCCTATGAAGGGTGTAGAGGACCTGTGGAATCACTAACACTACTTTACGTAGACATAAGGGTGTATAAGAATGCATTTGTTTTACATTGGACATTAAAATGAAGAGCTTCTATTTAGATATATTCCAGAGATTGACAGTAGGGGCATTTACTAGATATGTCACCTTTCATAAAATATGAGATCCAAAGGCTACCTAGCCCTTTACAGACTCAGCCTATAGAACTTGTAGAAGTTAACACTACATGTCCCAATTATACCCTATGAAGGGTGTAGAGGACCCGTGGAATCACTCACACTACTTTATGTAGACATAAGGGCGTATAAGAATGCATTTGTTTTACATTGAATATTTTTCATTTTAAATTTAGAATCTATTTGAAACAATTACCTATATAAGGTTAAAACCTATGTTTTGTACCAAATCACTTTTGGTTTCAATGGGAAACTTTTATGGCTTTAATATGTTTTTCTCGAAATGTGATGCACCCCATTAAAATGGGAGATATATCGAAATGATTCCTATGGTGTAGTAAAATATAGATGCATAAATTAAATGAGCATAGTTTTGAGATATAAAAGTCCAAAATGGAAGAGTTGTTTGTGAACAAATATCAATGCCACTATGGATATAGATATGATTCATTAAAAGGGATTTTTCTAGAAGGATTTGTGTTTTTCTCGAAATGTGATACACCCATTAAAATGGGAGATATATATGGGAATGATGGTGTAATAAAATAGTTTTAAGTAATTTAAAGATATATAGATACATAAATTCAATGAGCATATTTTTGAGATATAAAATTCCAAAATGGAATAGTTGTTAATGAACAAATATCAACGGAACACTATGGATATATCTGCGTCATTAAAAGGGATTTTTCTAGAAGGATGGACTAAGTTGGAAAGGAAAAATATCACAATTATATGTTAATTTTCATGTGTGTTTTACATTGAATATAAAAGGTACTTTCTCTCTCTCATTGTTTGAGACCATGGATATGAAAATGAAAAACTTGAATTTAGATCTATTCCAGAGATTGACTGTAGGGGCATTTACTAGATATGTCACCTTTCATAAAAGATGAGATCCAGAGGCTACCTGGCCCTTTATAGACTCTGCCTATAGAACTTGTAGAAGTTAACACTACATGTCCCAATTATACCCATAAAGGGTGTAGAGGACCCTTGGAATCACTCAAACTACTTTACGTAGACATAAGGGTGTATAAGAATGCACATGTGTTTTACATTGAATATTTTTCATTTTAAATTAAAAGAATCTATTTGAAACAAAATTTACCTATATAAGCTTAAAACCTATGTTTTGTATCAAAACATTTTGGTTTCAATGGAAAACTTTTATGGCTAATTTGTGTTTTTTTCTCGAAATGTGATACACCCCATCAAAATGGGAGATATATCGAAATAATTCTTATGATTTAATAAAATTGTTTCAAGTAGTTTAAAGATATAGATCTACATAAATTCAATGAGCATAGATTTGAGATATTAAAGTCCAAAATGGAATATTTGTTGGTGAACAAATATCAGTGGATCACTATGGATATATTTGCTTCATTAAAAGGGATATTTCTAGAAGGATGGACTAAGTTGGAAAGCAGGGAAAATATCACAATTATATGTTAATATGCATGTGTTTTACATTGAGTTTTTTTCATTTTATTAAGAATCTATTTTCAAAACAATTAACATAGTATAAGGTTAAAACCTATGTTTTTTTATCAAATTACTTTTTGTTTCTAAATACTATGTGTTTTACATTGAATATTTTTCATTTTATTAAAAAATTATTTGAAACAATTAAACTATATAAGGTTATAGCCTATGTTTTGTATCAAATCGCTTTTGGTTTCAATGGGAAACCTTTATGGCTAAAGTGTTTTTCTCGAAATGTGATACACCCCATTAAAATGGGAGATATATCGAAATGATTCCTATGGTGTGATAAAATATAGATGCATAAATTCAATGAGCATAGTTTTGAGATATAAAAGTCCAAAATGGAAGAGTTCTTTGTGAACAAATATCAGTGGATCACTATGGATATATCTGCTTCATTAAAAGGTATTTTTCTAGAAGGATGTCCACTAATAAGTTGGAAAGGGAAAAAATCACAATTATATGTTAATGTGTGCATGTGTTTTACATTGAATATTTTTTAATTTATCAAAAATATATTTGAAACAATTAACTATATAAGGCTAAAAGCTATGTTTTGTATCAAATCACTTTTGGTTTCAATGGAAAACTTTTATGGCTAATGTGTTTTTCTCGAAATGATTCCTATGGTGTAATAAAATAGTTTCAAGTAGTTTAAAGATATAGGTGCATAAATTAAATGAGCATAGTTTTGAGATATAAAAGTTCAAAATAGAATAGTTGTTGGTGAAAACATATTAGTGGATCAATATGGATATATCTCCTTCATTAAAAGGGATTTTTCTAGAAGGATAGAATAACTTGGAAAGAAGGGAAAATATCAGAATTTTTTGAGTCCCGATGTTATAAAAGGTTTCCACTAAATCCATCCCTATTACTTTTCATGTGAACCACATTCCCAAACCCACAGATCTATGTACCTACGAGCCAAGCCAAGTGTAAAATGGGCTTATTTCATATTCTACTTTAACACATATATGTGATTAATTATCGTTAGAATTTATATGGTAGAAATACATATAAAGAGTAATCCTTAGAATTTATATGGTAGAAATACATATAAAGGGTAATCCTTAGTATAAATCTAGTTTGACTTTAAGGAATAAAGGTAAGTTTATTAGAAATTTTATCTTAGGAGGTAGAACTAAACCTTCTATAACCCACAAAAGAAACCATGGCCCGTGAGCATCACATGCAAACACAAGTTACTTCCATGTTTGAAACACCACCTCACATCATCATAAGGGATAGAAACCACTAAGCAACCCATACTATGTTCCCTAGAAGGGATGACTATCATATTTAATGATTGGGTTTATCTCCAAGGTCAAAAGGACAATCAAAGTTAGGAAACGGAATTAGAATAGAAATTAAGGTAAGACCATGACCTTTTACCCAATATTGAATGAATGTGAGCAACCATAGATGTCATGAAGGAAGTTCAAGAAATATTATGATATAAGAAATATTAAATGAAAATCAAATTTAGGAAGTTAGGAAACGGAATTAGAATAGAAATTAAGGTAATACCATGACCTTTTACCCAATATTGAAGAAAGGAAAAGTTAGGAAAGGAAATTAGAATAGAAATTAAGGTAAGAACATGACCTTTTTCCCAATATTGAAAAAAGGTGAGCAACCATACATATCATGAAGGAAGTTCAAGAAATATTATGATAAGAAATATTAAATGAAAATCAAAGTTAGGAAGTTAGGAACTTAGAAAAGGGAATTAGAATAGAAATTAAGGTAAGACCATGACATTTTACCTGGAATACTGAAAAAATGTGAGCAACCATATATATCATGAAGGAAGTTCAAGAAATATTATGATAAGAAATATTAAATGAAAATCAAAGTTAGGAAGTTAGGAAAGGGAATTAGAATAGAAATTAAGGTAAGACCATGAACTTTTACCCAATATTGAACGAAGGTGAGCAACCATATATATCATGAAGGAAGTTCAAGAAATATTATGATAAGAAATATTAAATGAAAATCAAAGTTGGGAAGTTAGGAAAGGGAATTAGAATAGAAATTAAGGTAAGACCATGACCTTTAAACCAATATTGAACAAAGGTGAGAAACCATAGATATCATGAATGAATTTCAAGAAATATTATGATAAGAAATATTAAATCTTTTTTTACAGAGGCTTAAATTCTGAGTAAATTTAATTTAACTACTTTTAATATGAGATATGAACAATCAATTCTTAGAAGAAGAATTTAGCGTTAATGAACAATCAATTCTTAGCAGTCAATGCTTTTTTAGTGTCTAGTTTTCCAGATGGTCAACTGACTTGAAACATGGAATACGTCTCATAGCTGTTGTAGTGGTTGTATTGGAGTATTTGAATACAAAGGTAAATATGACAAAACCACTAGATGAATTGATTGATTTGGCCCCATTATTGGTGGCTTGGGCATTCTGGCATGTGGCGCACATCTGTCTGTATTGATAGTTGTAACTCTCAGGAGGGAAAAGTTTAGATATGATGGGCATAAATACTTTGAAAAACAAAGACGGAAAAATGAACTGACGTTAAAGTGAGATGAGTGAGATGCTGCACCCTCATCCTAGTGTATTAGGGGTATAAAAGCGGACCAAGTGGAGTCTAGTATAGTTTAAAAGTAGAGAGTATGTTGTCCTATATCTATGAAAGTAATGGAGTACTAGCATAAACTGCGTAGAATTGTTCAACTTAGATATGCAATATCTTATATATACAAGTGGTTTTTATACTTTCATTAATATGGCATCCTGCCTGTCATATCAAAACTGACTAAAATGGATTGCACCTATTCCTTATTTTTTGTCCGACCGGTGTTCTTCTGAGGTTTCCTATGCCTCATAGAGAGTCATGTTTTGTGTCCCTATAAACGATTACGTTATCCATAATTGTACTAGCTAAAATATTAGATATGATGGGCATAAATACTTTGAAAAACAAAGATGGAAAAACAAAGTGACATTAAAGTGAGATGAGTGAGATGCTGCACCCAAATATTTTAAAGGTGGGGGGTGTTTATTGAATTTCTATTGTGACAAAATAACTAGGCTAGGGACTGTAACTATGAGGATGAGACAAAATGCAAAACATGAAGAAATTTAGTGAGAAATTTGGTGTTCTGGTGGCTATGATGGTAGATTTTTTCACAGAGAGAATGTTAAACATCTTAATGTTAAACTGAAAACTGCAAGAACTTTGGCAATTTTTTTTAATATGTAAAAAAAAAAAAATTGATAGTCATAAATTTACTGAAAACAAAAATTGATAGGCATGGAAAAAAAACAACCTTCTTCAAATTTTCAATTGACAGGAAAAATATATTTGAAATATATACTGTGCCTAATTCGCTGGAACATACGTACCTGGAAAGTCGCAGCAGAAGACGCTGAAGACGTTGAGGACGATCCCTGAAGAGGTTGAAGACGTTGAAGACGTCATGGAAGAACTCTGTGAACAAAAAAATCAAATTAAATTCAAATTAAAAAAAAAAAACAACAACAATTTTTTTTATTATAGAAAATAACAAATTTACAATAATTTACTTCCTTAGTGCAGCGCAAATCAACAAAACTCCCACGGCGCAACAAAAAATCAACTAAATTCACATGGGACAACAGTAAATTGAATAAATTCGCGCGGGACAACAACAAATCAACTCAATTCGCATGGGACAAATATGAGTGCGCGAGACAGATGTGAACAAAAACCCAAAACAGTTTGCGGGCGATATATTTATAAAATAATAGTTCAGCCAAACTTTGTTTGCCAATTTTCCAAACTCAGGAGAAAAATCTTTTTTTCCATTTCTGTCAGTACGCCGTTAATGTAAACGGCAAGCAAATTTCAGCCGAACTATGCAGTAAAAATGTTTTCCACCCCGAATTCTCACAAAAGTGTTACCCATCTTCACATTTTCACCCACATAACTTTATGTGAATTTTGAAACAGAATCGAAGGTATTACCTATTATCTCATGTTTTAATACTTTTGGGAGGTGTGTTACTGAAAATTGCAAAACATCGTTCAATAATCTCCTCGATTCCATTGAAAAATGTTTGAAAATGAGATCATCACATTCCGTGTGACAAGGAGAAATATCAAGATGTATCAACTCACTAAGTAGATGCGGGATTGGTATTTCATTTTATTGGTTTTAATTCTTGTAGGTTGAAATTTCAAGTCCAATTCTTCATGCCTCAAGGTTAATTGTCCAAAGTGTGATAAATGTGCCTCCATCCTTATACTTCATGATTAATGCTGCTTATTATTATAATTATTTTTTGTGTACAGTGTCATCATTATTTCATAGCTCATTCCCTCCCAAATGCACATGTATAAGTGTGTATAGCCCATTTCTTCCCACATGGTACTTATCTCTTGCATAAATGGGTGTGAAGATCATTAAAACATTGTTCTAAATTATTTCTTTAATGAGTTTAATTTGTAAAATTTGAATTCTCAACCGGGACAAAAATACAGGGTTTTGATCAATTCAAGTTCCCAAGTTACAAGAGGAGTGGAGCTCACCATTTGAAATTTGCGGACCTTTTCCCAATGCTATTTTGTTCAATCACATTATTTTATTTTATATTTCTTATTATTCAAGAAAGATTGATGGCTCTTCCAACGATTAATATACTTGGAAAATCATATCAATATACTTGGAAAATCAAATTAATAGAGGTTCAAATGCTACTTGGAAAAAAATGATAAAACAGACACCCCTATCACATTTAACACCCAATAAATACCTAATAACACAAAGAACAACAATGTTTCTTACATTACATGGCTTCTGTATGTAATGTGGAAAATATGGAAGGAAATGCGTATGATTTCTTAATTTCAAACTAAAATTATATGAATTACATAGTGAATGATTAATTAAAATTATATGAATTGTCTAGTGAATAATTAATTTACTCCTTAAGGCTCGTAGTCCATTTCATATACCTTTTTAAATTGTATTTTTTTTGTACAATTCAACATTTTCTTTTATCTGATCCTCGCACATCTAGGGGTTAGAATAAGGAAATTGTTAATCAGTGGATCTAATGGGTGGCCATATTCACATTCTAGCTTAATTGGACATTGGCTAAAGTCATTTTTCAAAAATATTTGGATATGGAAAGACATGGATTGATGGTCATAATTATGTTCATGTTATAAAACATCTTGGAATGATAATGGGGAATTTCCTTGTAGAGATAATAATATATTACAAATCTGAAGTAAATTCAAATTGTGATGGTTTTGTTTTGGATCAGTTAGTATTACCATCATCCACTTGGAACCTTAATATGCTAAAAACTAATTATGTGTTATTGTGCCTCACTATGGTCTTGTTCATTTTTTTGAATCATCCTATTAATTAATTACTAAAATATGGTTGAATTAGTTGACCATATTAGTTTTGTCATACAATTTACTGAATTATGAGTGATTGGAATATGATTGATTTTAGTTCATTTCATCCTGACTTTCAGTTATTTTCTACAGATAAATATTATGTAGCATTGTTTCCATTTCATTCGAACATGTTGACATGTGGCTTTGAATTTTTGCAGGGCTTGCCCTATAAGCACTTGTTGGGGTCAAAACATTGGCAGAATATAACATTGAACATAAGGTAATGCTTTTCTTTGTTTTCTTATTGGTGATTTAAATTTTTAGGATTTAAATATGTTGTACAAATTGAATTAAATAACGTTCCATCAAAATTTAGAATATTATTTTTAGGTTATTGTATGTAACTCCAATTCTTGGTTAAATGAAAATTTGTATAACTATAACATATGACCCCAAGGTGTGTTGCAACTCCAACAAGTTATACATGAAATGTGAATTCATTTGACTATTTCATCAACCATAGGGGACCGGACACCAAGAAGAATGTTGCCAACCTCATATACCATGCTCATGTACCCTATGTGTTGTGAGTCTTCCTGGACAATGAGGAATTGCATACTAGAGATGCTCTTTGTCCTGTAATCGTAGGAGCCTTTAGCAATGCCTTTGTTCACATTTATATTTTTCTCCACATTATGTTGAATGAATTTGGTGGCTAGATGAGTTGTTTTTTATGTTTAGATCATCTCATGAGCATAATTCTTTACCCATATTCTGCGACATTGAGCCTTGGCAACGCCTCGACATTCACACTAGGGGTGGCAGCAAAATTTCTGCCATGTCTTCCTTATTTCGACTTCAACTTCTCATGGAATAACTTGGGGGGAAATTGGGGATGGTCACCCCAAAGCTGTTGCCAAGGCCTTTCTAAAATAAACTATAATTTCCTATGGAAAGTTATTGGTTTCTTCAAGTCTTTTCTTCCCAATATTGCCACCTCTTCTGTTGTTTCCACCATCGGGGCATACACTCATGCTCTCCATTTACTTCATGGAAACTATATATATATATATATATATATATATGTATGTATGTATGTATGTATGTATGTATGTATGTATGTATATATATATATATATATATATATATATATATATATATATATATATATATATATATACTTAGTTTATGATCATCTCATGAACAGATAGCTTGCTTTGCTAATTTCTACAATTTGATAATAAGCTGCCCAAGGGAAGCTTTTAATAAGATTGGGCTTCCACCAACCCATGGTGACTTTGTGTTACTTCTCATAAACTGTTGGAATCTAATATATAATAGTTTCTCAAGCTCATGGTTACCTTTCAAAAAAACTGTTGTAATTTAATGCATTATATGTTTGTAACTTTGTTAATGGTTTATTTTTATTTCTTATCAGTAGGAAATATTTTGAGGGAGGTTTTTTAAGGAAGTTTTCTCATTCATAGCTAGGTATGATCTATGGTCATGCCATTTGCAAAAATGATTGGGGAAACATATCTGTTACTTTAGAGGGGCTTATATATATAGGTGGTGGGTATTTTATTTTTTATATTTTCAACATAGGTGGTAGGTATTTTATCTTTATATATTTTCAACTTTATTTTAGTGATGTATTTTGTAATAATTTAATATTTTGTTATATGTTTAAAAATAATTTAAGATTGGGAGATAAAGTTGAGCAATTGGTATATAATGTTTGGTTAAATATTAAATGTATATTTTTTTCACTTAAGAAAGATTTTCCTAAGATGGAATTATCTCATTTTGTCTATGATAAATCTAAAATATATTTATAATCATCATCTTAATATATATATATATATATATATATATATATATATATATATATATATATATATATATATATAGATAGATCATGTTTCTAATTCTAAGAAGGTTTAAAATAAACAAACTCTTTTTATTTCAATTTTTATTGCATTATCATTTTTTTATTTATTTATTTTACAAAATTTTTGTAATGAGATATTATTACCGGCCTTTATGGTAAGTGAAAAATTTCCCTCCAGTCATCTTAGAATTCTTCTGTGAACACCTCTCAAGCATATAAATAAATTTTGTAATTATCAAGTCAGAAGAGAATTGAACTATTTATGATCAACTTAAAACATCTAATCCATTTTTTTATATGGCTAAATGATGGCACGGTGCAACTCTGAATATCATTGTAACTTTGACATCATAAATATATTACTTGTAGGCATGTGGTTTTTTTTTGTAAGTTAGGCTAAACTATATTATTTCAAAGTAAAAAATTACATAGGTAACATGTTGAGTTGCTAAGCAACTGCGCTTAGCCAAACCCAACCTTCATTGCTTTCAAAGTAGCACAAGTATGGGCCTGCCTCCTTGGAGGAAACCAACCCTGTAATAACATTAGACTGAAAATAACAAAATGTGTTGTGGAACTTTTACAAGTAAAGGTTCTGTAATATGAGCTGAAATAATAGAAAACTAAAAAAAGTTGAGAAAGCATGCAATCATGGTGTTCCTGCATTGTCCTCATTGTCTGGGTCCTCCTCCTCGATACGGAAATTGTACTCCTGTGCTATGGCCTCCTCCTCAACAGAAGGTCGGCACAAAAGAAGAGAAGCAGGTGCGCAAAGAATAGGAGCGATCGGGTACTCAGCTTCCAGTAATCATGTCCATACGCCCTCTGAATCCATAATCCATACATCTGTGTCTTCCCCCACATCCTCTTGAACTAGAAGAGGCTCAGTTTTACGGGGCATGGGTTGCTCCTAGTGAAAAATCGTGGATTTCCCGGGTCCACTTTTTCCTTTTTTCATTTCCTGAGCAGGGGCTTCCTCATCCTGGTTGTGCAAAGGGCGTTGTGGGGCATCCCTGGAAGAGGAGACCTCAAAGGATTCAAAATGATTATCAAGCCCTCACTGGTAGCATCCGGGGAATGCACCTCTTTGGACACCCATGATTTTCCTTTGGCGGAAATGCGGAGCTATGTGAGAGTGAAGAAACAAAGGGGTAGGGGGCTAAGAGGTATTGGAAATTTTCTCTTTTGGGGGGGTGGTTAATACATGAACAAAATCGGTAAACCTGATGGGAAAGGTGTGGGGCATGCACAACAAGGGGAGCTTGTTTTTGGGAGAAAGAAATCGGGAAAAATTAGTTAGGTGGGGGGAGACAGGGGGAGGCACGTAGTCAGGAAGGTGCGCAGCCGAGAGGGTTCCCAACGACCAGGCACTGGGGACAGGCTGCGCAGCTGGTGGAGCGTGCAAGAGGGTTGTGACTGAAGAAGAATGGCTAAGGGGGCGAGGAGGGCTTTGCAAACCATAAGGAACAAACTATGAATGACACTATGTGGAGGGACATTCCCTTTTGTAGACTTGTGGCACAATTAAAGATGTTGTGCATGATTGTGACATGCTCGCAGGTGCATGCTACGACAGTTCTCATGTGGTAGCATGTGTTTTGAGTTATGGCAATGAATCATGTTCATCTGGGAGATCATTAAAATAATTGAAAAGGAGAGGTTCCACACTAGGTGGTTGTTGGAATTTCATATCTTCGTCATCATATGCCTCCACAACCTCATGTGAATTATTGCAGAGAGGTATATCCACTTTAGTTGAAGGCATGTGTTGCACATCTTCGTCAGCTCATGCGTATGAGGGAACGTTTTTATGCCTACGCATCATGATACCCGCATCTGGGGAGGGATTATCCTTTTTTATAAGGGTTTGGAATTCCATGCGCAGGGAGTCGTCCTCAATCTCTGAGAGGTGAGATTAGTGCAGCGCGTTATGGATTTCCACGTCATTGTTAGCTAGGAGATCCACAATAGTGTTCGCTTTTCGGCGCACATGGTGAAAATTTATTTCCCTATGATTTTTTAGCAACTGTTCCAGTATTTTGGGCCTATTATCAAGCCTCCAGCTGGTGGAGACCTTTGAGGAGGGGGAGCCGTGAAGAATTCAAGTGGGAGCTTGAGTGATGATTTTCGAGTCTCCCTCCATTTCCAGTGGAAAAAAGTTGAACTCAATGGCTCTGGAGATGCCTTGGATGAGCCCCTCTAACTCCACGGAGTTTTTATTGTCCCACCGTATGTTTCAGTAGAAGACCAGAAGTTTTTTACCATGGGAGTCTCTAAAGATGCCTATGAATATAGAATTCCTGGGGTTGCCTTTGGAGGCTCCATCAAAGCTGCATTTGAAGAAACCAGAGGGTGGACGATTCCATTTTTCAGGTGTGGTGGTTCTTCCGTCTTTCACTTGGGATTTTTCCAGAGGGGTGTTGATGCTCATATGCCAGTTGTTACAAATATTGCACTCAACAGTAGTTGTCGAGAGGTCTTCCTTCCCTCAAGGATTCATGGAAATAGTTTCCGTGAGATTTTTTTGTAGCCTTTCCCATATTTTCTCTCGATTTGAGGTCTTGTCTTTAAAAATTTGGTTGTTTCTTTCTTTCCATATATTCCAGATAAGGAGGCATGGAATCAGCTGCCAAAGTTGATTTATAAGGCCATTGGAGTAAGGTTTATCCATCCATTTTCCGATGGTGTTGATGACGTTACCCCTTTCTTGGTTGGAACGTCTACATAGAGTTTAAATCATATCCCACAATGCGTTGGATACGAGGCAGAGGTCCAACAAGCGATCGATGGTTTCTTGGTCGTGTTAGCAAAGATGACATATTGAGGGTCCCATAAATCCTCATTTTAATAGATTCTCCCATGTGAGGATGCATCATTTGCTGAGCAACCATAGAAAGGTAGCTACTTTGGGCCAAAGCCTAGTAGACCATATCTTCTTCCATATCTAATTGCTAGGATATGGGTTCTGCTATTGAAGGAGATTGTAGGCTTCCTTGGTGGAGTAGTTGCCACTTAGAGTGTGGCTGCAACGAAGAATGTCAGGTCCTTGCTGGGCTCTGATTCTTCTTTTAGTTATTAGTTCCTCCCAAATGTCTATGTGATTTTCATTGTTTTAGTCATCTTGTTATCTATCTGTGTGAAGCCAGGTCCTGTAGCCCTGATTTATTTCATTGGTCCAGAAATCGTGGATGCAGGTATGTTGCCTTGCCTTCAAAATAGTGCTCCAGAGGGGTCTTGGAAAAATTGAGGAAATATTGGGTATTTGGTGTCAGGAATCCTCCCAGAGTCTGGCTTGAGTGCCACTGCAGAGTTCCCAGAAGATATGGGTTTGGATCAGCCTTTTTTGATGGCTGGCCACATTCCATATTTAGGATCCTCCTGGATCTATGTTGAATCAGATTAGGTCCTCCTTGGGCCAATTCCTTGCATATTCAGCCATCCATAGGTTTTCCTAGGGTGTGTGAGGGTTGGAGACCCATTTCCACCATATAGTTTCTCCTATTATGTTATTTCTTTGCTCAGGATCTCACAACCCTAGTATGCCATGTGCTTTTGTTTTTCAGAACTCTTTCCAGTTGAATAGTGTCCATTTGTTTTTCTCTCTAGTTCCTCCCCAGAGGAAAGTACTTTGCAAGTTGCGCATAGATTTAAGGACCCATTTTGGAGAAGCTAGAATAGAGAAGAGATATATAGGGAGAGAATGAAGGATTGCTTTAATGAGAACCATGTGTCCAAATATGTTGAGGGAACGGTGGGTCCAGTTGGACAATTTGGTTTCCATTCTATCTAGCAGCGCTCGCTAGGAGGAGTGATTTTTGGCTGAGTCTGTGAGAGGGGCTCCAAGGTATTTGGAAGGTAGGGAGGCTATGGTGAAGCCCAAAATTCAAGAAATATTGTGCTGGGTGATAGGGGAAGTGTGGAAGAAAAATATTTGTGATTTTTCTGAGTTAATCTCTATGCCAGATGCTTCAGAGAAACAATCGAGCAGAGATTTGAGGGAGTGTGTTTCCTGGACCAAGGAGTGTCCCATTTTCATGTTTTCGTCCACAATTATTTGGTGGGAGATGGGGCAAAGGTTTTGGAGGAGAATACCTTGTAGGGTACGGGAGTAGACAAAGATTTTTATCAGGTAGCCAAGACCTTCTGCCATGATAATGAAAATGAAGGGCGAGAGAGGATCTTATTCCTCTAGAGGGATTGAAGGTAGCAGAAGGTATGCCATTGGCCAAAATGGATAGAAAGGGGGAGGATATCAATATCATTACCCATCAGACCCAAGTGTGGCTGAAGCCAAAGTCTATAAGGACTAGCTTGATATAATCCCAGCCGAGTTTGTCAAATGCCTTGGACAGATCAATTTTGAGAATCATACCAGGTTTTTTGGAGGTCTTTACGGAATGGATGACCTCTTGGATTAAAATGATGCCATCAAGGATTTGCATGCCCTCAACGTAACCCGTTTTCTCTGGAGAGATGAGCATGGGTAGAAGTCACTTCAATATTTTAGCTATAACTTTTGAAATGATTTTGTAAATAACATTGCAGAGTGTTATGGGTTTGTACTTACTTGGAGAAGAAAAAATGCCTTCCTTTGGGATGAGAGTGAGGAAGGTGGCATTGAGAGATGGTAGAAGCCAGTGTGTGGTGTGTGATTCCTATACTACAAGCCATTCCTCTTCTTTGATGGTTTTGAAAAATAATTTGAAGAAGTTGGTGGTGAATGTGCTTGGGCCTAGAGCTTCCCTTCCTTTAGTTGGAAGATTTCTTGTTCAACTTCTGCTAATGTGGTGGCTTTGAGAAACATCTTGTTATGTTCTTATATGACCATTTTAGGTATATGCTGAGTGACTCATCCTATGGTTGCATGTCGATGGGTGTTGGGTTATTGAAGGATATCCTTGAATGTGTAGTTCCTCCGCGATATCCTCTTGCTTTTCCATATGCTACCCATTATAAGTTTTGAAAACAATGATTCTGTTGTTCATCCTATGCTGAATCGTGGAGGGATGAAACATTTTTGTGTTTCTTTCTCCATATTTGAGCCAACATATCTGGTATTTTTGTTTCCATAGGATCTCTTCCTAGCTTCTTCTCTCTTATAGTTGGGTTGTTAGATATTTTTCCTTATTGCCTGAGTCTGCCAAACGACATTCTAAGATGATTGTTTATTGGAGTTGTTTTATTTGCTCTTCCAGCTCTCTTTGAGATCTTGATGAAGGTGGTCTTGTTCCACAACTTCAGTTTCCCTTTGAGCATCCTCAGTTTTATTTAGAACTGATACATTTTTGTACCTTGGGGTGGTGTAAGGGAGGACCACCAATCTATGACCAGGTCTTTCAACCCTGGATGTTTGAGCTAGTAGTGCTCGAAGCAGAAGGGTTTAGGTGTGGGCGTGCCCAGTCTGAGCCATTGGAGCTATATTAGCCAGTGGTCGGAGCTAGAGGCAAGTAAGATGGTGGCTACCAGATCTCCCCCTAGATGTATGAATTCTTCTGTGATGATAAAATGATCCAGTCAGGAGGCGATCTGTTGAGTGCCACCTCTTCTGTTATTCCAAGTGAAGGTGCTCTTGGATGTTTGTAGATCTGTTAGATGGTTGTCTTGGATGAAATTCTTGAACCCATTGCTTCCATATCCAAATGAGGCATTCCTCATTTTTTTTCCAGTAGATTGGTTATCATATTGAAGTGTCCTCAAAGCAGCCAGAGAGGTAGATTTCGCTGGTTGTTGAGATCAGTAATGTTGTCCAGAAGCTCTGTTTTTTTCTCGAGAATCTGGGGGAAGTAAACATTCGTGAGAAATTCATGGATGGAAGTTCGAATCAAGTGAAAATTGGCTTGAATGAAGTGTTTATTAGCATGAAAGTTCTCTAGGGTGATGATGTGGGGGTTCCAGATGATTTCCAGTCCTCCTGAAGCCCCATTGGTGTCCACCGCTAGTGTTTTGCAGCCTTTCCAAATCCTTTCTAAGATTGTATCCAAAGTAGAGCTAGAACATTTGGTTTCTTGCTTGTAGAGAATTGCAGGGTGTTCCTCAGTAATTATTTTTTTGATGATCATATGCTTTGTGGGGCTATTAAGCCTTCTGATATTCCATGAGAATACTTCCATTGGGAGAGGTTTGGGATAATGAAGTAGAATTGGGTTAACTTGGAGAATCTCCCAGATTCTACCATCTCTTTGCCCATTTCTACTGTTCTCTGTAGATTTTTTTTTCTGACTCGTTTGTAGGATTCTTTCAGAATAAATTTAGTGTTCAGGAGCGTACCTCCTTGAATGCCCATGGAGGTGATCTGTTGTGCTTGAGTGAGGATTTCCTCCAACTTTTAAATCTGGTGCGGGGGTATTGATATAAATTCTTTCTTGTTTCATGCATCTTCTAACCTTATGAGATCTAGGTACCCAAATTCGATACTCTCTGGTTATTCCTCCATGGCTTCTGGTATTGGGTTAAGTGTCATTCCTTTACCTTTCGTTGCAGAGTTTTCCCCGATATGCAGAGGGTATTGGGGGATAAGAAAGGCTTCCAATTGAATCTTAGTTTGTTGAGTCTTTGAAGTCTGGCATTGCTCTTATGAGGATCACCCTGTATCTTTGGGAGGTTTATTCTCATTTTCATTCAGCTGAGCTAGGGCTTAGAAATTGTTGCTTGTAGCTAGGGATTTTTTATTCTGGTTAGAGTTTGACCTCCTTTTGTGCCTTTTCCTTCCTGCTACTTTCATAAACCCTTTAGTGGCTTGATCATTTGATTCATTGTTCGTTGTCGCCTTTTGATTTAGGGGGAAATCTCTGAATAGATGCCCGTGTTGATGACACTTCCGGCATGTAAAGGGAACATGTTCATAATATATAGTTTTAATCCATTCATAATCGTCATGGAGCATAATTACCTCACTAGGGAGCGACTATGTAAGTTCATGTAGACGCAGATTCATGCGTATGCTGCATGTAGGTTGATCTTTGTTTCCTCCATTTTTTTGATGAATTCTCCTAGGGCTTTGCCTATTTCAAGAAGAGTTAGCTCATCCCAGTAGTCCCGTGGGAGGTTGTAGGGCCTGATCCATACTAGAGCCCATGAGATATCTTGCTTTTCTGGATTGAAGGGTTCTACCCAGTCGCGCAGGTATAGACCCGCTGAGTTGAAGAATTATGGCCCTCTGTCCATGATCTGATTTTTTTCTTCAATATACGTGAATATCACATTGAAGAAACTTTTGATGCGCAGATGAAGGTTTATGTGACCCTTAGGCTTACATTTGTAGGCGATCAATCCTAAGAGGCCTTTTTCTGTGGGCTAAAAACCCATGAACTTGCCTAACAGTGCATGGTCCTTCGTGTATTGGATTCTTTCATTGATTCGATGTGCAGGGAGCTTGATCTTGGGTCTTGTGGTAGCTTTGGGTATGCACATGGAAGAAGAGATGTTTTCTGCTTCTGTTTCTGTTGTGGAGGTCGGTTTCATTGTGGGAGTCACCCCAGTTATGTCATGAAGCGGGCTAGAGTTCTGCTGACAATCGATGTCATCTGCTGCCGCCACTCCTCTGCGTGGTAGGACTGAGGTGGGCAGAGATGCTATCCCCCCACTAGTTTCTATCATGCATGAGCCTATGGGCTCGTCAAGAGTATGGTCATGTCTTCCAGGGCAGGGAGGAAGGTCCACCAAGGGCAGCCTACGTAGAAACCTCCAAACCCTAGGTCATGGTAGTTTTTCTTGCTTCGTCTCTGTCGCGTGTCTCGTCTCTCTTGTAATAATGTGGTTATTGAAGAAAATTTGGAACATTAGCACAGATGTTTGACAAGAAAACTAAAAAATGAGATGGATGAATTCTTTCTTTTATCAAGAAGTTGCACAATATTTTATTAATTAGATTGAGGCATTAGATCGAGCAATGTATGGTGGAGAATTAGGTTGGTTAGAGGCAAGGATCCTAAAATTTCTTTGCAAACTGGTTCAAATTGATGCAAAGGGCAGAGGTTAACACATTTGTTTACTCAAAGGCTGGAAAAATGAAAATTTCAAGTTATAACATGTTTGGTAATAACTTGAATTGGATATGAGACCATCTGAATCATTTCTCAAGCCATATATGTACTTAGAATTATTTCCCAACATCAATGATGTATATTTCCAAATATCAATGATGTACGAGAATTTATCATAATAGAAGAGTGTTGGAAACTGAGCATAATATATTTTTCACAGCACCAGGAATGAGATCATCTCCACATGATGTGGAAGCTACAAAAAATCCTCATGTTTCATGTATCATTGACTGCATTAAATCCTCATGTTTCATGTATCAACGAACGTTCTCTTGCCTTTCCTGTAATGGGATAGGGAAAGGGCTCATATAAACCGAAAAATTCTAGATACAAATAACTTCTCTCCTTTACACTCAGAGATGATTATGCTAGCTCAGCTGAGGTCAATCACTTTATGTATGTTTTCTAATGTACCTTTGTGTGATAAGGTTCCTTCCTGAATGGTGTTTACTACTATTGACACAACAATGTAACAATGTTTAGATGCACACAAGGTCTAGTACACATTAATTGTGGATTTAAAGGGCCTTTAGCAGCAGTTTCTTGCTGAAAATAGAGTTTGGGTAGTTTGAAAAGTCTCAATATGTCGATGCCCAGACGAGAACCTTTTACTAAACACATTAGAGTAACACAATTCCACTTTAGTGAATAATTGATGCACACACATGACTAATATAAGGAAGTGGTGAATCTACAATATCTTGAATCTGGAAGATCTTCATGTGAGTGCTGGTGAAAATAATCTCATTCATGCTTACAATAAAAAAAGGTAGTTCTTTCATGTCCTCAGGATAGTTATTTTGAAGGGTCCAGACTACTACTAGCATTAATTCACGATTCAACAAAACCCACTTCATTAACCACCACTATTCCACGTAGGGAGAGAGCTCACATAAATTCCCATGATATCAATTCTCATGGAAAAAAAATTCAAGGTGTATGTTGTCGAGGGGACCATTTGAAGACAAGTTGTAGAAAATAATCTCTATGTTGTAGAGGGAATGCCCTCGATGATGCCCTCCTCCGTGTCTCTTTGAGTGACTCCTAGAGTTTGTTCATGAATATTCAGACCCATTCTTGTTCTTCCTCCCACTAATGTACATGTGACTGAGTGTGAGTTTACTGAAGTTGAGAACCATTTTTATACATCTTTGTACATAAGATCTAAGGAAAGCACTTCTCTGATCCATGGAAATCAAATATCATAATAGTTTTTATTTTATTTTTTGTTGTGATTTTGGTTTGAGTTGAAAATTCTATGGTATTTATCTCTATCTATAGGTCCAGTTTGATTAGTCTGTTGATGAAGGAAAAGGTATTCACAATTACGCTATCAATTATGGAATTTATTTTGAGGTTGTCACAGTGTTGTGATCATCCTTTTCTTTTCATGAGGTAAATTCTACTTTATAATGTCCTTTGCAAAACAATTTTTATTGATAAACATTATGTTGAGCCCCAAATCAAGAGTTTCTTTAATTGTCTTATGAGCAGTTATATGTTGTAATTTTTTCTGATTTCTACGTTATCAATAGCTGGCATGATACACAACAGTATTCTGATATGAATCAGCTGGTAAGGAATTTTCTTGTAGGAAGCCAATTGTGTGTTAATGGAGATTCTTTTTCTGTACCTTCAAAAGCTTACATTGAATAAGTGGTGAAAGAAATTCATAACAATGAAAGAGGAGAGTTTCCAATTTGTCTTGAATGATTTGACGATGTAGTAATGACTATTTGTGTACATCATATGTGTCATCAGTTCCTTCTAGCACACTGTTGTAGCTCTATAGGTGGTGGTTGTACTACTTGTGCTAATTCCAATTACTTTTCTTGTATGAATATTAATTTCCTTCTAGATTATTGTGTATTATTATCTTGTTGTTCAAGTCATGCTACAGGGTTGTCACAATGAGTTCAATCCACTGAGTTATTTTTTATTAAGTAAAAGATAGGGGTTGCATGATTATAGATTTAACAAAGATTATGCCATTGTGTTGAGCATTTTTTTTAAATCATTGTGTATATATGAAATTTCAAGGACTACCATAGCTCATATAATTTTTTAAAGGGTGCTAGCTCAATGGAAGAGCACCTGCCTTATATGCAAGAGGTTAATGGTTCGATTCCACTGTGCCCTAACATGAACTGGTTAATTAAATAGTTTTTGTATTGATTTTTTTCAATGCTAAGATATTTTTTCTGGATTCATTGTTTTATATTGTTTATAGAGAGACAATAACTAGAATTAAAGACATATTGTCTCTATAAAGACAATATGTGTTTAATCCCAACTATTGTCTCTGGAGAGAGAAAAATGAAATTGTCTCATAAGGGACCATAATGCTTGTGTTATATATTGTCTCTACAAAGAGAAAAATGAAATTGTCTCATAAGAGACAGTAATGATTCTGTTATATATTGTCTTTATAGAGACAATAATTTTGATTCACCCACTTAAAGGCAATATTTAAGACAATACACAATTTTTTTTTCATTTCAAGTTAAGAAATTTTATCCAAAAATTATCTCAAAGATTGTCTTAAAACCGCCTTGTGTTGGAGTGGAAAGGAATCTTTATATTTTTCAAAAAATCTTCTTATATTAAAAGCTTAAAAGAGATTCGAAAATGTCCTCAATAGTCTTCAAATTCTTCGTGTGCTTGTTAAGTGACGAAGATATATATATCACATGATTAAGTTTAACATAATAATAAATGTATTTAAAAATATATATTAAATAAAAAATATTATTAAAAATTGATTATTAATATAATATAAAAATTTAATAAAAAATTTAATTATTAAAATAATTTATAAATATTATAAACCGTTCGAATATACAATCATAAAATATACGAATGCCATCTGGAAAATATATCTTTAAATAATTACTAACAAACAAAATATCTTTAACTATATATAAATATGATAGTTGAGTCATTAAATAAAACTACACACAACTTTACTTCTTTCTAACCATACTTTCAGCCCTAGGCATACATATAGCTTAAATTATTAAATTAAATAATGCAAAATTCTACTTCACTATCATAATTTATAATTATAAAATATAAACTACACAAATTCCAATTAATTTAAAATTATATTCTCAAATGTCAATTAATAGAAAACATGTTCCCAACCATGAATATAAACAGAAAATTAAAAGCATCTAATTACACCACACTGCCTTATTTATCTACCATAATTTATAGTCATAAAATATATATTATACAAATTCCAACTAATCAAAAACATACTCGGAAATGCCAACAAATAATCTACCATAATTTATAATCATAAAATATATGTGATACAAATTCCAACTAATTAAAAACATATTCCAGAATTCCAACAAATAAAAAATCCATTTGTCTTTAGTGCGATTTTTTGAATGTTTTTTTTGGTGGATTTTTCCAGTCTAATTTCTCTACAATCTGGTAGAAATTCATTGAAAATAGAAGTTTAATGGGTAACCTTACACAATAAAAGTGCCCTAGGGTTTTTTGGGTGCTGAATCCATATATATAGTGAAAAAGCCAGTTTAAATATCAGAAATCAAGATTTCATCTCAAATTTTTTCGCTAGATTCCAGCACCGAAAACTCCAAAAAATCACACTAAAGACAACTCCATAAAAAACATGCTCCCAACTATAAATATAAACCTTAAGTTAAAAATATGGAATAACACAACTCTAGACTACTTTGGATAGGCTCAACATGATTTTGAGTAAAGCTAAAGGTATTGATAACAACACCCAATCCTACTTTGAATAGGAATGTGTTTAAAGTTGTTTTGTTGCCAGTATTTTAATTATAGGATATTATTTTGTAATATAAAAGGTGTTTTTTACAATATTTATAATTGTAAATAAAATTAAATAAAAAGCATAATCTTTATAATATTTAAAAATAAGTTTATAAGGACTTATTTTCTAGCGATGACGATGATGACGAAAATGACGAATTATAATTAAAAATAATTTTATCATAAATTTGATATATATTTAAAATAACATATATATATATATATATATATATATATATATATATATATATATATATATATATATATATATATATATATGATGCTATGAAAATTCTTACAATAATTTGTTAATATAATGATGTGAAGTAAATCTTTTCTTTTTATATTAATTGGGTGGACTATTAGAGGAGAAGGAAGTATTTGTTAATATAATGATATGAAGTAAATATTTGCATTTTGATTAATTTCGTGGAGTTTTTGAGGAGGAGAAATTTCTAATTAAACCATATTCATATTTATTAAGGGAATTTCCTCATAAATTAATTATCATAAAATAAAAAAAAATTATAATCTAATAAATCATTTTTTATTTAAATTTTTATAATAATATTCATTTTTTAAATAAAAAATAATATTATTAAATTTTTAAATAAAGAGAGTGATAGTGAGCTCAAAAACATTACATCCTAACCAACTTATTTTTTATTTATATTTTCGTAACAATACTCAAGTTTTATCCCCAAGCTTTATCCTAACAAAATTATCTTTGATTTGTATTTTCATAACAATATCCATACTTGGTCATCATTAATATGGCAAATTCCTCATAGTTAATTTTTCCATCTCCATCCACATCAGCCTCCCGAATCATCTTATCAACTTCCTCATCAGTGCGTTTTTCCTAAAGTTGTCATGACATGAGGTAGCTCGATAGGAGATATGAAACCATTATGGTCCTTGTCGAAAACCTGGAATGCTTCGTTAAGCTCTTCTTCAGAATTAGTGTCCTTCACTTTCTATGCCATGAGATTTAGGAACTCAACAAACTCAATGATACCATCACCATCTGCGTCAACCTCATTTATCATATCTTGCAGCTCTGCTTTAGTTGGGTTTTGACCCAAAGAAAATATTATTGTCCCAAGCTCCTTTGTTGTGATAAATCCATCTCCATCCTTGTCAAACAAGTTGAAAGCCTCCCTAAACTCAGAGATCTGTTCCTTTGTAAGCTTTTCCATCATTTTCACGTAATGCAAGTAGATAAAGCACCAGAGAAACTAGGATGGTACTCTGACTAGGTTGCCCCAAGTCAAGATTGATCTTACTTTCTCATGCTCGACCTTATTACTTCTCAAAATAGAAAAAGGGATGACTTTTATCGATCTGTACCTTCCTTGATCCTTTGTCAAATTAAGTGAATAGATCTTTGTCTTCTATTGCTAGCAACAGTCTTTGATTTTTATTAGAAAAAATCCTTATAATTTCTGAGAGGTTGAATTGTTGCAGAGAGAAATTTATATTGAACTTTAGATACTTGGAGGGCATGGGAAATTTTCTTGATCATGCTAGTGATTTACTCAATGTGGGTTTTTCCATTTGAGTTTGGGTTTATCGAGGATCAGAAAGGAGGGTTTCACCATTTGAGTTTTGGTTTATTGAGGAGTAGAAATAATGCTTGTTTTTTGTAGACCTAATTGTAGGCCTTTCATTAGCATTTGACATTATTATGACCTTCTTCGTACCTTAACTTATGGAAGACCATAAATTCTAGTAGACATATGCTAGAACCTTGCTAAAAGGATAGTTGATTTTGCAGTTTTCAATCCTATGAAGAAAATTGGGAGTGCCTCCTTTCATATATAAAGTTTGAAGCATGTAATTAATAGAATTACGCTCATTAGAAAACATTATCTTATCATCTTCCTTGAATAACAACAATAATATTTGTATATGGTTCCTATTTTATGTCTTCTCAATAGTGCCCTTTGAGGTAGCTAGACAAATGGTTAGAGGAAGATTGTTCTTATAATTCTCTTATTATGTTGCGCCTCTAGTATTTAAGGAGAGGAAATTATCTGTTCGTAAGACTAGAGAAGGACAATTGATTCAACTATTTATGTACACATTGTGAAAATATAACTTGTGTAAGTTGACAACAAGAATCCTATTTTGATCATTTCAGTTTCGCGACCTTTCTGTGGAGGGGTACACTTCTTTGAGTGGGGTATGAGAAAAATTTACTATTATATTATTTTTTCCACCAACACATTGCAACAACATATGAAGTTTGAATATTGTGTCAAACTCCTGCTAGAATATGGAATTAGCAAGGGTATATTCTATCATCCAATGTACTTATTTATTTTCCAATCAAATAGTGTATTATAAATATAAACACTATTTTTGAATTTTTTTTGTACCAATCCACTAGCATAGACTACAAAATGGACAAATAATTTGGCTTTGGTGACCTCTTTTGTTGTTATTTCTATTCTATTTTTTTCTTACTAGCATCCTAGTTGAGGCTCTTCCTTGTATTTTCATGATTTCTCTACATGTTCTTCAATCCCTAGTACACCCATGGGCCATTATAGGTTGTCTCAGTTGATCATATTCCATTTTTCTCATTGACACTTGTCCCTTCCTAGTAGTTGCGACTAATAAACTTGGAGATGCATACTTGGATGTTATCCCTGGCATCATTTGTGTCTTTGCATTGGCATGAACCACCTTCTCCAAATTCTTCTTATATTTGCAATGGGAGAAATTAATTCTACTCCTAGGCATCGGAAACCTAGTTGTTGTTTTTATGATGGTGTCTTCTGGAGGACTTGCAATTTGGTGACGAAGCTCTCCAAGTTGCTATGGCCATCAGCCTGTCATTGCTCCCTCATTAGATTGCCTCAAAACTTCCATTGATTTTTTCTGAAGGGCACTCCTTCTTCCATAATAAGTTCTAGAGTGAGAGTGGGTTGCTCCTCTTTTTATTGTTGTTTGTCCAAAATCTAATAATTGTTTGTGATATTGGCAAAATATTGTGAATGCTTAAACCTCATTTGAAGTATCTGCGGAGACTTTGATCCTTCTTACATTGGATGCCTTTTTGGGACATAAATGAATGGTGCTCTACCTCTATAACGAAATTTTTTATTTTACAACAGGCAACAACATCTTCATCTGTTACGTAGTTTCATTTTTATTGAATCCAAATTCATTCTCATGTTTAACCTCTATTTGGAATTAGTGATTTCCAAGTTTTATTCACCTTTATCACTAAAAGGTTCTTATTTTTTTAAAGTTATATTCCACCCAACTTTTGCAACATTGGTGGCAACCAAGGATTATGAAAGTCCATTTTGAAGGAGTGAATTTTAGGACAACTTAAGGAATTTTTTTTTTAGCAGATACTATTGTATTATATCCAAAAGAAAATTGTCATGTGGAAAATATAAAAGGAAATGCATATGATTTCTTAATTTCAAACTAAAATTATATGAATTACATAGTGAATGATTAATGTTGCACAAAAAATCCATAAAACTTTAGAAAGTGCTTGCATTCTATTAAGTGCTTCTGAAGATTTATGTAACACAACAATCTTGCAGCATGGAGACTACATATTCTACAGTGGACCAGGTAATTATTACCTAGTGTAGGATGTACGTGTTATTTTGGACGATGATTCCAGATCAAATATTTTCTAAAGAGATGTAATTCGTAATTGCAATTGAAATTGAATTAGGGTAAAAAAAATGTTGATTTTACATATTGACAGATAATTGTTGAAGTTTTGATCCTCATTACATTGATTGAATAATGAAAATTAGCAAATGTGTGCCATCTTGTTTAAATTCACATTTTTTTGTCATCTTCTTGTAAGGTATGGTGTTGATTTGCTTGTAAGGTCATATTAATTATATTTGTTGTCTGTGAACAATCACATTGGAAATTTCGTTGCGAAAGATCATATTGTGCATAACTTTATGAGAATTTTGAAACAGAATCGAAGGTATTACCCATTCTCTTATGTTTTAATACTTTTGGGAGGGGTATTACTGAAAATTGCAAAACATCGTTCTATAATCTCCTCGATCCCATTGAAAAATGTTTGAAAATTAAATCATCACATTCCGTGTGACAAGGAGAAATATCAAGATGTATCAAATCACTAAGTAGATGCGGGATTGCTATTTCATTTTATTGGTTTTAATTCTTGTAGGTTGAAATTTCAAGTTCAATGCTTCATTGTCCAAAGTGTGATAAATGTGACTCCATCGTTATACTTCATGATAAATGCTCCTCATTGTTATAATTTATTTCTGTGGACAGTGTCATCATTATTACATAGCTCATTCCCTCCCAAATGCACCCATATAAGTGTGGATAGCCCATTTCTTCCCACATGGTATCTTATCTCTTGCATAAATGGGTGTGAAGATAATTAAAACATTTTTCGAAAGTCTTTCTTTAATGGGTTTAATTTGTAAAATGTGAATTCCCAACCGGGACCAAAATACAGGGTTTTGATCAGTTCAAGTTCCCAAGTTACAATAGTTGTGGAGCTCACCATTTGAAATTTGTGGACCTTTTTCCAATGATATTTTGTTTAATCCCATTATGTTCTGTTGTATTTCTTCTTATTCAAATAAGATTGTTGGCTCTTCCAACGATTAATATACTTGAAAATCATATCAATATAATCAATACAGGTTAAAATGCTACTTGGAAAAAAATGAGAAAACAGACAACCCTAACACATTTAACACCCAATAAATACCTAATAACACAAAGAACAACAATGTTTCTTACATTACATGGCTCCTGGTAAATATAGAAGTAAATGCATATGATTTCTTAATTTCAAACTAAAATTATAAAATTATATGAATTACATAGTGAATGATTAATTTTAATTTTAATTTAAATTATATGAATTGTATAGCGAATAATCGATTTACTCCTTAAGGCTGGTAGTCCATTTCATATACCTTTTTAAATTGTATATTTGCTCTCATTCAACAGTTTTTTTTTTTATCTGATTCTAGCACATGTAGGGATCAAAATAAGGAAATTGTTAATCAGTGGATCTAATGGATGGGTGGCCATATTCACATTCCAATTTAATTGGACATTGGCTAAAGTCATTTCTCAAAAATATTTGGATATGGAAAGACATGGATTGATGATCATAATTATGTTCATGTTATAAAACATCTTGGAATGATAATGGGGAATTTTCCTTTTAGAGATAAGAATATATTACAAATCAAGTAAATTCAAATTGTGATGGTTTTGTTTTGGATTAGTTGGTATTAACATCATCTACTTGGAACCTTAATATGCTGAAAACTAATTATGTGTTAGATTGGAGGTTTATGTATCTTAGATTTTCAGATGCACAGCTCGGAATATCCACAGTGTTCATTTTTATTCTACATTTCGAGTCTAAATCAAGACTCATCTTAAGGACAACCTGCTAAGAAGAGAAAATATCAAGGTGAATAAATAGTGGAAAGAAAGAGATGAATAATTATGTGTTACTGTACCTCACTATGGTCCTGTTAATTTTTTGGAATCATTCTATTGATTGATTACTAAAATATAGTTGAATTAATTGACAATATTAGTTTTGGCATACAATTTACTGAATTATGGGTGATTGGAATATGATTGATTTTAGTTCATTTCATCTTGAATTTCAGTTATTTTCTACAGATAAATATTATGCAACATGGTTTCCATTTCATTCGAACATGTTGACACGTGGCTTTGAATTTTTGTAGGGCTTGCCCTATAAACACTTGTTGGGGTTAAAACATTGGCATAATATAACATTGAACATAAGGTAATGCTTTTCTTTGTTTTATTATTGGTGATTTAAATTTTTAGGATTTAAATACATTGTACAAATTGAAATAAATAATGTTCCATCAAAATTTAGAATATTATTTTTAGGTTAGTGTATGTACCTCTAATTCTTGGTTAAATTAAAAGTTGTATAACTATAACATATGACCCCAATGTGTGTTGCAACTCCAAAAATTTATACATGAAATGTGAATTCATTTGAATATTTCATCCACCATAGGGGACCCGACACCAAGAAGAATGTTGTCAACCTCATATGCCATGCTCGTGTACCCTATGTGTTGCGAGTCTTCCTAGACAATGAGGAATTGCATACTAGAGATGCTCTTTGGCCTGTAATCATAGGAGCCATTAGCAATGCCTTTGTTCACATTTCTATTTTTCTCCACATTATGCTGAATCGTGTTGGTGGCTAAATGATTTGTTTTGGATATTGATATCATCTCATGAGCATAAGACTATACCCATATTTTGTGACATTGAGCCTTGGAAATGCCTTCACATGCACAATGGGGGTGGTAGCCCAATTTTTTCCATGTCTTCCTTATTTAGACTTCAACTTCTAATGGAATAATTTGGGGGGAATTGGGGATGGTCACCCCAAAGCTACTGCCAAGGCCTTTCTAAAATAAACTCCAATTGCTTATAGAAAGTTATTGGTTTCTTCAAGTATTTTATTCCCAATATCACCACCTCCTCCGTTGTTTCCACCATCGGAGCATGCAATCATGCTCGCCATTTACTTCATGGAAACTATATATATATATATATAGTTTATGATCATCCCATGAATAGATAGCTTGCTTTGCTAATTTTTGCAATTTGACAATAAGCTACCCGAGGGAAGCTTTTAATAATATCGGGCTTCCGCCAGCCCATGGTGACTTTGTGTTACTTTTCATAAACTATTGGACTCTAATATATAATAGTTGCTCAATCTTATGGTTACTTTTCAAAAAAAATGGTGTAATTTAATGCATTACATGTTTGTAACTTTGTGAATGGTTTATTTTTATTTCTTATCAGTATGAAATATTTGGAGGGGTCTTTTTTTAACGGAGGTTTTCTCATTGATAGTTAGGTATGATTTGTGTTCATTCCATTTGAAAAAATGATTGGGGAAACATATATGTTACTTTATAGGGGCTTATATATGTAGGTGGTTAGTATTTTATTTTATATATTTTCAACATAGGTGGTAGGTATTATCTTTATATATTTTCAACTTTTAATATTTTGTTATATGTTTAATAATAATTTAAGATTGGGAGAGAAAGTTGAGTAGTTGGTAAATAATGTTTGGTGAAATATTAAATGTATGTTTTTTTTCACTTAAGAAATATTTTTCTAGGATGGACATATCTCATTTTATCTATGATAAATCCAATATCTATATATATATATATATATATATATATATATATATATATATATATATTTATTTATTTATGATCAATCATGTCTCTAATCTTAAGAAGGTTTAAAATAAACAAACTCTTTTTATTTCAAAATATTTATTGCATTATCATTTTTTTTAATTTTCAAATTTTACAAAATTATTGTAATGAGCTATTATTATCGGTCTTTATGGTAAGTGAAACCTTTCCCACCAGTGATCTTAGAATGCTTCTATGAACACCTCTCAAGCATATAAATAAATTTTGTAATTGTCAAGTCAGAAGAGAAATTAACTATTTATGATCAACTTAAAACATCTAATCCAATTTTTTATATGGCTAAATGATGGCATGGTGCAACTCTGAAGATCATTGTAACTTTGACATCCTTAATATCTTACTTGTAATAATGTGGATTTTTTTTTTTTTGGTAAGTTAGGCTAAACTATAATAATTCAAAGTAAAACATTACATAGGTAATAGGCTGATTTGGTAAGCTTCGCTTAGCCAATCCCAACCTTCATTGCTTTCAAAGTTGCACAAGTATGGGCCTGCCTCCTTGGAGGAAACCAACCCTATAATAACATCAAACAGAAAATAAAAAATGTGGCGTGACACTTGTACAAGTAAAGGTTTTGTAATATGAGCTGAAATAATATAAAACTAAAAAAAACTTAGCAACCATGCAGTCATGGTGTTCCTGCATCGTCCTCATTGTCTGGGTCCTCCTCCTCGATACGAAAGCCATACTCCTACATTATGGCCTCCTCCTCGGCAGAAGGTCGGCGCAAAAGCTGAGAAGTAGGTGCGCAAAGAATGGTAGCGACCGGGTACTCATCTTCCGATACTCACGTCCATATGCCCTCTGAGTCCATAATCCATACATCTGTGTCTTCCCACACATCCTCCTGAACTGGAAGAGGCTCATTTTTATGGGGCGTGGGTTGTTCTTAGTACGCAATGGTGGATTTCTTAGGTCCACTTATACCTCTTTTCATTTCCTGAGCAGGGGCCTCCTCGTCCTGGTCACGCACAGGGCATTTTGGGGCATCCTTGGGAGAGGAGCCCTCAAAGGATTCCAAACGATTATCAGGCCCTCGCTGGTAGCATCCAGGGAACGCACCTCTTTAGCCATCCCTAATTTTCCTTTGGCGTAGATGTGGAGCTATGTGAGAGTAAAGCAAAAAACGGGTAGGGGGCTCAGAGGAATTGGAAATTTTCTCTCTAGGGGGATGGTTAATACATGAGCAGAGTCGGTAAGTGCGCAATTGAGTGCTTATGGGCAAGGTGTGGGGAGTGCACAACATGGGTAGCTTGTTGTTGGGAGCACACTGTCGGGAAAAAATATTTAAGCGGGGGGAGCCAAGGGTAGGTGCGCAGTTAAGAAGGTGCGCAACCGAGAAGGTTCCCTATGAATAGGCACTGGGGGGGAGGCTGCGCAACTGGTGGAGCGCGTAAGAGGGATGTGACTGAAGCAGAATGGCTAAGGGGATGAGGAGGGAGTTGCAGACCAGAAGGAACAAACTGTAAATGATACAATGTGGAGGGGCATTCCATTTTGTAGACTTGTAGCACAAGCGCAGATTTTGTGCATGATTGTGACATGCTCGTAGGTGCATTCTATGACAATTCTCACGTAGCAGAAAGTACTTCGAGTTATGGCAGTGAATCATGTTCATTTGGGAGCTCACTCAAATGATTGAAAAGGAGAGGTTCCAAACTAGGTGGTTGCTTGCATTGCATATCTTGGTCATCCTATGCCTCCAAAACCTCATGTGAATTATTGCAGAGAGGTAGATCCACTTCAGGTGAAGGCATGTGTTGCAAATCTTCGTCAGTTCGCATGTGGGAGGGAACGTTTTCATGCATGTGCGTCATGTAACCCGCATACAAGGAGGGATGATCCTTTTGGATAAGATTTTGGAATTCCATGCGCAGGGAGTCATCCTCAATCTGTGAGAGGTGATAGTAGTGCAGCATGTTTCAGCTTTCCACACCCTTGTTGGCTAGGAGATCTACAACAATGTTCACTTTTTTGTGCACATGGTGACAAGTTATTGCCCTGTGATTTTGTAGCAACTATTCTAGGAGTTTGAGCCTATTAGAAAGCCTTCAGCTGGTGGATACCTTTGAGGAGGGGGAGTCCTGAAGAATTCAAGTGGCAGCCTAAGTGATTATTTGGGAGTCCTCCTCCATTTCCAGTGGAAAAAAATTGAACTCAATAGCACTGGAGATGCCCTGGTTGAGCCCCTCTAACTCCACGGAGTTGTTGCAGTCCCATCGTATGTTTCCGTAGAATACCAAAAGAGTTTTAGCATGGAGTCTCTGAAGATACCTATGAATCCAACATTCCTGGGGTTGCCTTTGGAGGCTCCATCGAAGTTGCATTTGAAGAAACCAGTGAGTGGGGGATTCCATTGTTCAAGTGTGATGGTTCTTCCATCGTTCACTGGGGAGTTTTCCAGAGGGGTGTTGATGCTCATATGCCAGTTGTTACAAATATTGCACTCAACAGTAGTTTTTGGGAGGTCTTCCTTCCCCCAAGGATTCATGGCAAGGGTTTTTGTGAGATTGCTTTGTAGCATTTCCCATATTTGCTCTCGATTTGAGGTCTTGTCTTTAAATATTCATTTGTTTCTTTCTTTCCATATATTCCAGATAAGGAGGCCTAGAATCAGCTGCTACAGACAATTCAGAAGGTCATTGGAGTAAGATATATCCATCCATTTGTTGATGGTGTTGATGATGTTACCCCTTTCTCAGTTGGAACGTCTGCATAGATTCAATCCTATCCCATAATGCTTTGGATACGGGGTAGAGGTCCAACAAGTGATCGATGGTTTCTTGGTCATTCTAGTAGAGAGGGCATCTTGAGGGTCCCACAAATCCTCATTTCAATAGATTATCCCATGTGATGATGCGTTTTTTGCTAAGCAACCATTGAAAGGTAGATACTTTGGGCTAGAGCTTCGAAGACCATATATTCTTCCATATCTGATTAGTACGATCTGGGTTCTGCTATTGAAGGAGATTGTAGGCTTCCTTGGTGGAGTAGTTGCCACTTGGAGTGTGGCCCTAATGAAGAATGTCAGATCCCTGTTGGGCTTTGATTCTTCTTTTAGTTATTAGTTCCTCCCAAATGTATATGTGATTTTCATTGTTTCAGTCATCTTGCTATCTATCTGTGTGAAGCCAGGTCCTGTAGCCCTGATTTATTTCATTGGTTGATAAATCTTGGATGCATTTATGTTGCCTTTCTTGCAAAATAGTGCTCTAGAGGGGTCTCGGAAAAATTGAGGAAAGACTGGACATTTTCTGTCAGGAATCCTCCCAAGTTCTGGCTTGAGTGCCACTACACAGGTCCCGGAAGCTATGGGTTTGGATCAACATTTTTTAATGGCTGGATGCATTCCATATTTGGGATCCTCTTGGATCTATGTTGAATCAGATTAGGTCCTCCTTGGGCCAATTCCTTTCATATTTGGTCATCCATAGGTTTTCCCAGGGTGTGTGAGGGTAGGATACCCATTTCCACCATATGCTTGCCCCCATTGTGCTATTATTGTGCTCAGGATCTCACAGCCCTAGTCTGCCATGCGCTTTTGGTTTGCAGACCTTTTTCTAGTTGACTAGTTTCCATTTGTTTTTCTCTCTAGTTCCTCCCTAAAGGAAATTCCTTTGAAAGTTGCACATATATTTAAGGACCCATTTTGGAGAATCTAGAACATAGAAGAGATATATGGGGAGATAACGAAGGACCGCTTTTATGAGATCCATGCGTTCATCTATGTTGAGGGAACGGTGGGTCCAATTGGATAATTTGGTTTCCATTCTGTGCAGAAGTGCTCACTAGGAGGTGTGATTTATGGCTGAGTCTGTGAGAGGGGCTCCAAGGTATTTGGAAGGTAGGGAGGCTATGGTGAAGCCCAAAATGCAGGAAATATTGTGCTGGGTGATAGGGGGAGTGTGGAAGAAGAAGATTTGTGATTTTTCTGAGTTAACTTATGTGCAAAATGCTTCAAAGAAATGGTAGAGAAGAGATTTGAGAGATATTTCTTCCTAGACCGAGGAGTGTCAGATAATCATGTTGTAGTACAAAAATTTTTGATGGGATATGGGGGGGAGGTTGTGGAGGAGAATTCCTTGTAGGGTACGGGAGTGGACATAGCTTTTTATTAGGCAGCCAAGGCCTTCTTCCATGATAATGAAAATGAAGGGCGGGAGAGGATCTCCTTGTCTTATTCCTCTGTAGGGATTGAAGGTAGCAAAAGGCATGTCATTGAACAAAATGGATAGAAAGGGGGAGGATATCAGGATAATTACCCATCAGACCCAAGTGTGGTAGAAGCCAAAGGCTATATGGACTAGCTTGATATAATCCCAGCTGATTTTGTCAAATGCCTTGGACAGATCAATTTTGAGAAGCATACCGGGTTTTTTGGAGGTCTTTAGGGAATGGATGACCTCTTGGGTTAAAATGATGCCATCAAGGATTTGCATGCCCTCAATGTAACCCATTTTCTCCGAAGAGATGATCATGGGTAGAATTCAATTCAGTTTGTTATCTATAACTTTGGAAATTATTTTGTAAATAACATTGCAGAGTGCCATGGGTTTGTACTCACTTGGAGAAGCAACATTGTCTTCCTTTTGGAGCCAGTAGAAGCTATTGTGTGGTGTGTGAATCCTCTCTACATGCCATACCTCTTATTTAATGGTTTCCCAAAAGAATTGGAAGAAGTTTGTGGTGAATCCATCTGGGCCTGGAACTTTCCTTTCCTTTAGTTGGAAGACTACTTGTTCCACTTCTGCTAAAGTGGTCGCTTTGAGCAACATCCTGTTATATTCTTTTGTGACCAGTTTAGGTATATGCTGAGTGATTCTTCCTATGGCTGCATGTTGATGGGTGTTGGGTTCTTGGAGGATATCCTTAAAGTAATTGTTTAGTTCCTCCACGATATCCTCTTGCTTTTCCATACGCTTCCCATTTTGATTTTTAAGAACCGTGATTCTGTTGTTCATCCTATGATGAATGGTCGAGCAATGAAAAAATTTTGTGTTTCTTTCTCCATATTTGAGCCAGCATATCTGAGATTTTTTTTTTCATAGGATCTCTTCCTGCCTTCTTCTCTCTTCTAGCTGGGTTGTTAGTGATTTTTCCTTGTTGTGTGAGTCTGCCAAATGACCTTCTAAGATGATTTTTTATTAGAGTTGTTTCATTTTCTCTTCCAGTTCTCTTTGATCTTTAAAGATGTTGCTGAAGGTGGTATTCTTCCACACCTTCAGTTTCCCTTTCAGCATCCTCAGTTTCATCTAGAACTGATACATTTTTGTACCTTGGGGTGGTGTAAGGGAGGATCACCAATCTGTGACTAGGTCTTTGAACCCTGTATGTTTGAGCCAGCAGTGTTCGAAGCAGAAGGGTTTAGGTGTGGGTGTGCCCGGTCTAAGCCATTGGTGTTGTATCAGCCAATGGTCGGAGCTAGAGGCCAGTAAGATGGTGACTACCAAATCTCCCCCTAGATGTATGAACTTTTCCATTATGAGAAAATGATTCAGTCAGGAGGAAATCTATTGAGTGCCACCTCTTATGTTATTCCAAGTGAAGATGCTCTTGGATGTTTGTATATCTATGAGATGGTTATCTTGGATGAAATTATTGAACCCATTGCTGTCCATATCCAGATAAGGCCTTCCTTATTTTTTCTCCTGTAGATTGGTTATCATATTGAAGTGTCCTCAAAGAAGAGAGAGGGGTAGATTTTGCTGGCTGTTGAGATCAGTAATGTTGTCCAGAAGCTAATTTTTTTGCTACAGAGTCTGTGGGAAGTAGACATTCATGAGAAATCCATGGATAGAATTTTCAATCAAGTGAAAATTGTCTTGAATGAAGTGTCTATTAGCATGAAAGTTCTCTAGGGTGATGATGTGGGGGTTCCAGATGATTTCCAGTGCTCCTGAAGCCCCATTGGCATCCACCGCTAGTGTTTTGCAACCTTTCCAAATCATTTTGAAGATTGTATCCAGAGTAGAGCTGGAACATTTGGTTTCTTGCATGTAGAGAATTGCAGGGTGTTCCTTAGTAATTCTTTTCTTGATGATGCTACACTTTGTGGGGCTATTGAGCCCTTTGATATTCCATGAGATGACCTTCATTAGGAGGGGTTGGGGATAATGGAGTAGAATCAGGTTAACTTGGGGAATCTCCTAGATTCTACCATCTCTTTGCCCATTTCTACTGTTCTCTGTAGATTTTTTTTTTCCTTGTTTGCGAGATTATTTTAGAATAAATTTAGCGTTCAAGAGCGTACCTCCTTGAATGCCCAGGGAGGGGATATGTTGTGCTCGAGTGAGGATTTCCTCAAACTTCTGGATCTGGTGCGGGGATATTGATAGAAATTATTTCTTGTTTCATGCTTCTTATAACCCTATGAGATCCAGGTACCCAAAGTCGATACTCTCTGGTTAATCCTCCATGGCTTCTAGTATTGGGTTCAGTGCCGTTACTTTACCTTTCATTGTAGAGTTTTCCCTGGCATGCAGAGGGGATTGGGGGATCAAAAAGGCTTCCGGTTGAATCTTGGTTTGTTGAGTCTTTGAATTCTGGGGTTTCTCTTGCGAGGATCTCCCTGTATCTTTGCTAGGTTCATTATCATTTTCATTCAGCTCAGTTAGGGCTTATAAGATGTTGCTTGTAGATGGGGATTTTTTTATTCTAGTTAGAGTTTGACCTCCTGTTGTGACTTTTCCTTCCTGCTACTTTCGTAAAACTATCTTGATCATTTTATTCATTGTTCGTTGTCGCTTTTGATTTAGGGGGGGAATCTTTGAATAGATTCCCGTCTTGATGACACTTCCGGCATGTAAAGGGAGCATGTTCATAATCTATAGTTTGAAGCCATTCATAATCGTCGTGCAACATAATTACCTCAACAACAAGCAACTTTGTGATGTTCATGTAGACATAGATTTGTGCGTATGCTGCATGTCGTTTGATCTTTGTTTCCTCCGCCGTTTTGATGAATTCTCCCAGGGCATTGTATATGTCTCGAAGAGTTAGCTCATCAGAGTAGTCCTAGGGAAGGGCGTAGATCCTGATCCGTACTAGAGCACACAAGAGATCTTGCTTATCTGGATTGAAGCGTTCTATCTAGTCGCGCAAGTATAGACCCGCTGAGTTGAAGAAGTATGGCCCTCCATCCATGATCCAATTTTTGTCTTCAATACAGGAAAAAATCACATTGAAGAAACCTTTTGCGCACAGTTGAAGGTCGATGTGACACTTAGGCTTCCATTTGTAGGTGATGAATCCTAAGAGATCTTTTTCTGTGGGCCAAAAACCCATGAACTCGCCTATCGGCGCATGGTCCTTTATGTATTGGATTCTTTCATTGATTCGATGCACAGGGAGCTCGATATTGGGTGTTGTGGTAACTTTGGGCATGCATGTGGAAGAAGTGATGTTTCCTTCTTTTGCTTCTGTTGCGGAGGTTGGTTTCATTGTGGTAGTTTCCCCGGTTGTGTCATGAAGCGGGCTAGATCTTTTATGACAATTGATGTCAACCCCTGCCGCCGCTCTTATGGGCGGCAAGCCTGAGGTGGGGGTAGATTCTATCCCCCTGCTGGTTTTTTTCATGGGTGAGCCTAAACTAATTAAAAACATATTTCGTAATACAAAAAATAAAAAATCCAATTGTCTTTAGTGTGATTTTTTGAAAGGTTTTCTAGTGAATTTTTCGAGTTTGATTTCTCTACAATCCGGAAACATAAGTTTGATGGGTAACCTTGCACAATCAAAATACCCTAGGGTTTTTTTGGGTGCTAAATCCATATATATAATAAAAAAATCCAATTTAAGTAATAGAAATCAAGATCTAACCTCAAATTTTTCCGCCAGATTCCAACATCGAAAACTCCAAAAAATCGCACTAAAAACAACTCCATAAAAAACATGCTCCCAACCATAAATATAAACATTAAGTTAAAAATATGGAAAACCACCACTCTACATTACTTTGGATAGGCTCAACATGATTTTGGGTAAAGCTAAAGGTATTGATAACAACACCCAATCCTACTTTGAATAGGAATGTGTTTAAAGTTGTTTTGTTGCCAATATTTTAATTATAGGATATTATTTTGTAATATAATTTTTTTTTTTACAATATTTGTATTTATAAATAAAATTATATAGATTTTGAAAAAATAAAAAGTGTAATCATTATAATATTTAAAAATAACTTTATAAAGATTTATTTTCTGGCGACAACGGTGACGGTGGTAGTGGCAGTGACGATGATGACGACAATGACGACAAATTATAATTAAAAATAATTTTATCATTTTTAGCATTTTTAGAGTTAATATATATGTCAAAATAGAAATAGTATAAAAATATATATAAAGTTATATTTTATTAATATAATGATGTTAAGTAAATTCTTACAATAATTTGTTAATGTAATGATATGAAGTAAATCTTTGTTTTTTATATCAATTAGATGGACTCTTAGAGAAATAAATATTTGTTAATATAATGATATGAAGTAAATCTTTGCTTTTTCACTAATTTGATGGGATGTTAGAGGAGAAGCGATTTCTAATTAAACCATATTCATGTTTATTAAGAAAAATTCCTCATAAATTAATTATCATAAAACAAAAAAAAATTATAATCTAATAAATCAAATTTTTATTTAAATTTTTATAATAATATTAAATTTTTAAATAAAAAAGAATAATATTAAAATTTTAAATAAAAAAAATGATGGTGAGCTCAATAACATTACATCCTAATCAACTTATTTTTTATTTCTATTTTCATAACAATACCGAAGTTTTATCCTAACAAAATTATCTTTTATTTGTATTTTCATAACAATACCTTATCCTAACAAAATTATTTATCCTAACCATTTATCCTAAAAAAATGATCTTTTATTTGTATTTTCAGAACAATACCCAAGTTTTTAAATATTATTGCCTTTTATCTCATTTGAAACTTGTATACTAGTAATGGATTAAGATAGTATTTTTAATTTAAATTTTTATTTATTAGCGTTCGCTTAAAGTAATATTTGTTTTGAAATTTTAAGATTTTGAAAATAAAATGGTAATTAAAATAATTATGAAAAAAAATCTATAATATAAAAATTTTAATGAATTAAAAATCTAATGGATTAAAATTCAATAAAATTAATTAAAGTTTAAATAATTTTTAAAAATTAATACATTTAAATTTAAAATAAAATATAATCATTTCAATTGTTTTAAAAAATTTAATTAAATTATTATGGTATTTGTTTTATTTTGTCAAAATTGATATTATATTGAAATTAAATTAAATTTTAAATAATAAAAATATTAAAATAAGAGTAATATTTTTATGTTGATGTCTATTTGTTTTGGATTGATGGTGATTGAGTGGTTTGTTAAATATTTTTTGATGTGAAGTCACTCGTTCAATCCCTTATAAGAGTGATATATTAGACATGATTGAAGATATAGTCCCACCAAACTTACCAAAAAAAAAACATATTGATGTTGATTATTTGTTTAGTATTTTACTCTTCTATAAATTTAAATTTAAAATAATTTTTACTATTTAGCTTTATAAATAAAAAAATTATTCATTATTTAAAACTAATAAATAAAATTTATTTTTTTAAAATTAATGAATATTTATTATTAAAACTAGTTTAATTTTACACTTAATTGATTTTTTAATTATAATAATGATTTTTATTATATTTTTATAATAAAATAAACATTAATCTTATTTAAATATAATAAAAATAAATATTAATCTCAATTTTAAATAAGCTTAAATAAGCATTATGAAAGAAAAAAAAACTTATGGAATGTCTGAATTAATATACTAATCAAAAATATATCTCATGTATCTATTTTCTTACCTTTACATTCATCATCATTTTCAACACTCACTTTCAACTTCATCATTTTCAGATTTTTAGGTTTAAACCTTATTAAAAGTCACTTTCAGCTTCCTTATGTTTAGGGGTGGTTAAAAATCACTCCATATTTTAAGTTACTAAACATTGTATTAACATTTTAGTTGTCCAACAAAGCTCTTTTCCATCCAAGTGATCATGATTTCAAAGTCACTAAGCAATTTCTTTTTCACTAAAATTTTGTGTTACTTTTGATTATATTGTGTTTGCAAAAACTTTTGAGGTGATTCTTCACTCCGCTTACAGATAAAAAAAATTATCATTTAATTTTAAAGTATGAAAATAAAAATTATGAGGTGCCATAGAGATTACAAAATTTATTGTATTTTATATTTTAAGATTGGTTGTAATACTATTAAATTGTGTTCAGTGCTATATTCAAAATTCCTCTTCTCAATAACGCTTGTGCAACCGCTCTTTTCTAATTATTATTAGAACATATATTGATGGCAATGTTAGTATGGATATTTTACCAAAATTGTATTGATGTTATTATGTTTTTTATTTAAATGAGAAATTTTCAAACAAGTAAGTGAATGAGTAGAGCACTTACCAATATTATGATTTTATAAAAGGGAACCAATGAAAAGAAATGGGGAAAAACTATTGTTATCTATAATTATCTTGTCATAATTTTTTTTGTTGATTTAATATTTAAAATCGAGTTATCTTTTTATTTCAAGAAATCCATTAAGAATGCCTAGAATTTTGTGTTGATTTAACACTTAAAACTTAGTTATCTCTTTATTCTATGAAATGAGTTAAGAAAGGACTTGGTAGTTGAGCTACCAACTTCTCCCAATTATAAAAATGGCTGAGATTTGTACAAAAAATCTCCTAGAAGTATGAGATACATACACTCATACAAATATTTTGGAATTGACTCATGAATTTTTAATTTGGACCCACAAAATTGCATGCTATGGAGCATAAAAAAGGGAAAATTCATGGGAAAATAATATGAGATGCACATGAATGCATTTAGGAACAAAATCTAACTAAAAATTTGTGTCAATAACACTATAATTGATGGAAAATTTGTGAGGGATCTTTTAATCTACTTTTGGACTAGGAAAATTAGGTACAACTGCCCAAAACCTGAGATGCAAAATAAGGCTTCATTTTTTTAGTTTTGATGGGAGAACATTGGGCCACTAAGAGGTGAGGTTGCTAGGGAACTATTAGGATATTCAAGGACATCACTAGTGCTTTATAGGCTAACTAATATAACATCTATGGTGAGAGGAGGCTCTTGGATCATAGGGGTTTGGGGCTACTTGCTATTTTTTTGTTTTTGAAGGACAATGATCTCATATTTGTACGTTATGTTGATTAAGTGACTTATCTCCTCATGGAATCATAGTCTGGCTAAGTGGTGGGTAGCTACAAAATAATATCTTGCATAGATGTTCCTATAGTTTGGTGGAAAATGGATCACTCATCATAAGTTTTAAACAATTATTAATTAAATCATATAAGTGTTAACTTTTAAAACTAGAACTTGTTATTTACTTAGATTTATGTGAATTATGCTCATGAATAAGTAATTGGATCTTTGGTCAGGTGCTTAGTATTAAGCTAAAAAATGGAAGTGCTTAGAATCGTTCTAAACCTGAATGACCGCGAGGTGCTTATCTCCTTGAATCTGGCGCACTTTGTTTCATAGAAAATAAACACCATATGTGAAATTTAGAGCCTATTGTCCATTTTCTAAAACTGGTAAATTTCAAAAAAAAAATGACAGACAACTGCCAAGTCAGCAGTCCATACCGCTGATGTGGCAAGTGACTGTGCAGGGGTCAAAGGTTGGTCAAAGATCCTCTGGGCGAATTATGTGGTGAAAAGTGTCATTCCGAGATTTGATGTTAAGGATGGGGATTTGTCATAGTTTTATTGGTTTATTTAAAACCCAATAGGGTGTCGACAAGTGGAAATCTCGGAGACAGCCACGTGCCCCCCCCCCCCCCCCCCCAAGTTATATGGTGGTGTAAAATTTTATATCAAAGGCCAGGAAGAGGTCAGGGTCGAAGGGTGTGACCCCCCCTACAAAAACGCAATGCCATACCACCTATGCTACACCATGGATCTTACCATACTATGCAACTAGTATATGCTTCATTTAGCCCAAATTTGTATGTGGGGTTAAGGCGGGGGCTAGCCTCGAAGGGCCAGCCAACGGCCATTGTGACCTCGATGCGGAGACCACTGGCGGAGAGCATTAATGCGGAATTAACATTTGTTTCATTAATGTTAAACCTTGTTTAATAATGCTAATCACATTTTTAAATGTGGATTGTTAGACATGCATTTAGCACCTAACCCACAATTAACTCTCGCTTAACCTTAATTAATTTGATATTATCTTGGCAGTTTAGTTGGAAAAATCCTCCATTTTCAGTGGAACTCTAAATTTGGTGGAGTTAACTGGAGTTCTCTCCAGTTTTGGAGGTGTTTTCCTAGGAAAAAATGATTTAGCCATAAATTTTGCAAAACTCGGCGAATTTTGGCTCATAAAGAGTCTATCCTAGCATATTTGGACATTCTGAGCAGTTTAGAGTAGGTTTCAGGAGTAGTAGAGGATTTTAAACAACACTTTTTACCATTTTTATCTAATACAGAGGCCTAAACCATGGAAGCTGAACCAAGGAGATGTAGCCCAGGAGGGGTGAACTCCTTTATGAAAACACTATGTTAATGGATCATTTGATGGTTTTTTGTACACTTTATCGCTCATGTTCACCATTTTGTTTTAATGTTCAAATGCTCATGAATTTAACATAAAAAATGATGCAATTACATGTTTAACACTCACAAGCACATCAGGGAAACCTATGGACATGAAGCAAATGATCAAGATGTGTTTATAATTCTGAAGATGAAATTAGCACAACAAAAACAACATTCAGATTTATATCAAGGTGGTATCAGAGCAAAGTTAATTTCTTGATATTTGCTAGAAGTTTGTGCAAGAAGGATTTTAATGGTGGAAAATTTGTGATGCTTACAAGGTTAAAGTTGTAGAAAGGAGAAGGGAAACCATTCGTTTCTAGTCTTGAAGTTAGGACCATAAGAGGGAGAGCCACAAGGCCACAATATCCACCCAAATTTTCACTCCTAGTTGCACTTGAAGCACCTCTAGTTATATCTGTAGCTGAAATTGAGGAGGTATAAGCAACACCAGAAGTTGAGCTTAAATCCATAGCCATCATGTCAGGTGTAGGAGAGACTAAAGGGCTATCAGAAGAGGAATAATTCAAGAAGGCTTCAAAGGGTAGTGCAGGAAAGCCTCCTCCATCTTCACCTTCTTCATCATCATCCTGATCATCACCATGAACATCATCTTCCACAACACAACACAAACCACCCATAGTCACTAAAAAACCCCAAAAGGAAAAACTCCCTTACTCAAATTGATCATTAAGTTTGAACTTCCAATGTATAATGGTGAGGTAAATGCAGAGAAGTTGGACAATTGGATTCATCAGTTGGAGGTTTATTTCACGATTAAAAGCCTACAAGACGATGAAACAAATATCCATTTGGCTTCATTGAGGCTAGAAGGAGAAGCACTAGTCTAGTGGGAATAAAAGACTCAAGAGGAAATGTGAATCCATGGTAAGATATTCATTTCTTCGGTTGAGCTTATTTATTCAATTAAGAGACATTTTTATCCTTTAGATTACATTCAAAAATCCATTATGAGTTTGCAAAACTTTCGGTAACTCAAGGGTCAAAGATGTTGCTATTGATGTCTATAGTGACATAGATAAATCAAATAAGTTCATTGATAAAATTCAATTGATACATCACATAGTCCAAGAACATCTTGAAAAGATTCAAAGTAGCTACAATGCAAGGCATGATAAACATCGTGTCGATCATAAATTCCAAGTTGGTGAAAAAGTTTGGTTATATATTAGCAAAGAGAGACTTCAAGGGGAAGGTAAAAATCTTAAGCCAATCCGTTACAGTCCTTTCAAAATTCTGGAAAAGATTAGTAACAATGCATTTAAGCTAGATTTGCCTCCTTATATTCAAATATAATTTGTTGTTAATGTTGATAATCTGATATTGTTTGAGCCTCCATTGATTGATGATCAAGAAAAGCATGTTCAACTGCCATTAATAGATGATTTCTCGCCAGAATATCTTGATGAGCTTCAACAAGATCTCACACTTGATTGAAGAACCATAACTTCAAGGTGAGGGAATGTCAAATACCTTCAAGTAGGACTCAAGGGAAAAAATCCTTCTAAGGCCAAATGGATGGAGATTGAAAAGGCGAGGGAACTGTACCCTCACCTATTGAAAAATTGACAGTAACATTTTGGGGTCTACAAGGCTTTTAGTGGGGAGGAATGATCAGGTGCTCAGTATTTTAAGCTCAAAATAGAAGTGCTCAGAATCGTTCGAAACCTGAACGATCGTGAAGTGCTCATCTCACTGAATCTAGTGCACTTATTTTCATTGAAAACCAACTCCATATGTATGTGAAAGTTAGAGCTTGTTGTCCATTTTCTCAAATAGGTAAATTTCAAAAAGAAATGACAAACAACTGCCCAGTCAACAATACATATTGATGACGTGGTAGGTGACTATGCTGGGGTCAAAGGTTGGTCAAAGATCCTCCAGGTGAATCAAGTGATGAAAAGTGTCATTGCAGGATTTGATGTTAAGGATGGTGATTTGTCACAGTATTATTGGTTTATTTCAAAGGCAATTTAGTGTCGACACGTGGCAAGCCTGGATGTCGCCACATTCCCTCCACCCCTCAAGTTATATGGTGGTGTAAAATTTTATATCGGAGGCCAGGCGGAGGTCGGGGTAAACCCCGCAACCTGCCCCACACAAAGCAACAACATACCACCTACGCTACACCATGGATCTTACCATACTGTACAACTGGTATATATTTGATTTAGCCCAAAGTTGTACTTGGGGGTAAGACGGGGGCCAACCCCAAAGGGCCAGCCACCAGCCCGTGTGACCTCGATGCGAAGACCACCAGCGGAGAGTGTTAATGAGAAATTAATATTTGTTTAATTAATGTTAAACCTTGTTTAATAACGTTAATGAAATTTTTAAATGTGGATTTATAAATTTGAATTTAGTGCCTAACCCACAATTAAATCTCACTTACCCTTAATTAATTTGATCTTATCTTGGAAGTTTAATTAGTGGAGTTCGCCATTTTCAGCAAAAATCCAAATTTGGTGGAGTTAAATAGATTTCTCTCTAATTTTGGAGGGGTTTTTCTAGGAAAAATTGATTGAGACATATTTTTTTCAAAATTCGACCAATTTTGGCTCAGAAAGAGTCTATCCTAGCAGATTTGGAAATTTTGAGCAGTTTGGAGCAGGTTTTAGGAGCAGTAGAGAATTGTAAACAACATTTTTTTTTTCCATTTTGAGCTAATACAGAGGCCCAAGCCATGGAAGCTGGACCAAGAATATGTAGCCCGAGAGGAGTGAACTCCTTCATCAAAACACTGTGTTAATGGATCATTTGATGGGTTTTTGTACATTTTATTGTTGTTGTTCAGTATTTTTTTTTAATGTTAAAATGCTCATGAATTTAACAAAAAATAATTGATGCAATTACCTATTTAACACTAAAAAACACCTCAATGAAACCTATGCACATGAAGAAAATGATCAAGAGGTGTTTATAATTCTGAAGATGAAATTAACACAACAAAACTATTATTTAGATTCAGATCAAACTTTCTCCCATATGAATTTAATTTTTATCTTATTTTCAAATGGTTTCATGTTGCATCTTGAATGGAAGTGAGTGTAACATTTAGAAATGCCTTTGGAATCAAAAATTGATTGTAATATCATAGCTATAATAAAACCTTTTGAAAGATTGTTTTATCAATGTGTGGGCCAATGAAGCCTAACCCTCAACTTCTTTGACAACAATGATGGTTGTTTGGTAATAGCGGATTCTAATGGGTCTCAAATTATGAATGTTGGGATAATACTAGCTATTCAAAAGTACCCTTAGATAAGATGCGTAAGGCTAAGTCATTTCATTGACATTATGCACCTAATTACAAGAGAAAAAGTTATTGCTTCATGATAACTGTAAATGAGAATGTTCCTAATAGAATATCTAAAATGAATTGATAGATTAAACCACTTATGAATTTGTGGAATTTACTTAGAGGTATTGGGCAAGAAGGTCTCATATTTCTCCTTAATAAATTTCATGGAATTTCTCACTTATTAGAGCAACAATGTTGTTAAAAACAGATGAATCCTTTCTTAAAATGGGGAGAAGAAGACCCAGTGATATTATTGTGCAATGTTTTTTTATTTCAATTAATAAGAAATGGTATAAGAGAAATATGCATTCAATAAATGGGCCTTATTTATATTATATTTATTTGCATTGTAAAGGGATTTGAAGCCTTAAAATTATTAAATTCAATTAAGTGATAAGCTCTAACAAAAGCTTGCCAAACGTCTTAAAATTGGGCTTAAGGTATTATTTAAAGTACCTTTAATGAAGAATACAATTTTCTGAGAAATATGGACATTTAAAATATATGTGAGGTGTATGTGTTCAAATACCCTAAATAATTTTTTATATGTATAAAATATTGGTGAAAATGAAAAAAATCATGTATGTTAAATCCTAACTTATAATGTAAAGAGAGGAGAGGATAGTAACAATGAAATGTAAATTTGGTCCAATATGATACTCAATTTCATTAAAATAATGAGATAAAGGACATTTAAATTCCTCTAAGAATTTCTCAAATATATGAAAATATCCTCCAAAATTATAGATATGAAAATTAAACTTAAAAATGAGAAAATAATTTTATATTTTATTAATTTTTATCTTAAAATAAGACTTAACTCCTCTTTACCATATTATAAGCTATCATTTTATTTTATCACATTTTATCACAATGTGATAGGGCATTTGAGCCACATAAATTACATTATGGAAAAGATGTGTAGATATTTGCTAATTCTAGTCATGTATCCAATGAGGAAGTTCTATATATATATATATATATCTATATATATATATATATATATATATATATATATATATATATATATATATATATATATATATATATCATAATTCAAAATTTATATGCGGAATTTTAAAATAGTAGATTTTATAAATATGATGTTTATATTTAGAAGAGTTGAATTTATTTATACATGTATATGGGTGTGTATATTTTTAAATTGAACAAAAATCTCTAAAAGAAAATTAGTTGAAATAAAAAACCCATAAGCTGAAACGAAGAAATGTTGTAGGAGTGTGGCATGTCATTGGAGGAGCTATGGGAGTGGATGTTGGAGCTGAAGCTGAAGTTTGGTTGAGCGCTTTCAGCATAACTGAAGAGGTTTCTCTCATCGTACTTCCCTTAGAATCTGTGGAGCCAAGGCTCTCGTTAACTTCCCCTTGGCCCTTGTTCAAATTATGAAAAAAAATTAGCCATGGTTTATTTATATGGCACACATGGGAAAGAGAGGAAAATACAGAGTGTAGCATGTCTTTGGAGGACTTGCAAGAGCTAAAGTTGAAGCGAGGGAGATACAATTAAAGGTAACCATCAGAATTTTTAACCTAATATTTTTAAGTTTGAGAATCTAGATCCTAAGTATTTAAATATAGTTTAAAGAAGTGCATCCAAAATTTATTTGAGAAAATTCTATGTGAATATCAGGGATATAATATACCAAGTAATTGTTTTGGTTTTATTATTCAGTGTATGATTCCAGGATTTTGATGATGAGTAATGTAGTATTTTTTATGTGGGGATTAAAAATGTCGAGAATTTAAATGTTTATTTTATTTGTAATTTAAATTTCATTTATTTCCCTATACATGGTATTTTTTCCTAGAGTACGAACCCACTTCTTTGTTTCCTTTGGTATGTATTCCCCAACTTTTCGGCATAGTGAAAATGACCCCTGGTTGGATAGTGGTGCCCAAGATATTTTTCTTTGGATTAATCATGATTATGGGTCAGGATTCACTCCCCACAACAATCCCAAGAACAATACTCCCACTATACAAGACCCAATCAATATTCATCCTTTCTCCAACTATCTCTTGTCAGGTTTCCTTTCGCTTCGCTCCCATACTATTGCACACTCCTAGCATTGTCCTACCCCCACGTGAACCTTCCCTTAGTGCTTATTCCAATGGCCCTAGTCTGGAAAACACAAAAACAATGGGGAATAAATCAGCTAAGTGATGGTGTCATGTTCCTCTATCCAACACTTCACTATTACCTCAACAATTCCTCGGTGGCGAGTAGCGAGTGGAAATTAACAGATTGGTTCCTGTCTATTGCGCCCATTATTTGACAGGGCCACTAACTGCTTTGTTGGAACCACAATGGCTCTCAAATCTCACTTCACTACCAATATTGATCTGTGTTGTATATTAGATCCTCCTCAACGAAATGAATTATTGACGATGTGAAAGATTTTAGTGTAACACCATGATGGGGCTCAGCCTCCCTGTTGGGCCCTCGATGTCCCTCTGCTACACACCTTCCCTGTAGTCCCTATAGGTGATAAAACAAGTGAGATGCAACCTTTCGTCGCTCGGTTTCGTTAGTTTATGAGACTGTTTGTCCCTATTCGCCACTCCACAAATCACCAACACTTTTGATTCAATGGTAGAGATATGATCGATATGAAATTAATGGGAAACTATTTTTCAGTCAGGCCCATATCACATGCTTGATGTACCTTCCCATATCACATATCTAGGTAGTGGTTTTTTTTATTTAGAATTCTATCATCGCAACAAACTTAAACTTTTCCTTTCCTCTCACTCTTAAGGAATCTTATCAATTCAACTCCAGCATCTCCTTCTTACTATTTTCCATGTTCATATTTTTATTTTTCCTTCAAACTATTAGAGTCTCATTCTCCATCCCATTGTATTTTCTCCAACTCCTCAATTCTTGTTATAAATTCTTGGATTTCCTACTTCACACTTACCCTTTCCCTCCTATTTCGCTACATGCAAGTCATACTCTATGGATTCTCCCAATTATAGGGACTTTTTCCTTTGCATTCTAATATTAATGTTAATTCCATAATTCGTCTTCCTAAATATTCAAATCTCTGAGAAAACCAAAAATTATGTGACATAATAAGTTAAGCTCAATACCGGAGTCAAAATCACATACAAAATTTGTATCAAATGGAAAATTACACTAAAATATTAGACAAAAATAACACAACATTTGAGCCACAGAGTCCTACTCGACCATCATATTGAATTAGTATTACAATTAGAATACATCAAAGATTTTCACTTAGGGTGTCATAAACATTTCTAGCCTCTCTAAATATAACTTAATATTTCTACAAATCAAAAAGTTATAATATGGTTCCTTTTTTTTAACTTCTTCTCATATAATTGCAATTTATCAATCCCATAAATATTCTTTTATGTGGATTCATTTGTTTGCCAATATCTTAGTATGCTCATTTATCAAGGGATTTTTTAAATTGTGAAAATTACTTATTCTTACATAGTTGCAATTTATCAAGTTCATAAACACTCTACCTTGGGGTTTCACTTTGTTGACCAATATCTTATTATGTTCGTTCATGAAGTGGTTTGAAAATTGACAAAAATAAAGCCAATATATTGTAGGCATTTGGGGAGATAAAAGATACCAAGGGTCTATAGGGTATTATGGTTATTAATAAATATATCTACTAAAATCAATTGTTCTTTTTATTGGAAATACATATCAAGAAAAAGGTTTAACAGAAATTTTTTAGAAGGTATTTATCAATATCTAGTAAAATTAAAGATATTCTTTAATATTTCATAAAAAAATGTATAATGTCACCACAACTTCACTTGGTGAAACAAATATACACTATATTTCCTTCATACTCCTTAACCTCTTACATAAAATCACTCAAATTCTTTATTCTTACATAAAGAAATTTGTTTTATCCTTCTCAACCTATCCTTAAGGTATAAAAATGTTTTTATAAGTCTCCTTTTCTTTGTCATGAAGACTTGTACAAATCACTTCCGAAAATTTTCTTTTAAGGGAAACTTTAATTAATCTCCCACTAAAAAGTAGTCAAATTTATTTCTCTTACAATCAAGTTTGGCCAAATATGCATCTTTGTTGAATAACATAAAAATATAAGCTTTGTCATTTTCTCATTCTAATTGCCTTCCAACAAATTTCAATACCATTTTTATAAATATATTCCTTTTATTTCCCATGTATGACTCTATAATTCTATATTCTATGTGTATGCTTCTCTACACCAAACCTTTTGAAACTTTTATGACCTAACAAAGGATCATGCCACTGACCATAAATACAAAAGGGTTCTAGAGTTATAAAAATCCTCTCAGCACACCGTGGAGCTATAGAGTGATTAAGGCTGCTTGTAGGATGCAATGCTAGTTGGAGAGCATAGCTTGATCGGTTAGGGCACCAAAAGACCGAACTTTTACCATACTCCAAATATGTGATAGATTACTCGAGCCTTTGGGATTAAAAAATGATGACGACTTTCTCTATTTTATGACTAACTCAAATATTCTGACGTGATTAACTTGATCCATCAGTAAGGTGATGTTTCCTCATTCCACATGACTCATTGACATATCATTTTCATCTGACCCGATTTGACACAAGCTTGATTATGGTAAATGTATTTTTCAACCCATCCTTCAACATCATGAGCCTGTTATTTATATATTTTTAGACTATGAGGCCATCTGAGCCTATTTTATGACCCGAAAAATCTAAAGAAACTATGGCCCGACATGGTAGAGAAGGATGATGCCAATACGAGGTCATTTGGCTATGGAGCATGACATCATTGTCATTCCATTGGGATTTGGTATGGCCCAATTCCTTGGACTTCATTTAAATATGTGAACAACTTGTTTTCATGGTTATCAAATTTGAATTTAGATTTGAATTTGATATGGCACAATTAAAATTTAAATAAAAAAATTTAATTGTAAAAGAACTAGATTGTATACATCTTAATTTGAATATCTTTCTAATTCATTTTAAATTTTAAATAATTTTGAATAACTCCATATCATTTTATAATTTTAGAAATAAAATTCACTCAAAAATAAAAATATAAAAATCGAGTCTTACTCTTCCCTCCAAAAATTTAACTATGAAAAAGTCTAATAGTACTTTTTAACAATAAAACATATTTGTTCAAAATTATATATATATATGATGATGATGATGGTTAATGTCCACTGATCGGACCTAAAGAAAAGAGTTATTTAATTTGATTTAAAATTTTATTCCTATGCTCAAAAAGCTTGGAGAGAAGCCTCCTGAGCTCACTATAATTTTGACATCTTAAAAGGCTAGGAAGGTTAGTATTGCAACAAAGATTATGAAATTGAGCTCTAATGTGGTTGTACATGGGGCACTCTAAGAGGAACTCATTTTCATCCTCGATGTTCATATTCTCACGGAGATGGTAGATCCTTTCCATCCATGGTGTTTTAGAAATTGTCCAACGGCATGTTTCACTATGGAGCTCATGAGAGTTCGTTCTAATCTTGGCTATATTAATTTTCTTCTTTGAGCTAGTTAAAACAGAGAGATACTTTTGATCTTCTAAGGTGGGGTTGATGACTTCCTTATAATACCTTAATTTTCTTTTAGCTGCTAGATCTTTCTCACACCACATTTTTTTCTTTGAACTTAGAAGTAACAATTTCTTTAATGTTATTGATGTTTTGCAATGCAACATTCTCGTTGATCTCCCAATGGTTTAACCAGGCCCTGGCATCTTTATACCAACCTCGTTTAAGCCTTAGGTGGTTTTGGCTGCAATTTAAAGCTATCTTAGGAATTCTATGGTCTCCTATGCTATTGAGCTTGTGCTTGTACAACAACAGCCTAGTCATAGCTAGGCTCTCAATAGGGGAAAGACCCACTTCTATAAGGAGAATAGGATAGGGTGTATTGCTTTTAATTTTAAGGTTATATGTTATAAAATGCTTCTGAATTTGCTCAATATTTCTCCAGGATTCTCTAGAGATGCTGCAACCCCAAACCTCACATCCATATAAGATAACAGGAGTGACTAAAGTTTCAAAGAGGAAATTCTTTCTATCCCACATTACGAGGTTTGTCGTTTTACAATTATTTTCAAGACCAAAATAAGCTTTCCACCCCCCATTAATCATTTCCTGAATGTTATAGTTCCAGTTGAGCTTGTCATGAATATCAATTCCTAGGTACTTGTAAGAAGACACTTCCTCCAAGTTACTATTGTCATACATAAAATTAACGTAAGTGTTCTTCTTGGATTTGATAATCATAAATTTTGTTTTGTCAGTGTTAACAGACATACCCGTGGTAGAGCAGAAATCCTTAAGAAGTCTAAGTTGCTTATCAAGATCAGATGGGCACCTTGCGAGAAAAACAATATCGTCAGCATAGAGAAGAAGGATGATGACTATCCCAGCTAAGATCGTGCCAGCACATCCTGCTTCCTCTAAACAACCTTCTAGCTTGTCGATGTAAATGCCAAATAAGATAGAGGAGAGGGAGCACGATCTTAACACTATTCTAAACATATTTTTTAAACTTATTTATTTATGTAATTAAAATAAAATATATTTAGAAAATTAGTAATAATCTATTTTCAACTATTTTTTTTAATTTTCCAATCCAAAATAAATAAATAAAAATTCAATTTTACAATTGTTTCTATTTTCTTTTATTTTCCTACCCAATAACCCTAACTAAAGCAATCCCTTCCTAAAGCCAAGCATATCTGGCAGTTTCATTCAGGACTAAGTCAAGCGAGGTAAAGTATTATCATATGTTAAAATATTGTTTTCTGTGCAGACAAGTCAAGCTAGGTCTCCTAACTTGCCTCGCCTTCTCACTTCTCCCAAGTATTCTTATATGTTAAATTATTGCTCTATGTGCGGACCAGCTCAAATGAAGAAAAATGTTAAAGTATTGCTCTATCTGCGTACCGGTTGAAATGAAGAAAATTGTGAACGAAGCGGATCGAATTTCAACGAATTATTCGCTGTTCAAATCGAATGGACGAATTTCCGAACTTTTTGGCCCGATTCCGGCGTATTTGGTAATTATGCTTGTTTTCATCGGTTAGAGTGTTATATAGCTCTTGCAACCATAAACATTTAATGGGACCAATTCTTGTTTAAAAAAATTAAGGGTTGAATTTTATTATGGTATATCCCCATCAATGGAGTTGTTATCCACTACCTTATTTCAAAACATTTAAGGTTTGAATTTGTTTTTGTACATCCAGTAAATGGAGTTGTTACCAACTCGGTTGTTACACACTCGCTTATGCCCTTGAAGCCATGATTAAAAAAGAGCAATCAGAAAATGATATACATTATGCGGTAAAGTATTGATATGTATTATTTATAACTTGCTTGCAAACATTATGCACAAAGTAGTAAAATATTGGTATTTATTATTGATTATTCTTTACTTTATCTATATTCAAGGAGTAAGTATAGAAAAAATAGTAAGTATAGGAGAAATAGTAAGTATTATATTTGGGAAATTTGAAGATGATATATGTCCTTGAGATTATGATTAAAAGAACAGCAATTAGAAAATGGTAAACATTATGTGGTAAAGCATTTGTATGTATTTTTTATAGCTTATATTTGAATACTTGTTAAATATTTGTATGCATTATTTATGGCTTATATTTGAATACTAGTTAGTGCAATTTGAAGAAAACATATGCCCTTGAGATCACGATTAAAAGAGAAGCAATTAAAAAATGGTGAACATAATCATTAACATTATGAAGTAAAGCATTTGTATTCATTAGTTATGTCTTTTTCGCAAATTTTATGCACTTAGTAGTAAAATATTGGTATTTATTATTGACTATTCTTTACTTTGTGCATATTTAAAGAGTAAGTATAAAAGATATTTAAAGCTTAAGTAGAGAAGATATAGTAAGCATCATATACTAAATGGTAAATGATTGGTACACATTATATACATAGCCATAAGGAATCTAGGATTAATATATGTCCACGTTTAAAATATTTTAGTTTAATATTGAGGGGGAATTATTATTTTTATTATAAATTCTCATGAATTTATGTGAGAGTTTATGTAGATTGTAATTTTTCTCATTTAAAAAATATGGAGCGAAGATAGCATATACTTATTTTGATTGTAATTTTTTTGTAAATTTTGTATTTATTGAAATTTTAGTATTCAATAAGCATGGAATAAAGTTAACTATTATTAATTTTACTTCATATTAATTAAACACACAAATCCTTTAACTTTGAACCATTTTTATTTTGATTGAAAATTCCTTATTCTTTGTCTCTATTAAAATTTTAACATCAAAATCAACTATTTAACTTTACTAGAAATTAATTAAATAGAATAAATTTATTATCATCCTAACAATACGTTGTTAATTCTAGACATTTCATATTATAAAATATCTTTTTGGATAGCCCATATGAAAAGCTAATAATGATATGTTGATTTTAATTTAAAATTATTTTTTATTAAATACAAAAATAAATGTATTTTGAATTATTAAAAATAAATTTTGAATTATTAAAAATAATTTAATAATAATATAATAATAATTATTTCTGATTAATAATTTAATAAAATTATTAAAATTTGATAAATGTTTCCAATCAACTAATATAATTCATTCTTAGTATTAAAATAAATTATTCTTTATTAAATACAAGCAAAGAGTATTAAAATAAAATATTATGTATATAAAAAGCTTCAGCTAGAATTTAGTCTTGTTATTTTAGAAGCTTCAGGGAGAGTTAGTATCCAATATTTTATATTTTCTTTTTCAAATTATTAGACACCTACTTAATTAATTTGGATAAAAAAGGGAAGGGACATTTATCTTTTTCGAAAGATCCTGTTATTTTAAAGGCTTCAGCACGAGTTACAATAGTTTTTAATCGATCAGTCTCACCTCAATATTCTTCAAAGACTTCGCGTGTTTTTGAAGTGGTAAGGATCACATACGACATGTTTAACTTTAATTTAGCTTCAACTTATTTAAAAATGTAAAATGTTAAAAAAAAAAATTTATTGAAAATATCCGTAAATTTTATAAACTACCATAATATATAATCGTAACGCATAAACTATATAAATGTCAACTAATAAAAAAACTACCATAATATATAATCATAGGGCATAAACTATATAGATTTCACCTAATAAAAAAACATATAACCCTTAAATACTTACAGCCAGATATATATATAACATTAAATAAAGAAACACAGAACCTTACATAGCTATTATAATTTATAATCATAAAATATAGATTATGCAAATAAGAATTCATTAAAAAAAATGTACTTCCAAATGCCAAATGTTGTAGTCTAACTAGATTGCTTTTTCGTTGTGAAAATCATCGAAATTTTGGTAAAATTTTAAGAAAATCTAGCAAGGATTTTTGTAAATCCAAGTTGTAATTATCAAACTTTAATATTTTGAGTGCTCTAAAGGTTTTTGATGGTGTTGAATCCATTTTCATCATCAAAATCATGATTCAAAAGCTGTTACTATAAGATTTCTTAAAAAAAAATTGATCCGGATTCCGGCCAACTTTGACCATCCAGGCAATTCATCCATCTCGTTAGACAACTCCCTCCCAAATGCCAGCTAATAAAAAGCATCAATCTGACCATAAATATAAATTAAAAACATTAAACAAGATTACACAATTTAATACTACAAAATCTTACTTGAGATAGTTGAAACTGGTTCTCATAAAATAAAATAAAATTATATATATATATTCATTCTTATAAACAAATATCTTTAGAATTGATTTTACAATCGCATATTTTTTATTATAAAGAAATTAAATAAAAAGTATTCAATCACTGCAACTAGCTATAATTAAAAATAAATCTTTGCTAAAATCTATAAAAATATGATACCATAATTCCAAATTATATTTTATTAATATAATGGTGTTAAATATTTTTTATTATATTTTGTTAATGTAACGATACTAAACCAAACTTTACTTTTTATACTAATTGGTAGAGTAATTTTTTTTTTTTTTGTAAGTATAGCTAATTCTATTAATAATTAACATAGTAATACAGAGTTGCCACTGTCCCAGCTAAGGTAATCTGGGCACAGGGCTTGATTGACAGGAAAAACCATGTTTTGGACTGCCCAACATGGGGAAACCAGTCGCAGAAGATTAACATTCACCGCCCTTGTGAGGGAAACCGGCACTAAATCCCAATAGTTTGTCAAAAAAACAAAAAATTTAACAAACCTCTCTGCAAGCAGAGGGTTAAAGCACTGGAAAACCAGAAAGAGCATGAAGACCTTGAACCTGGAAAACCAAAACCTATGAGAAGTCTTCTGATCACTGAGCATCGGTGTCGGAGGGTGGTTCTTCAACGAATCTGCAGCCCCAATCGTCTCTTCCTCCCTCATCGTCCACAAAAGGTTGTACATTGTCTTTATCCGCGTGCTCGACATTTTGAACCTGCATAGCAACGTTTGGGACAAGATTAAGCTGGGCTAAGTCTGCCGGAGCGGGACTGGGACTGGTAGGGACTTGGAAAGTGACGGAGGGCCTAGGAGCGGAAGGTGGAGGAAGCACAAAATTAGTGGACTCTTCGCAGACCGACACCATAACAAAGGCTTTTAGAATCAGACGATCGAAAGAGCAATTGAAGGTGAACTCAGCACGTTGGGAAGACTGGCGGAGGAGAGAAGATGAAGGCGGGCGAGGGGCGGAGGGAGCTTCAGGAGGGCGCTCTGGCGGTTCAGGAGGAGGCACGAAATGATGGCCGCGAGGTCTGCCTCTTCGGCCTCTGGGTTCCAAAGAGAAATCCGAGGAAGATTCAGAGACAAGGGACGACGGAGAATAATGACTTCTGCCTCGAGTAGAGCCTCGATGACAGCGCATGCGCTGGCGTAGGCGAGGCATGGCGAAGGGAGTAGAATGCAACGGGCAAGAAGGCAGAGAATACACAGAACCACTGGAACAATGCAGCGAATTGGAGAAACAGAAATGACTCTGCGAGAAATGAAAATCTAGAGTGGTTTCCAAACAACAAACCAATTCACACCTTCTGCCAGTCTGCGTTCGCGCACTGGGCATCGAGCAAGCAGACGAGCAAGAAACACCATGAAACTCAATAGCAGAGCAAACCGGGCAGGCGCTATGCATATGATCCCTTTCCATGCTGAGAGACGAGGCAAAGCTGATAATGAACCTCCTGCGAAGACGATTCCAGAGATAGCATTTAAGATGGCATGGGGTGGCGGATTGAATGCCGCAGTTAGTACAGGTGTGAGAGGCCACATGGCCTGCTCCGATGTGCCGCCTCGGGAGGCGATGAGGGACTTGAGTCCCATCACTGTGAACTGGAGGCAACCGCATCGAGTGTAATTGGTAGAGTATTAGTGAACATGAAATCTATAGTTAAATTTATTCATAATAATAAGAAATTTTTACATAAATTAATTATTATGAAATCAAAATAATTTATAAATTAATAAAAAAAGAGAGCTTAGATTGTATTATCTCATAAAAACAAAGATTTTAGTTTTTAGCATATTTTATATGGTAGGTGGTTTCAATCTCTCCAATGAAAAACTAGATATTTTTTACCACTTTTCTATAGAATAAATAATCCAAAGATGCAAGAGTTTTAATAATAGTAACATATCCTCCGGATGCGGATGTTCATTAGCCATATGGGAACAACTGGCCTTGGCCACTTCCCAACGCACAGAGCGCGTGGTGGCCACATGGCCCTCCACGGCGCAATTAAATTCGCATTCACTCCGCTTGCAACTAGCATTAAATCTCCCCCGAGCCGGCATTTCAATAGCTCTGGTCCGCCTGGTTTATGCATTATGGAGGCCAACTCTATGCTCGACGAGCTCTCCGACATTCTCCGCGTTTGTATGGTTCCCTTGGGCGGTGCATGCCCTGTCCACTGTGCTGAGCCAAGCGCTCGCACAGTCACAGGCCGACGCTGTTCGCTATATAGCTGCATTTAATTCTTACCTGGTGTGCACTTCTCCAACAGTGAATTTTGCCCTGGTGCGACCACTGCTCCTCAGCATACTTCCAGTCCGTCTGTCGCTCTGTATCATCCTAGTGTGCCTTAGATCATTCCCGGTTCTTCTGCTGCGTCGGCTTCTCTCCAGGCTCACGAGCCTCTCGAAGCAGAGCCCGCCATGCCTCGACTCAGGCAGCGCATGACAGCCCGTCGAGGAGGCACACGCGGAAGCTCAGTCGGGGAGCGTCCCTCTTCCAGCAGATTTGTCTCTGAAATTCCTTCCGATTATGCCCATGGTCGACCGCCTGCCTCCCTTCCACCTGAAGCCCCCCATCGCTTCACCTCCTCCGCCCGCTAGCAGCCATTTCATCCGCCAGACCACTCAGAGAGTGGAGCTGAGGTTTGATAGTGCCTTCAATCGCCCTTCTATGACATCCTACATCACTATAACTCTGCGCGAGGATGCCACTATTAACCCTCCTACTTGGACTGTCTCCTCTCCTGCTTCTCTCGACCCTCATCCTGCCTCTGTCGAGCCTCGGTCCACTTCTGCTGCAGCGCCATAAGAGGACTTAGCCGAGCCTGTTGCCACAGCCAATCCCCCCCTTGGTCTCTCTCCCTTGCAGGTGGAAACAACTGCTGAACAAGGCGCAAAGGCTCACAACAGAGAAGCTGAAGTGGATGATCCTGAAGATTACTTCGGTTGCCCAATAGTGGAGGAACAGCCTTCTCCCGCCAACTCCAGCTGACTCAGCAATGACATGGCGCAGTATGGTCTTTGAACTTGTTTATTTTCTTAGCGATGCTGGCTTTCTACAATACATAGCAGCTTACTGGTTTTCGTTAATGATAGTGCTAGCTTTTTGTTACTGTCTCATAACAATTATAACTACTCCACCGGTTTCCCTATACAAGGGCGGTGAGACTGCTATTACAGAGCTGGTTTCCCTATATGGGCAGCTTCTTTTCAGAATCATGCTTGACTTTCAGGCCCAGTTTCAGGCTAACGCAGCTGAACTGCGGCAGTTTTGTACTATTATATTTACATAAATAGAATTAGCTCAATTTAGAAAAAATAAAATAATAGTAACATATCTACTAGATATTAAAAATACAAAAAATACTAACAATCATTTAACAATTAGGATTTAGAAAAAGTAAAAGGTGTTGTATCTTTTGCGCTAAATCTTGGAGAAGCAGATGTAATTATAATGCGTGGGATATGATGCTCAATTTGAGCCCAAAAATCATCCATTCTCTCTATATAGAATCGTTGATTTCTCTTTTCTTGATTAACTCCTCAAGCCTTGCAAAACAATTGTACCTGTAAGATTATTTCTCAATAAAGACCCTTCCCAGCAATGTTTTCATTTTATAATAACAAGATTAGATTTGGAAATTTTTTTTTTTGGACCCCTTCTGTGGCTAGGGCTAAGAATCTACTACCCAATTTCCTCCATATCTTCAAATAAAAGAAGGTGTGTCTGTCTCTAGACGACACAGTTTCTAGGTAAGGGATTTCACTATGATTTTCTAGAGAGACAATCGAATAGAAGCTCCCAAAAGAAACTTGGAATTGTTCTTGGGATTAGTTGTGGCCTCAGCTATAACTGCACCCCTTCCTAATCCCCACTTAAAAATAAGTTAGAAAAATATCGTTATTGTGTTGACCCAAGACCCATAATATCTTCATGCAAATAAAGCCTAAAACTTTGACCCTTTTCAACTTCCTCAAAATTTCTAATCGATGAATCTATTGCATTTATCTCATCAAGATGATTTCGGTGATATAATTTTTTTCCCATTCCGAAAATCAAATTGAAATATGTGACCATTTAAAGATTTAGTTAATCAATTAATACCACGTCATCAATCCACTACATGTGGTATCCTCATGGAACCCACATGGATATCCTCATCGGCTTGCATGCCACTTGGCGTCGGTGTACTTGATTCTGACTTGTTCATGATGGTTTTTCCTTAACCCCCCATGGCCCACATAGCTCCACCGCAAAACACAAGCCACGCAGAAGAGTCGGTGGTGCGGGTCTATCCTACAATACATCATCTTGGAACTAATTCCTACTGAGAATCCTCCTACCTCAAGGCCCTTTCTGTCGAGGAGTTACCTATGGGACAAGTTCTCACCGAGAAATATATCATTGAGATCGCCTTTACCACCGACAAGTTCCTCCAAGACTAATTCTCACTGAGATACATACCACTAATAACTCCTCCTTCCACCAAGCTAGTTCCTACCGTGTTTCTTTCGAGGTGGGTTATCACTGAAAACCATTATCGGTGAGAAATACCTTTCCACCTCGCCATTTCCCCTTAGATTATTTCCTCCAGGATTTCCAACGTATGACGGAGTCTGGGCACAACATTTGATGGGGATTTATTCATCTCAGGACATGATCTCAAGGGTTATTATTCATATTATGAGCCATTTGTGAAAGATCTTGACTATGGCTTGGCTATAATGGTTCTATAATCGTCGAACTTGTGCTAAAACTCAATGATCGCCATTAAGTTTTATGAGGCATGCACTGGTGTTATCTCTCTTGAGCCAACAACAAGGTTACCCTTCTTGATATCTCAATGGTTGAAATGTAAGACGCATGGACTCATCCTTTCAGCCTCTTAGAGATCTGTGATCCCTTTGATTCTTAATGATTTATAGTAAACACATGATTGAACTCATTCTAGACATTTGCAGATCTCTTTTAAAAGAAAAATAAGCATAAAAAAACTTATAAAAGCAACCAAAAGAATATAGTATCCATGAAGACTACAAGTAGATCAACATTCCACAAATAAACAAGAAGTGTCATTCCCTGTTCGAATTGTATACATAAACCATAGATTCAAGATCAATATTAAGAATATTATAGGCTTGTAGTAATTACATTCAAGCCAATTCAAATGTCAGGCATAAACCACATAGTTGAACATCAAATGAACATCACTACAAACCTGAAGCCAACATAGTGACCATATTTTAGACATTTAAATTACAAGAGTTAAAATATTCACTTATCTTATGAATTAGAGGGTCTGGAAACTGAGATCGCAACTGTAAATCTCCACCCAACCATGGGCAGCTGCATCCAAGCCTTACTTTCACCTTTCACCCCTCAATCAAATACCAAATCTTAAATTGGGTTACTTTGGAGGGGTTTCAACCAACCAAAATAGTTGAAACAATATGTCACAAGTCCTTGTTGTCTTCATCCACCAGTTATGCTCATTATCAATCACATTGTTCAAGAATATTAACATTCATGCCCACATTTCACAATACATAGAAATCTAGCACACTCTCAAGAGAATTTAAACCACTTTCAAAAAGGTTCATCAGTGTATAAGATGATAATGGCAAATAAATCACTCTCTGGGTGGTTCAATAGTGAGTCAAGCACTAGAGCTTCAGCCCCAAGGAAGCTACGGGTGGTTCATCAGCCTCACAAGCACCTGCGTGACACTTCCCAATCAAGTAGGTTCATCAATCCACAAGGTTCCAATGGTTTCTTCAACCTTTAGGAAAGCCACTTATTTTCTATAATGCTTATGCATAGAAAGCCTCAAAGAGGGTTTATTAGTTGGTGTTTTCAAGTTCTGTTCAACGCTCTCATTGCCTTTATGTTCTCTCAATAACGTGTCTTCCTCTCTTCCTCTTCGAATCCCTACTACATGCATGGAATATCTAGTTTATAAATTCATCCAGAGTCTCCCCGTCCCCCATGGGAAAGAGTCCAGCCCCCTTTTCAATTTGAATGATGTTTTCTAAATCTTCCTACCCTCCATGATTGTAGAGTAGTCCTGTTGTTGAAAACACAACCCATTTTGTTCATATTTTTGTGTCCTCTTCTTGCTTGTGTTCCTAGCCAAAGGACAAAAGGTGTGTTCTCATGTTTCTAGCTAAACTAACACACATTCATCCCAGCAAAAAACACTCAGCAAAACAAGAACTAGTAACTAAAACACCAGTTTCCTCAAGCCACCTCCTTCCTCAAACAATGGAATTTGTATCCCTCTCTTAGCCATTTAAAATACTTACCATTACTTAAATTAGGGAAATTATTGGCCAAGGGATGTCATAGTCTCCTCACCCTTGGGGAGGAACACCATCCCCATTGTTTAATAATCGTAAAAAAAATAAAAACATTTGATATGGAATTTATACAAAGCTTTGTATAATATTTACAATGTATTTATAATCTTCTTTACTCAACAAATAAGAAAGGATACGTTGCACGCATCAAGTCAGTCATTTCCCAATGTATCTGAATTACACTTTGACTTTATCTATTTCTCAAATCCAAGTCTTGAGCTACCTATGATCCAAGATACATAAAGGTTCTAGTTGGAACTCTCCCTCTAGTTACACCTGTAACACAAACAAATAAATCACATGATCAACACCCTGTACATATATTTTAAGCAATGAAACATGGAAAATATCATGGAATTTCACTGAGGGAGGTAAGACCAATATATAGGCCACTAGCCCTATCCTTTCAAGTAACTAAAAACATCCAAAAAAATGTGGTGACAACTTGGCACATGACCCAATATTCAAGGAACTTGTCTTGGGTTTAATTCTCAAGTAAATATGTTCCCCAACTTGGAACTCTTTATGCACCAAATGTTGATTTGCATAGATTTGTTTCATGTCGTGTTCCACCTTTAAATTCTACCTAACGATCAACATTTGATGTTCCATCTCTTTTAACATATTAGACCTACTAAGGACCCTTCTCATTGTATCACTCTAGTTGATATGAGTATTGAAACTCCTCCCATAAAGTACCATGAATGGGCTCATATTTAGAGATTCTTGGTTCCAATTGTTGTATGAAAATTCTAAAAGTGGAAGGTACTATTTCCACCTCTTTGGTTGGTGAATTACACTCATCCTCAACATGTATTCAAGGATTCTATTTTTCCTCTTTTCTTTTCCATATTTTATGGATGATTAGTTGTACTAAATGCTAATTTAGTCCCCAAGCCCGAAAATAACTCCTTACAAAATTTTGAAATGAACTTGGAATCTCTATCTGAAATTATTTTCATGGGAACCCCATGTAACCTCATAATATCGTTGATGAATATTTATGCCACCTCACTAGCTGAATTGGTGGGTTTGACTACCACAAAATGAGCCACCTTTCTCACCTTGTAAATGACCATCTTAATTTCATCATGTTGTCTGGAGGTTATTGGAAAAATGGTAATGAAATCCATGGAGATTAATCCCCACTTCCATTCTGGAATTGGAATGTGATGCAATAACCTTGTTGATGCTTACACTCAGCCTTCGATTGTTGTCATTCCATGCATTTAATAACAAAGTCAGATACTTCCTTTTTTAAGATAGGTCGATATTAAAACTTCTTGATGGATGTGAGGGTCTTTTAGTATCTTGGGTGGTTGGAATATGGCTTAGCATGGAACTATCTTATTATGAGCCTCTTCACTTCCACATTTCTTGGTACATAGATTATGTTCCTAAATCTAACTAGACCATCCTTTGAAAGTTGATATTCTTTAGTCTTTCCACCCTCACCCTCTTGTTGTAACTTTTCCGTTATTTGTTGATATTTATCATCATGTTGCCTTGAATTTTTGACCCACTCTCCTAGGTCCATTCCATAATAAATTATGGTTTCCACATGATTTACTTAAATCCTTCTATTGAGTTCATCGACAACCCTATTTTATTTTCCCTTAACGTACTTGATCTCAAAGTAGAAATCACTAAGTGTGGCCAAACACCTAGTTTTCCTTGCATTCAACTTAGGTTGATCAAATAAATATTTGAGTCCCCCATGTTTTGTCATTAGTGTAAATATTTTTCCAAGGAGGTAACGCCTCCACATTTTCAATGAATGGATGATGGTAGCAAACTCCAAATCATGAGTTACATAGTTCATCCCATGCTCATTTAGCTTTTGAGACTTATAAGAAACTAATTGTCCTTCATGCATCAAGACTCCACCAAGCTCCTCCTTGCGGGAATTTTTTCAAGCCATGAAGTATTTATCAAGATATGAAAGTATCAACATTGGTGCACCATTAGTGAGCAATTGCTTCAACTGCTCAAAACTTGTTGCAAATTCGATTGTCCACTCAAATATATTTCCTTTCCTCTACAATGAAGTGATCGGGTGTCCTATCTTAGAGAATTTTTTTATAAACTTATGGTAGTATCCTGCCAACCCCATTAATGAACTAATCTCATTCACATTATTCGGTGTTTGCCACTCCAATATGGCCTTGATATTTTCAAGATCAACTATTATCCCCTTCTGAGAGACAATGTGTCCTAAATAGTGTATTTGCGATTGGAAGAAATTGCACTTGCTGAGCTTTTCATAAAGCTTGTGTTCCCTTAATATTTGTAGCACCATATCTATATGCTTTTCATGCTCTTCTTCAGTCCTTCAATATATAACTATATCATCAACGAACATAATCACAAATTTGTCCCGGTAAGGATGAAGGACAATGTTTGTTAATCACATGAAGGTGGTAGGGGCATTAGCAAGACCAAATGGTAAAACTACGAATTCATAATTCCCATACCTTATTTGAAATGATGTCTTGTGGATATCATCCTCCTTGACGTGCACCTAATGATACCCTAACCTCAAATTAATCTTGGAAAATATCTATACTCCTCTTAATTGATCGAACATGTAATCAATCCTTAGCAAAGGGTATTAGGTCATGATGATCATCTTGCTTAGTTTCTTATAGTCAATACATAGACTAAGTGTGCCATCCTTTTTCTTCGCAAATAGAATTGGAGCTCCCAATGGGAACAAACTTGGCCTTATATAGCCCTTATAAAGCATCTCCTTAAGCTATAGCTTCAACTCAACAACTCTGGAGTACTCATTTGATATGTTTCCTTTAATGTTAGATTTTTTCTAGGAATCAATTCAATACGTAAATTGACATATTTGTGAGGAGGTAACACATGGATCTCCTCTGAAAAGAAATATTGGAACTACTTCAGAATGAGATATTCGGTTAAGATTTCATTGTCATTACTCTTAGGATTGGTTTTGGATTTCTCATTGCTGGTAATTTTCATAACAAATCAAATGCATGCCTTCTTATGGCTTGTCTTATCTTGCACGGATGTGATCAACCTCACAGAAGTAGGTTTTAGCTTCCCTTACAATACCTTTATTTCTCCATGTTCATCTAGGCACTCGCTTTACTTCTCAAAATATTCTACCTTGTTGTGATGCTTGTATAGCCCATACATTCTCAATATTATGTTGTATTCTCTTAGCGAAAGCACATTAGGGTTTTCTATAGTGGGTATTCCATTTATTAAATTGGAAAAGCATTCACCCAACACTCTAACCTATTCTTCATTCTCATAGCTAATTGAATTAGTGAGGATCCCTCATGTAGTTATTGGTTTAATTGAAATTGTCTCACAATCTCAGGCCTAATGTACCCATAATTAGAACCGAGGTCAATCAAAACAAAAATAGTTTGATTGCAAATCTTAGCTTCCATATCGACTATCGAAGCTTGATGATCTATCTACCAATTCTCAAATGCCACGTAGATCCTAGGAATACTTCATGCCACATCTCCCATAGTCTGCACTTCTTGTGTGCTATATAATTTTAATCTAGCATGCTTGTGCTATGGGTAGTCTTTTCTTAGATGATTTTCTCCACACATCTAGTACATGTATGGATTTTTCCTGAAATTCTTCACTCCTTACTACATATACTGGTCTTTACCAACTACGTTGAACCTTCATTGGCCCTCTTGAGTGGAAAGAGCTACCTGGGATTTGTTAGCCACGTTCTGGGCATTTCCTTTGAACTTGGCACTGTTTCTAGACCTCCACTCATATTTGAACTCGGACTTCCGCTTGGATTGCATGTATTAGTGTTTAAGCTTCTTAATTCCATCCTTCAATGTTTTAGATTCATAAAACTTAATCATATCCTTGAATTATGGTCACAATTCACTAAAATACCTTTGAATATTTTCTTTTTACTCTTTAAGATAGGAAAATACCTTAGAAATTCCAGAAACTTGGTGGTATACTCCTCATCTGAAATTTGTCCCATTAAAATTCATTTTCCTTGTTGTTTATACTTCTCTTATTCCATTCACATTCCTCAAGTATTCCCACTAAATGTTAGCTTTTACTTTCTAAATGTAGGAGGCTACCATATATTTCATGTTTTGAGAATGGTGGTTAATTCTAAAGAATTTATTCACCCCCAACAACCAGGCTTCTACTTATTCATATTTCCTCATTTCTCCGTTCATTATGCACTAGTAAATTTGGCGGAAATTCCGACACTTGGTTCCAACACTTTTGACCAAATGTCAGAAATTTCCCCAAATTTTTTCAACTTTTTCAAATCGCGCCCGAAACCGTCGCTATACCGACGTTTAGAGACAAGTGCTACAATACTGACACTTAAAAAAATTGTTGCAATTGCAACGTTTGGAGGAATCCGT